>JZKD02S2041138.1:25125-37612 GCA_000966675.3 Picea glauca
CTTCTCATTATTGGATAATAATTCTACATTGATATAACATTTGAATAAGAGGATTTCTATAGCATTCATACAGTTGTACGGATTTCTGTAGCAGCCGTACAGTTGTATTAAACAACGACCCTACAGACTGAACCCCATATATAAACATAAATTTAAAGATGAGATCGACAGGATGCTTGAAGTCGGCATCATCGAACCAGTTGAGGAATCAAAATGGATAAGCCCGATGGTAGTATAGGACAAGAAACAAGGAAGAGGGATCAGGATATGCGTCGACTTGAAGAATTTGAACGATGCATGCCTACACGACCCATTCCCTACACCATTCACTAATGAAGTGTTAAAGAATGTGGGGAGACATGAATTGGAAAGGAGCAAAAGGACAAATCCATAAGAGGATTTGGGAACCAGGCAGATTTCAACGCTGGAGAAGAGGTTCTCATGAGCCGAAGCTCATGTTTTTCCTAGATGTGGAGTATGATGCAAGAGCATCTCTCCACACTCAGAAAATGCGCCATCCATCCAGCACATCAACACGTATCTCAGGAGAAAGAGAGGCAATATAACTCCATCTCAACAATGAAATAATTCAAATCAAAGAATTTAATTCAAAAGTTAAACTGGTTGTTGAGATATTTTTGTAACAACATTTTAAAATGTAACTTGTTTGTAAAGTCTGGAAGGACTGTAAGAAACTATAGATATGGAGTGTTGACTCCATCTAGAAATAACTAGTAGTTATTGTAATAAGACATAGTAGGTAGATGTTTTATTTTTGTAAATGATAGATCTCAGAGAGGACAAGCTCGTAGATCCCGTATTTTGTAAGGAGATCTTTGTATATGTTTTGATGATCTAGAACGGAGGAGATAAGGCAGATAGGATAGAAAGATAGAGAGGTCTACGTAGAGAAGCCTTAGGAAGGTAGTGGTTATGAGAGAGAGAGCTTGAGAGAACTAGGACTTTGTTACAGTCCAATTTCTTTTGTAAATAATATGTATAGATATACATAGATTAATAGAAAAGAAAATTTTCCTGCATATTGTTGTTCATGTGTTTATGTATTTCATGAATGAAAATTGTCGATGTGTGATAAATTTCATTTACATTAGGATGGTAGATTTATCTATCTTTGTTTGATTTTGTTGTATCATTTTGGGTTCTTTAGGTTGTGCAAGGAGTGCACAACAGAACATTAGAAGTTCTATAGCCAACACAAGGAGTGTGTATCTGAATCCCTCTGTCGAGTTCAGAGGAGAATGTGCCAGGAGGGCACCCCAGGATAATTTATAAACTCAAGGGAGAAACCTCAAGGTTGTTGAACACCTTGGAGGAGTAACTATGCAAGGGGAGGCACAAAGAAGACAGAACTACTGAAGGTTCTGTAGAAGCTCTGCCAGGTGGGCATCGAGCCAGTACAAGGAGTGCACGAGGAGAACTCTATTTCGAGTTCTGAGGGAAGGAATGTCTATAGAGAAGACACTTACAGAGTTACTGAATACTCTGTAAAATCAACAAAGTGTACTTGAGTAGGAAGCAACTAGGGGGGAGCTTTCATCTCTTCGAGGGAAAGAAGAGACAGAGACTGTTAGAGGTCTGAGCAGTTAAAGCACAAGGAGTGTACGCCAGGAGAGGACTTATTCCAAGTCCCGAAGCTCAGGAGGTACAGTGCCTTTGCACACACAGTTTCAGTAGAAGGGAGCTGAAGGTTGAGAAACCCTTCGAGGTTTCAGAGTTGACAAAGCTCAGCAGAGACATCATTTCGAGAATGCAAGAGAGACTAAAGTTGAAGGGTAAACAAAAGATAAATCAGAGGTTGAACCTTCGAATGATCGAGAATATTCCAAGTTAGGAAGAAACTAAATATCAAGAGGAGTAACATTTTCACGAAAGTGAAGTGGACTCGTAGAGGAAGGGACAAAGGTTCGAAACCTTTGGAGGCTGAAAATCTTCAAAGAATGGAAGTAGCGAAGGTTCTAGAGGAAGAATGGTTGTGATTGGAGGAGCGCAAAGACAAGGACAGACAACCGTCATATCTGTAGAAGAAGCGTGAACCTTAATGCTTCGTGCATAGAGGAGGATTTCAGCATTTTGGCATTTGGAGGAACAAGGGTGAACATTCCTTCGAACTCATGATATGAGAAATCACGATGTGATCATGGTTGTTAATATAGGAGGGATCTGGACCATCGATCATCTAGAAGGATATTTTTCCATTTCGGAGATCGGGGGTTCGAAGGGGAGAACCTTCACAAAGTGTTGAAACGTGAAGTCTCTAATTAATCTGGACCGTTGGGTAGTGATGTCTACGAGTCGTTGATATGGCATGGAAATTGTTCAACATACAGGTCAGCGAGAGTTCAGGGGTTAGAGGAGTCAGAGGGACTCACCACAGAAAATTGTGAAAACGTGAAAGGCTTCTGAACCGTTGGATCGAGTTGGGTTGTGAGCCGTCGATCTGAAACACCAACATTCGACATTTAGGGAATCAGGGGTTCAGAGGTGAGAACCATAAAAAAATCCTGAAATGCGAAGTCCCGATTCATTTGGCCCCAGGTCATGGAAAATGGTCACATGGTCGAAGGCTAAGGAGGGACCTAGCATAGGGTAGGTTCTTAGCTCGAAATTTCGGCATTTATGGAATTGGGAGATCTAAGGTGAAGACTTCCCCAAAGTCGTGAAAGGCAAATCGCCAACTTAATTTGGGTCATTGATTTGCATAGGGTCTAGACCATAGACCAGGAGTCATCAGATCTTCGGGAGTCGGTGTTTGGAAGGGAAGGAGCAACCATTCACTGATTCTCTGGATCCCAAAATCCAAAAATATTGGGGAGGTGGGACCCAGTTCCTAGAGGAAGGTCACATTTGGTGCATAGGGAAGAGGGCTAGCACTAGCTAGGTCTCATTTCGGATTTTGGGGGTTGGAGTGTTGGGTTGGTATTACACCAATATTACCGAAACCACGAAACATGAAATAATCTTGGAGGTTAAGCCCATGGCCATAGGAATTGGTCACATGGATGGAAGCTAAGGAGAAGAATAACACTTACTAGGCCCTATAGGGATTTCAGGGATCGTGAGGAATAGGGTTGACTCACATAAAAAATCCTTGATATGTGAACCGTGAAGCACCTTTTTTAGTGTGGGAGCGTGGTCACAGTTCGTGGTCGTGCAGACCAGAGCTCGCGCCTAGTGTTAGTCACGCAGGCAGGGCTTGTGCAGAAGGGCCTATGGATTTATTCATTAGAGGGGTTCCAACAGGGACCCAAAGAGCCATTTTGGCTCAGGATTTTGAAGATCCAAAGACCGAGAGTTCACAGGACCCCGCTAGGGGAGGGGGGCTGCATCAAAAAGGAGTGATATTTCTTTAGAATATTATGAATTGGTTTAACCATTAAAACAAAATCAGGAACAAACCTGCGGACAAAGTTGATAATACCCATAAAGTCTTGAACCTCCTTTTTGGAAGTGGGGGTAGGAAGGTTCAGGATAGCAGCAATCCTTTCAGGATCTATGCTTATTCTTGAATCATAAATGATATGTCCAAGGAGATTTCCCTTGGTGACGCCAAAAATAGATTTAGAAGGATTTAAAGAAATGCCAAATTTTTACATCGCATGATAACTTTCCTGAGATGAACAAAATGATCCAATCAATTCTTTGAATAGACAGTCAAATCATCAAGATATACTTGGATAATTTTACCGACCAGATCATCAAAATATATTTTCATAGCTCTCTGGAAAGTGGCACCTGCATTAGATAAGCCAAAAGGCATGCATTCATAAGCAAATGTGCCCCAGCGTGTAGTAAGGTGGTTTTGTATCTATCAATCCTTTTTACCTTGATTTGATTATATCCAGAGAAACCATCAAGTAAGGACATCATTTGTGACCCTGCAACCTGTTGCAAAATAATTTCCATATTAGGGAGAGGAAAATGATATTTTACACTTGCTCTATTCAATGCGTGAAAATCAACGCATAAACGAATCTGACCAGTTATTTTCCTAACATAAACCAAATTTGAAACCCACTCAGAATACTTAACTAGAAAGATTATACCAGCTTTCAAATTTTTTTCCAACTCCTTTCTAATAGTAGCTTCAAGTGTGGGGTTAATGGGTCTTTGTTTTTTCCTAACTGGTTTTATCCCTTCCTTGATAGGAATGGCATGTTGTATGAGAGAAGGATCGAAACCAAGAAGATCCTCGTATGACCATGCAAAAACATCTTGAAATTCACGTAGTAGCTCTGTGAATTTCACCTTTTCTTTGTCAGAACAGTGGGCACCTAGATTAACCATCTTTCAAGATTCAGAGGTCCCAAGGTTCAAGGAAATGGTATCATCCACAATCCTTTTTGACTCCTCTTCCTTATGTGTTTCTTTGTTTCCTACATCACTCGACGAAAATGAATTCTCAAGAGGAGTCAAGACTTTTGGAAATTTGTCATCTTCCATAGATATGATTTCCTTAGGCTTAAATGGTTCATTTTGTATGAAAGAATAGATTCCTTCATCATTAGGGAAAACCTGCCATGATTCTACATTATCTGGAATATGAGGACGATATAAATATTAAAAAGTGCAATCAGGCCTTTGAGGTAGACGTTGTCGAGTAGGAGATGACACAAATACAACTAACCTATCAACCATTGAATTAAGTTCTCTCTTAACATGAGTGATGTTAAATGATAACATGTTCGAGGTAAGCATCCAAACAACTTGGGTATAGTGTTTCATCAACTTATTTCTAGGAGAATATATTTTATGCACAAAGTTCACAACAAGTTCAAAATCACCAAAAATTGTAAGGTGGTCGCAACCAAGGTTATAAGCATTTTCAATGCCTAGCAGCAAGGCTTCAAACTCAGTGACATTGTTTGTGCAAGCAAACTCTAACCTATAAGAAAATTTGGGGATTTTACCTATAGGTGAGTACAAGATAATTCCAACTCCATTACCTTCATTTGAGCATGAGCCATCGAAATGCATGTGCCACATACCACATTCTAAATCAATTTGTTCTAAAGTGGTTTCACCCTCATCAACAAATATAGAGTACACCCCTAAGTATTCCTCGAGATAGTTTACATTTGGTTGAGGAATGCTCTCTATGTATAGTGAAATTATTCTTTCTCTTAGGACTATAATATTCTTTCCATTATGGGGAACGGATAAGTGTGTTCCATCAAGCAAAATATATCCACCTATTAGGGCTTGTTAGTATCTTCCTAGGATAATAGAATAGTTTCTTACTAGCATGTCGATTACTTGGATGTTGAGGGTTGTCCTTATTTCGGGATGTGCACATAGAACTAAAGTTACGTCTTTGATTTCACCTATAGTTGACCGTTGCAGACTGTTATAGGAGAGCATGCTTCTAGAATTTTCATTAGTGCATGATAAACGTAAATCCTCCATGATGATTTTTGACACTACGCTTGGGCCTGAACTACCATCAATTAGGCAACAATGGACTATCTTGTCCATAATTTTTACATAAATGAAAAATGGAGGGTTTTTTACAGGGTGTCTAAAATTATTTACACCTATCTTATTTATAGTGGGATCCTCTTCTTTTGTCTCTTCAAAAATATTGGCTATGGTGGAAGATTTTCCTTCCATAAAAGTCCTAAGATTTTTTTGTTGTTCGAGGATGACAACCATGTCCAAAAGAGTAGTATCGGCCTTGATATTAGCCAATTGGTTAAGGATTTTATACTTGGAAGAGGGAAGAGGGGAAATAATTCCTTGAATTTCGAGAATTTTGACAGTTTGTAAATTAGTTCCTTGTGAAGATGAGGTTTGGGTGGAATAAGTACGAGGAGGATCATATTTCCCTTTAGGAGAATAAGATTTGTTCCTAGTATTTATGATCATAACATCTTCCGGTTCTGCCCAAGCTCAAACAACGATAGTGGTTTCGGGCTTCTTGCCAATTTTTTTTTTATCTCTGAAACTCTTCTTAACTTCATAATTACTTTCTTCATGATTTTAGTTGTAGAAGTTACACCAACAATGAGACATAATGGCCTTGGGCTTGATCCAGATTCGGATCTGTTATCACTCCAGGAAACTCTCCTAGGCTGTAAGTCGGAGATGCCTGGTAACTAACTCTTTTTGGAAAATATTTTCTTAATAATTGATGTGGTTTTTGGATCAAGATGAATATCTAGGAACTGGATTGTGTGTTCAAGACTGTCTAGAAATATAAATCTCACAAGGCCTTCTAGTAATGCAGTCAGACAAGGTTTGATTAAATGGAAGAGAAAATAGCTATCGAACCAGATTATACTCATATAAAACAAGCACAATGGGTTTAATAACTAAGGAAATATCTTATGATTATCAACTTAATCAATCAATAGTGAGATGACAGTCACATACAGATTGAATGAGCATCAATAAAGAACCTTCACTCACAAGATATCAGAGAACAGAAAAGAAAATCTGACAACACAACTGAAGGAAGCTTGCAATTTTTCATATAATAAGAATAGGTCTCTCTTACAGTAGCAGCATGTAGAAAACAAAATCGAACCCAGTTTCATATCAAAAATAGGCATTTATAGCCTCTTACAAATAGTTGTACAGATCCTAAAAACATGGATTTGTATTTAATAAAGACAACTCAATTTTATCTAAACAACTTGAAAATAAAGTCTTTAACAACTAAACTTAAAAGTCGAACTGTCTTCAATCTCCAAAATCACCATCTGCATCCTTCAACTCCTGATAGCTGCAATGTGGTGAAGAATAGAAGGACACCTGTCTTTGACAGTTGGATCTCCCAACGTTCATGGTCGATTTTTGAGGAAATGGTTTTGCATTTGTTACCAAAATTCTCTCGAACCTATGATGCTGAACCCTTTGCATGAGATCTGATAGCCTACTGATACACTGGAGCCCCTTCAAAACTTGTTTGGAATGAACTGTCATGTCCTTGGATTCAAAAATTACTTTCCCATATTTCCACAGCGCAATCGTTTATTTTTTTGTGGGTTAGCTGTTGAAAGCCGTCACGTTCCGCAGCTAACGGGTCATAAAATGATAGCTTTGCACTGGTGAAAGTCCCGATTGCGCTCAAAATGAGTTTTCACCTCCAAAATTTCGATTTCATCACAATTTATTGTGTTCCAGATTTCTCACCTTGCATATTAACGATGACTTGAGCGAGAACCTTCAGATCTGAATGAGATTTTTGCCTCAATTTTTGTTTCAACCTCCTTATCTACCTTTTGAGGCATTTGGCAAGCCACCACAAGCTGTTGTAATCTTTGGTGAGTTTTTTCTTCCTCTTCTTCTCTCTAACACTTTCCTTATCCAATCTTTCAAACACAACATTGGTCTTGGTGAAGTTATCAGACAACTTCTTATACCTTTCTTTAATTACCTGCTCCAAGACCTCTTGCTGAGCTATGACCTCTTTCAAATGCTTGATTTTCTGAGACTTTTTTGACTTGGATCTTTTCGATGTTTCTCCCTATTCTGTTTGATTGAAGGTTTCATAGTTCTGTGCACACTCAGCTGACTGCTCAGGATTCTTGGTGACAGGGCATTGATCTTGCTGCTCTAATTCTGAATCTGAATAGGGAAAGTTTAGTATATTGGTTCTCTTCCTTGTACTCTTCTCTGTAGGATACTCTAGGTTTTGCTCTGTGCACTGTTCTATGGTATGTTCTATGGTCTACTCAAAGTTTAACTTTCTCTTCAACCTGTGAGGCTTCATTCCAGATATTCTGTCTTCTGGAGGTCCTGGCAGGGTCCTTCGTTTTCTTGAACTGCTTTGAGGAGATGATTGTTTCTTTGAACCCTTCCCCTGTTCATTTTCAATCTGGTTCTGTGTTTCAAAACCTTCCCAGAATAGAAAATTCTCCCAGCTCCTTCCCTGTTGTTTCAATTCCTCCAGGATAATCAATTTTATAAGACCGAAGTGACACAGAGTAGTTTTTATGTTCAAGGGTTGAGCTCTAATGTTCTTGCAAACCTTAGTCAAAATTTTATGTAGGAAATAAGGCAAATTAAGAGGGGTCTTGCCTGTGAAATGATCCAGTAGTTTGAAGTGGTACATCATAAGTTTATCGTACCTTCCCTCCGATGTAATGTACAATTGAATACCTCTGAACAGCTCCTGCCATTCTTCATCCAGATAAGAAACTAGCATACCCTTTTTCCATGCCTTGTGCTTGTACCCCTCTTTCAAATAAACTCTGAAATCCAAATTTTTGGGAGCGGTGGTTTTAAACCACTTCTGACCGGTTCTTGGTAGGCCTGTTACTGCAGCAATAGTAGCTTCATATACCACAATCTCCATGGACCTGACGCGAGCCTTGTTCCCATCGAAAGTCTTGGCAAAGGCTTCTGCTGTAGACTGGTGGCAACCGACTTGCAACCTTTCCACGAATTCAAAACACCCTGCATTCAAAAAATGTCTCTGGACTTTGGGGTGTGTCTGTAAAAAGGACAGGCTGTCCAGCTCCCTCTTGAGTAGAGCACCACTGCGTTTTCTCACCATTCTGTAACTCAAAGATCCTGTCAATTTGTAACCCCTGCAACTGCTAGTCGAGCCGAGGTTCTGCGCTGTTGAAAGCACTTCGGGAATTGGCTCTTGTTTTAAACATTTGAAACTTTGATAAGCCTCCGTGAACAGGGTATGATATGGAAACAATGACTTGATTTGATGCTTATTATGCCGGCAATACATCCTCTGTACCTGCACTACTTCATTCGAGCTTGACATCCCTGATGCCATGATTATGGAACGTGAGTTTTTGAGCTGACTTAGTGTCACGATCCTATTCTGACGTGCATAATTGCGTTTCCATCATTACCCACTCCTATCAGCGCATGATTTGGATTTTCCTGACATGGGATGATCATATCATCATTGCTTTCGAACGTGGATATCAAGCACGTGATTCCCGCTTTCTTCAACCAATGGCCCGTGAAAAATGCCTCTGTTAACTGTTCATACTTGCTGCTTTCACCCGTGCATGACCCTGTGGAAAACCCCGGTTAGCTGTTGAAAGTCTTCACTTTCCTCAGCACGTGACTTTTTGAGAATTTCTCCTTAGCTGCGGAAAGTGTTCATTTCCACCAGCGCGCGACCTCATAAAAACCACTCCATAGCTGCAGAAAGTATGTACTTTCAACAGCGCGCGACCCGCGAAACTGATTGTTGGACTTTTTGAAATTCACCACTTTCAACAGCGCGCAGGCTTATGAGAAGCACTCCTTAGCTGCTGAAAGTCACCTCTTTCCACAGCTAACACTCAACTTTTGGACACACGTTAGCTGCGGAAAGTAAATTATGAAAATTTTGAAAAGAAGACTTTATGGATCATCTTATTTTGTAGGACGAAAACTGAAACCTAAGTTTTGCAACTATAGAAACTCAAAAATGACTTTAGGTTACAACCTATCACCTAAAAAAGCAAATAAATCCACCAATTTACTTGAGGAGTTAACAAGATCCAGGAGCTTGATGGGGCTAAGAAAGGCCTAAAAATAAAATTTCTCAGAATGGATTCAAAATGGATGTGTGCATAGGCCTTATCGATACAAACCCAACGCAACTTGAACGGGCTCAAACGGACACCGTATGCTCCTGATATCACGTTCTGTTCATTTTTCCAAATAAGAAAAAGATTGTTGACCATGAATTCTGTACAGTGCCACATGGCAGATGACTGTTTAGGTCATACAACTGACATGGAATCATAGTTCACAGATTCCATACATCTGACGTGGAAGCCTCTGGAGGTGACATGTGGCAGGGTGACTGGGCATATGGAACTGACATGGACAGGACATGTGGACCAACCGAGAGGTGACACATGTCACCACTGAAAGGGTGACATGCGGCACGCCCGTACAATGACACCTGGCAGTTGTTCTTACATGGCCAGTTTCTAATTGGACAGAAGACTTGGACCAATCCCATGTTGGCAAGTGGCACTTTATCGAAAAATTAAATGGGGCCACGTGGCCCGGGCATGGGCTACCACGTGGCACCCTAGCATTTGATGGTTGGTTTAAATGTTTTGGAGCTCATGGGATTCGAACCCATGACCTGTGGTAGAGGAAAATACTTGGGAAATGTCTGATATCCAATGCGCCACACTTGGTACTTGTGTTATACAACCCCCTTTATATTATATAAAGTGCAATATGTCAAATCAGAGGCGAAAGGGGGGCTAGGGCCTAGCCCAAACCCGTGGACTTACGTTCCATACAACCACATCTATAGACTCGAGGGAGCTCCATTATAGTTCAACCAAAGGTGCAGGTGTTTATGGGATATACTTAGGATATACCATATGCTTCGAGGCTGTGACCACCACCTAGGCACGCACCGTTTGGGGCGCGGTTGTATTACAGCAAGCCATGTGACCTATGATTACGGACTATGGGCCAGCGCACAACCGTTTGGGCTGGCTCTTGGCCACATTACATGCATGTGAACCTATTCTGGAGTGTGCGCCCAGCCCTAGTGTAACGTCCCCCCACCATCAACCCCATGGTCGGGCCAACATTACTTTGCGGGAAAACACTACTGTAACATATTATGCATTCTTATGAAATAAAATTGCTTAATTACAATTAAACACAGTGTAAGCACATTAATACTGTTAGCATACATAATCCATGGTATTAACAATAATTCACGAACACAGCGGAATACATGTAAACATTGCTAGAATCATAGACATGCATATTTAATTGAAATTATACACATGTATACACTTATCTTTTAGACTGGATGTAATTCACCAACTACGTGTAGACCTCCCAAGAAACTCCCAACATTAGACCGCGCTGCTCATCACTCTCAGCAGTAGGTCACCCCTGAGCTGGGACTAAGCTCCACCGGGTAGGGATTCCTAGGATAGGCAGGGAATACAGGAAGACACATAGTCACAGGAGAAGGATTCTCTCCCAGGAGCCACTTATGCCCACTGCCCACAGACTCTCATTCCCCACATGTCTGTCCCACCCCAAGAGTATACACCTTCACTGTCACCAAGACAGTCCATCGGCTGCTAACCTCCCTTCCCTTGGGCTTCAGCAACAGACCGGACCGGAAGTCTCCGAGCTCTGTGGCAGCTACAGGACTCCTTCCAGGAGTTCTCACTTCCTCCACGCACTCTCTCACCTTGAGAGAGTCACTCACAGATTGGGTAACCTGCCTCTTCAACAATAATCACCTCCCTCACACTAGCTAGCAAGCCACACACAGTCCAGCACTGTGTGGCCACAACAGTCAATTGGGAAAAATGGGTATGGACACCCGAAACATAAATGATCAGTGCTAAAGCATAGCACGACTCTGCTATTACAGGATGCATTGAGATTACCAACAAGCAACACAGGCTGCACGACTCAGCAATTACGGGACATTTGGTTCTCCCAACCAGCAATAAGGAACATACTCACCGCTATGGTTTCAGAAATGTGTAAGGTGTATAGAGGTTCCATCACAGAGGCCAAACACGTACAAATGGAGGATGGAGGAATTGGAAGGTCGAACCCTAGATTCAGGTGATGGTTGGAGGAATGCCCACCCAACTCCTATGCAACAGTTGACGGAATGGCAAGAGAACCCCCAACACGGCTCATTTCCTGGGTTAAATTTCATGCGCCTGGGTCGACACATGTTGCCCATGAAGCTGCATCCATCCATCCCAGGAACTTAGGACAAAACATAGATTTCACATGGCTTTTGGGATAATATTAAAATATTATTCCCAAGGACTTAAGCCCCTAGGCTCCACACTTAGCCTCTCTTTCCAACGTTCCAGCCCCCAATCTCTTACCCAGGTTTTGTGGAAGCTTAGTCCCCCATCACTCATTCATCGTGGTCGGTCCACACGCAGAGATGTTTTGTATTAATACTGTGCATAGTTACATGTACAAAAATCAGGCTCCTGGCCTTCAACACTTAGGCTCCCTGGCCTAATAACGCATAAGCCCACTAGCTTATATAACTTGGCTCACCAGCCTTATAAAATTGAATTATAGTTCATAAACAAACTTTATACTTCATAGACATGATTTACAATAGGGCTCGGCCTTGGGTACATTACAATCCCCTCCCCTTATTTTTGCACTGTCCTCAGTGCAACTTTACACTGCATCTGCAAGATTTTCAAAATTTTAGAAAAGATGTGGGTACTCTACCCACATAACATCTTCATGCTCCCATGTCGTGTCCTCAGGACCGTACCAGGTCCACTGGACCTTTACAAGCCTTATGTCTCGATTCCGAAGCTATTTATTTTTCCTGTCCAATATGCACACAGGATGCACTTGCAGGACACCTTCTTGCTCCACCTAGATCACATTCCAATCAATTACATGATTAGAATAAGGCATATACTTTTTAAGAAATGAAACATGAAACACATTATGTACAGTCATGGATGCAGGTAATGCAAGCATATATGCAACTGGCCCAATCCTTTCCAGGATTTCAAATGGCCCA
>JZKD02S2041138.1:39218-92363 GCA_000966675.3 Picea glauca
AAATGGCCCACAAAATTTGGCTGCCAACTTGGCGCAACTTCCCAGCGTAAGGGAACTCCTGTTAGCTTTCACTTTCAGGAAAACATGATCACCCACTTTGAACTCTCTGTGGGTTCTGTTCTTATCAGCATAACATTTCTGCCTGTCCTGGGCAGCTTTCAAATTATGGTTAATTTTTATCATTTGGTCCTCCATCTCCTTGAGCAACTCTGGCCCAACTACTGTTCTATCAGCTAGATTATCCCATCTCACTGGAGTATTGCACTTTCTTCCATAAAGTGCTTCAAATGGGCTCATCTTCAACGATGCATGATACCCATTGTTGTAGGTGAATTCTACCAAGTGTAGGTAGTCTTCCCATCTTGATGGTTTGTCCATCACATACATTCTCAGTATGTCTTCTATTACTCTGTTCACCCTCTCTGTTCTTCCATCATACTCAGGATGATAAGTTGTACTAAAGTTCAGATTCATTATGAATCCTTTGAACAATCCTTTCCAGAAATTCGAGGTGAATTTTGGGTCTCTATCGGACACAATCGTTTTAGGAATTCTATGCAATCATGCCACTTCCTTTATGAAAATATCAACAACATCTGTTGCCTTGTGAGTAGTTTTCAGTGGAATAAAATGGGCAGGTTTTGTAAGCTTTTCCACCACCACCATGATCGAATCATGCAGCTTGGTTGTTCGAGGCATTCCCGTAATAAAATCCATCGTTACTACTTCCCATTTCCACTCAGGAATGGGTAAAGGTTGCAGCAACCCTGCTGGGTGCCTATGCTCAAATTTAACTTTCTGGTACTCCATACATCTAGCAATGTATTCAACGATCTCTCTCTTCATACCCGACCAAAAATAATGGCTCTTGACTACTGCAACTATTTTTTGATATCTAGGGTGCCCTGCATAAGGCACATTATGCATCTCCTGCAAAATCATCTGTTTCAAACACTAGACATTGGGTACAAAAATTATGTTCTTGTACAACAATATTCCATCTGTTTCGAATTTATAAATTTCCATCCTTTGTGGCATCCTACCCTGCTGTATCTTGGCTACCAATTCCCTGTACTGCAGATCTGCATTTGCAGCCTCCAGAATTCCACTTTTAATATCAATCCGATACACGCTAATGGCTGTAGCATGTAATTCATGCACCCTCCTGCTGAGTGCATCAACCACTTTATTCTCCTTTCCTTTGATATGATTGATCTCAAAGTCGTACTCACACGGAAATTCCAACCACCTACTTTGTCTAGCATTTAAGGTTGTCTAATCAAACAAATATTTCAGACAGTTATGGTCTGTTTTGAGTTCAAACCTCCTTCCCATGAGGTAATGCCTCCATTTATTTAGAGCATGAACTATGGCTGCCAACTCCAAGTCATAGGTTGCATAGTTCTTCTCGTGCTCTTTTAATTTCCTGGACTCATAACAGATTACAAATCCGTTTTGACTGAGGACCCCTCCCAATCCTTCTTTGCATGCATCAGTGCATACTATGAAATTTTCATTTGGATCTGCAATCCTCAGGATTGGAGCACTGGTTAACAACTTCTTCAATCGTTGGAAACTTTCCTCACATCCCTCTGTCTAGTGAAACTGCTTCCCCTTTCTTTGCAAGGAAGTGATAGGGTGAGCTATCTTGGAAAACCCTGCGATGAACCTTCTGTAATAACCAACCAATCCCATGAAGGATCTAACTTCTGTTACGTTCCTTGGCGCTGACCATTCTCCAATGGATTCAATCTTCTCAGGGTCTACCGCTATCCCATCCTTCGAGATAATATGTCCCATGTAATGGATCCGCTCCTGATAAAACAAGCACTTTCTCAGCTTGGCATATAGTTGGTGCTCTCTTAGCACCTGCAACACCATCCTCAGATGTTGTTTGTGTTCTTCTTCGGTCCTAGAATACACCAGAATGTCATCCAGGAAGACGATGACAAACTTGTCTAGTTAGTCCCTGAATACTCCATTCATCAAGCTCATAAAAACAACGGGTGCATTTGACAGTCCAAACGACACCACTATGAACTCGTAATGACCATACCTTGTTCTAAAGGCAATCTTGTTGATGTCTTCATCTTTTATTCTTACTTTGTGATATCCCGATCTTAGATCTATTTTCAAAAACATCTTTGCATTCTTCAACTGATCGAAGAGATCATCAATCCTTGGCAGAGGATACTTGTTCTTCACCGTTAATTTGTTCAATTGCCTGAAATCGATGCACAATCCTAGCGTTCCATCCTTCTTCTTTATGAACAGGACCGGGGCACCCCAAGGTGACATGATTGGGTGTATATACCCCTTCTTCAAAATTTCTCCAAGCTACAGCTACAACTCTTTCAGTTCTGGTGCACTCATCATGTATGGAGCCTTTGACACTGGAGCTGCTCCAGGCATCAAGTTCACAGAGAAATCGATATCCCTTTTTGGAGGTAGTCCAGGTACTTCCTGGAATACATCTTCAAACTCTTTAAGTACCTCATGATCCTCAATACTTGACACCTTATCCTTAGGCATTTCCCCCACATGGGATGAAAATAATTGACAGCCTTTTCTATAGCACTTCTTCAGCTACATTGCTGAGATTTATCTAACAGTAACAACTATAGGAATTCCTTAGACGGCTCTCTGATTCCCTTCTTCATCTAAGCAAGTGAATGCCTTGTTCCGACAGTCCAAGATGGCATGGTGCTTGTCCAACCAGTCCATCCCAATTAGACAGTCATAAGAGCCTAACGACAGAATGTTCAAATTGGCCTTCATGCTCAGTCCATTCATGTCTACAGGACAGGACTTGACTAACTCCGTGACTTTCCTCTTGGTTCCTGTAGCTAGCTGCACTAACCAAGAATTTTCATGTTTTCTTCTTATCAAATGCAAACTTTCTACCACTCTAGGGTCTATATAACTATGGCTAACCCCTGAATCAACTAAAATAGTAAATGGTTGGTTTTTTATCATACCTTCTACTTCAATCATATGCGACTGATACTCAACTTGCTTATTGTCCAGGGCTGCATAGATCCTTGGAATTCTACTGCCCATGTCCTCCACTATTTCAGCTTGCTGAACATTGTGGAGAACTCTTACTTTATCATTTCTATGGGGGAAATCCATATACCTATGGTTTTATTTACAACCCCAACATTCCATAGGTGGCGGCCTTGACATTTTCCCACCCACTTCAAATTTCCTGGGCTCTCTAAGAGACGCCTGTCCTTGAGGACTGTTTCTGAAAAGGGGTGGTTTATTTCCCTTCTGTCTCTGTTCTTTCTTGAACTTTTTATAGTCATCCCAAGCCTTCCGAAAGGTAGGATTTTCTCTTTGTTGTTCAAATAAGAACTTATCTCTTCTTATCATTTCTTCCATAGTCTTTGGGTCATCATACTAAATCTTATCCGCAATAGGAGGCGGTAATCCACTCAGGTACCTTTGAATCTTGACAGACTCATCTTTGATGAACGAAACATACTTCAGTAATTCCAAAAACTTTCGTTCATACTCATCAATGGTCTGGTTGTCCGGCTTGAGTTCAAAGAATTCTTTCATCTTTCTGTCATAATATCTTTTAGTTAAGTATTTCCTCTTGAAATACGTCTTGAATTCTTTCCATGTGATGTCCCTTTCCCTGATGTGCTGCACCTGCACAAGTTGATCCCACCACATGGATGCCTTTCCCTTCAATTGATACATGGAAATCCTGCCCTCTGCATGAGAGGAATAATTATGCAGTTGAAAGTATTTACTCATACCAAGCAACCATTTTTCAGCATCTTCCTCCTTCTTATGTTCTCCATCTAACTTTGGAGGCTTGATCTTGTTCATTTCCCCTTTCAATTCATCCATCCCAGATCTCCTGTACTTTCTGGTAGGATATGGGCTTGAACTACTATGTGCTTCCCTACTGGAATGCTTTGGGGAGTGACGACGATGTCTGTTGGCACTCCTTGATCTTCTTTTCCTCTCAGGGGTCCTATGACTCTCTGTCTTGCTTGACTCACTCTCCTTTTCCAATTTCTTTTCTATTCTTTCCAGACTCTTCAACATCCTTAAGTTGAATTCACCCTGCTTATCCCTGACTTTCATGAGTGTTTGGCTATCATCTCGGTGAGCCTGGACATCTTTATGCAATCTTTCAATGATTTTCATCATATGTCCTTCCTTATCCATCTCTTTTCCTAGCCCATTAGAGTTTGATCCTTTGACTCCCAAGTTGACATTCCTTCCTTCTCTTTCATTCATTGAATTGGAGGCAATCCACACCTCTTCCATTCTCTGCTCTCAACGACAACCCTATTCGGTTCTGGAACTTGCTAAGCTTCTGAAAACACACATGCAGACAACAGGGATTTGTCAGGTCATCATTCTTAGAAAATTCCACACATTCAAAACCATTATGATTTAAGAAAATGCTTCGACTTCACAAATTTTCCGAGTTCTGCTCGGCTCTGTAATTTTCGGTGATAGCTCCCTCTTTCTTAGCCCCTACTCTCATAACCAAAGGTTGTGACCAAATGCTAGACTACTAGGTGCTACTCGGGCTTTCGAAATTCGAAGAGTTTTAAGGTACACACATCGATCTCCCGGAGTTTCAATTTACTGAATTCGCGTAAATCAGGTGGATCAATGGTCCACGTTTACTCAACATCCAATGGTTAAAAATGCACTACGGTTCTTCCATCTTCGAAGATTTTGGGACTTCGAAACTTCGGGTTTTGGGGTTTCGGTAACCGGGAGTTTGAAATGCAGCGACCCAAACCACTGGTCACTCCATTCCCCGAACTCCGATACACGAGTTCTTGTACGAGATCCAACGATCCTCGGTGATTTGGATCCAATGGTCCAGATCTTTTCGGAGTTTCGTGAACCAGGAGTTCACGATGAAGCGACTCCAAATCTCTTGTCACTTCAATCCTCGAATTTCGATATGGGAATTCATGTATGAGATCAACGGCTGTGAGCCTCCCCTAATCTGACGGTCTAGATCTCTCCTAAGCTGACACCTATCAAAGCTCTTCAACCCTAACTTCCTCGCTAGTTGTCTGGATCTGACGACTCATGGGATTTCAACAGTTCTTCCTGGAAGCGCTCCACCGTCCGATTCTACCCTTGTTAATCTCTTTCGCGATTCGGGACTTGGAGTGACCAAGAATTTGGCCTGCGCTCGAAGTTCACAATCCATGAATTAACCAAATGATCCAACGGATCAAACCAACCACGATAAATGAACCATGTTTATTCTAGATCCTAGGGTGGTGAGTTTCTCCATCCACTAACCACCTTGCAACTTCTAGCTATCTTACGGTCCTCACGATTTCGCGAGTTCTCCACAGATAATTTTGACCGTCCAACTCTACTTCTCAAGGACTTCTGGCCAATGACTTGGTACCCTCCTTCTGAACTTTCATCTACTTGATCCAACGGTCTTGATTCCCCATGATCTGACGACTCAGATCTCATCGACATTTCACGTATCGGGATTTTGTGTGTCACGAGGTCGAAAGATTTTCCACCTTCGTCCTCCCTATTCCCGAAATTTCGATTTCTTCTTGGACAATTAATGGTCCAGATCTCTCTTAGGTCAACGATTGTGATCCAATTGTGAATTCGTGTTTCATGACTTCTCACGAACTCACCCTTAGACCATTTCAAGTCACGAGTTAGCGAAAGGATGATCGCTCTCCACGCGTCCTTTTTGATGGACAGTTCTGACGAATTCAGGATTTCACGTATCGCAATTTCCACACTCCTGTGCAACTCCAAAGGGTTTTAAACCTTGTGCACATTCTCCATATTCGACGGTTGTGAGGGTTCTCCTTTCATCCTGAATAGATTCTATGGCTACAACACTTCTGGTGTGGAGTTCTCTCTCTCCTTGTGGCCATATACCACACCGGCTGCAGTTTTATAATACCGCTACACCTCCTGAGCTTTGTAACATGGTCAAGTAGTCCGTTGGCACTCAGAAACATTATGAGGTTTGAAATTAGTCCTCCAGACAAAATTTCTTCTCAAAACCTTGGTCCAAAGACCACTTATCTGGCCCATCCAGGCTTAGCATTGAAACTAGGCTCTGTTACCATACTGTAACGTCCCCCCACCATCAACCCCATGGTCGGGCCAACATTAATATGCGGAAAAACACTGCTGTAACATATTATGCATTCTTATGAAATACAATTGCTTGATTATAGTTAAACACAATGTAAGAACATTAATACCGTTAGCATACATAATCTACGGCATTAACAATAATTCACGAATACAGCGGAATACATGTAAACATTGCTAGAATCACAGACATG
This sequence comes from Picea glauca, assembly GCA_000966675.3. Taxonomy (NCBI): domain Eukaryota; kingdom Viridiplantae; phylum Streptophyta; class Pinopsida; order Pinales; family Pinaceae; genus Picea; species Picea glauca. The sequence goes on from JZKD02S2041138.1 coordinate 45,539, forward strand.
CATATTTAATTGAAATTATATGCATGTATATACTTATATTTTAGACTAGATGTAATTCACCAACTGCATGTAGACCTCCCATGAACCTCCCAACCTTGGACCGTGCTGCTCATCACTCTCAGCAGTAGGTCACGCCCGAGCTGGGACTAAGCTCCACCGGGTAGGGATTCCTAGGCTACGCAGGGAATACAAGAAGACACACAGTCACAGGAGAAGGATTCTCTCCCAGGAGCCACTTATGCCCACTGCCCACAGACTCTCATTCCCCACATGTCTGTCCCACCCCAAGAGTATATACCTTCACAGTCACCAAGACAGTCCATCGACTGCTAACCTCCCCTCCCTTGGGCTTCAGCAATAGACCGGAACAGAAGTCTCCAAGATCTGTGGTAGCTACAGGACTCCTTCCAGGAGTTCTCACTTCCTCCACGCACTCTCTCACCTAGAGAGAGTCTCTCACAGACTGGGTAACCTGCCTCTTCAACAAAAATCACTTCCCTCACACTAGTCAGCAAGCCACACACAGTCCAGCACTGCGTGGCCACAACAGTCAATTGGGAAAAATGGGTATGGACACCTGAAACATAAACGATCAGCGCTAAAACATAGCGCGGCTCTGCGATTACAAGATGCATTGAGCTTACCATCAAGAAACACAGGATGCACGACTCAACAATTATGGGACATTCGGTTCTCCCAACCAGCAATAAGGAAAAAACTCACCGCTCTGGTTTCAGAAATGCATAAGGAGTACAGAGGTTCCATCACACAGGCCAAATGTGTACAGATGGAGGATGGAGGAATTGGAAGGTCGAACCTTGGATTCAGGTGATGGTTGGAGGAATTCCCACCCAACTCCTATGCAAAAATCGACGGAATGGAAAGAGAACCCCCAACACGGCTCATTTCCTGGGTTAAATCGCATGCACCTGGGTCGACACATGTCACCCATGAAGCTGCATGCATCCCTCCCCAGGAACTTAAGACAAAACATAGATTTCACATGGCTTTTGGGATAATATTAAAATATTATTCCCAAGGACTTAAGCCCCTAGGCTCCACACTTAGCCTCTCTTTCCAACCTTCCAGCCCCCAATCCCTTACCCAAGTTTTGTGGAAGCTTAGTCCCCCATCACTCATTCATCGTGGTTGGTCCACACGCAGAGATGTTTTGTATTAATACTGTGCATAATTACATGTACAAAATTTAGGCTCCTGGCCTTCAACACTAAGGTTCCCTGGCCATTAACACATAAGCCCACTAGCTTATATAACTTGGCTCACCAGCCTTATAAACTTGAATTACAGTTCATAAACAAGCTTTATACTTCATAGACATGATTTTCAATAGGGCTCGGCCTTGGGGACATTACACGTAGGGGGATAATTTTTATTTTTTTACATAGGTGGGTCTTTTTTCCTATAGTTTGGCCCAGATTAGGCCTTTTATTGAAGAGTTTTGCCCATTTTGGGGGGATATTGGGCCCTTTTTGAGGCCATATATTGGGAGGAAGTTGGGAGATGGTTAGAAGCTTTAGATCTATATAAACCAGGACTTCTTGAGGCCATAGAGGAGGTTCATAATAGGTTTATGTTGCCAGATTGTTGAGCCAAAGGCCATTGTTATGCAGAGAAGCTATTGAGGATCACACCTTTGCGGGCCATTTCTGGGAGCCTCGTTCATCCGATTTGGGTGTCATTTCTTTTTATGGGTTCATGAGACCTGGTAGAACACGACGAAATCATTTTTGTAACCTTTTGGCACTATCATGATGTACTTGTAAAGCTTAAAACAAAAATAAGAAAAGCCCACTGAGACAAGGCCTTGAGATGTAGGCAAGATTGTCGAACTCCGTTATCACATTTGTGTTATGGTTTGCTGTTGTTTATGCTTTATTTCAGATCTGCACATGTGTATATTGCTATCATAATTCCTTCATAATTCTTCCTCTTTCTTTAATGTTCCTAATTGGTTAATCAATACATGCATAATAACTCAACCATAGTTGTGTAAAAGATCTTTTCGGATCAAGTGGTATCAAAGTTAGTTGAAATTTGGAATTTGAGTTTTGCATGTTAACCAGGGAAGATCTCATCTCAAGGGAGAAAATGGAATCTACAGAAGGAATTTCTCAAGATGAGAAGGAATTCAGAAATTTGGTGTTTGCAATGGCCGAGATGGTGAAAGTGTTGTATGAAGACTACTTGGAACGAAAGAGAACGGTTCAAGAGAAAGCTTCAAAGAACAACAAAGGAAAATAAGGATTGAAGGAAGTGCCTTCTACATATGTTTCAGAAAACATCTATGAGGTATGCAGTGAATGTCAATCATCAAATTCTCCTTATTCTCATCAAGTTGGTTTTGGTGCATTCGAAAACATACAAAAGGTCAAACCTACACCAATTTCAAACATGGGTTATGAAGAAGGAAAGGGCCTTGGTTGTAAAGGTCAAGGTATCATTAATCCCATTGAGGTTATGGAAAGGCCTTGATATTTAGGATTGGGATATAGCTAAGTGGAGCTTGGAGCATCCTCCAAGATGGATTCCAAAACTTTGGAAGCAAGTAATGCTTCAAATGGCCATCTTAAGACATTGCAGGAACACTTCACGAAAGGCAATGGCGCATCACTCTAGGATTGTGGTAGTGAATGAAAATCATCTCCAAAACAAAGTGAAGATCAACATGGAAGGTATAATGTTCATGTTTTTACCACTTCTCCTTTTGATTATAATAAGCATAATCAAGTGATCTGGAACTTGTGAAATATTTATCCACGTACTTATTGTCATTCACCCAAGCATTGTGTTGCCAAGTGTTGGAAGAGACAAACTTTGTACAAGAAACCTATTTCGACTAGGAAGGAAACACAACATAAAGACTCAACTCCACAATGGAATAAAGAGAAGGGTAAACAGGTCTGGATGCCAAAAACTCAATGCACTTATTGCAACAGGGGTGGACATCTAAAGGCTTATTGTTGGAAGTTTAATCTGGAGCTTCATCCAAGGAAGGAAAAAATGATGGCACATGTATTCACGAAGGAAGAAGGATCACCAATGAGGAAAGAGGAACACCAAGAAGGAAATAAACCAGCCACTTGGTTTTGCCAGAAGTGGATGTCTCAACTTCATTGTATTTTGTTTCCATCAATGTAATCATACATGTTGAAATGATGACATGTTATAACATCATTTTTGTGCAACATCGTGTTTTGGTTTCGTCCTTATGAGTATGTAATCACTCAAAGTCCATTTTTGTAACATTTTGGGGACCAAAAGGTCCTTTAGTGGGGAGGTGTGATCCAGATTCGAATCCAGGAGCTTGATGGGGCTCAGAAAGGCCTAAAAATCAAAGTTTTCAGAATGGCTTCAAAATGGATGTGTGCATAGGAATCGTCGATACAAACCCAACGCAACTTGAAGGGGCTCAAACTAACTTCGTATGCTCTTGATATCGTGTTTTGTTCGTTTTGCCAAACATGTAAAAAAATGTTCACTGTACAGTCTGTACAGTGCCACATGGAAGCTGACTGTACAAGTCGTACGGTCGTACAATTGACATGGTAGCACAATTGGAAGATTCCATACAGCTGAGGTGGTAGCCTTTGGAGGTGACATGTGGCAGGGTGACTGGGCATATAGATTTGACGTGGACAAGATAGGTGGACCAACCGAGAGGTGACACATGTCACCACTGAAAGGGTGACACATGACATGCCTGTACGATGACACATGGCAGGTGTGCTTACATGATCGGATGCTGACTGGGAAAGCATGTTGACTAGAAATAATACTTGGACCAATCCCATGTTGACAAGTGGCACTTTCTTGACAAATTAAACGGGGCCACGTGGCCCAGGCATGGGATGCCACGTGGCACCCTATCATTTGATGGTTGGTGTTAGTCTCTAATTCTGTTCTTGATTTAGTGAGAATCCCTAATCCTAATCCCTCTCTTCTTATACCTCATTGTTTGTTTTCATTAAACTTTAATCCTTGTTTTGAGTTTGTTATGCTTTGCATTTTAGAATTTTTAAATAATTTTCTTAAGATTGGAGGTTTAAGAGATGGTTTTATGGGATTTGTCACATCATTTGCCCATTTGAATCCTAAAAATTCAAATTACTGCTTAGCCATCAATAACGCTACTGGGATAACATTATTCCTGCAGCACCAATGTAATCATGCTGTGACATGCGTTGGGTATCCATATCTTTTCATGATTACATAAATCGTGGGCGATTAGACCTGCATGTACTCCACGATACCGCCCAAATCAACTATGTAGTTCAAACCATTGCATGATGAGATCGCTCTGTACCTTCAAGAAACTACTTCAAATCAGTTCAATTTCCAACATCATTATAAAACATTGTCGCTTGTTTTTCTAATTCTGTCGGGTTATGTGCGCAGATATCCTTTAGAAGAAACTGTTATATAAGTAACAGTTACAGGTTTTCAATTCAACTTCTGACAATGTCGAGTTGCAACACCGTATTATTGACATGGCGCCTAAGAGAAGTGGGCAAATTTTCAGATTGGAAACTGAGGTCACTGAGTTGCTTGAAGCTTATCCGCAGATGGCACAACATTTTAAAGACGCTGGCTGGTTCAATTTATTTACCACCTTCCAAGGGCATAACAAAAAAATATCCATGTTGTTCGCGCAGAACTTTGATGGCTTCGAATTGGTGATAGGTAAATTGTTTATGTTGGTAACAGAGAAATCCATTGCCAAAGCTTGCAAATTGGTGATTGGTGGAGAACGATGGTGGAAAAAGGAGCACATAGTCATGGAGTTTGTAAATCAATTCTTGCTACCAAAAAAACAGAACCCAGACTAGAAGAAAGGAATTCCTCATAGCTGGATTAGACAAGAATGGCATACCCCTTTGATCATAATTAACAGAAACCCTGGAATTGGTTGATCCAATCCTTAAATCCTGATCCACAACCAAGCAAACAGAAAAGGGGCAAAGGGAAAAAAGAAGCTACACAGAAACATGGTATCATAGTCGATGAATTTCCAGTCAAAGAGGAATTATCTACAACAAGGGTGACAAGGACCAGTAAGAGAAAGAAACAGACTCAACAATTTCTTGTTGATACCCCTGTAGATGAAAACCAAGAAAAGGCCACCACCAGCAAAGGTAAGATATCAAAACTTGATGCAGAGATTGAAATGTTTCCTGATGCAGAAGTGTTTACTGATATTGACATTAAAATGGAAGAAGATATAGATGAAGATTACAATGTAAATCCAATTAAACTCACCGTCAAGCATAAACAAAAATTGACAAGTAAGAAAAGTGTCAAAGGAAAAAAATGGTAAAGAAATAAAAGAAAGAAAAAGAGAGATGATTTCAAAAAGTAAATATGAACACAATGAAAAGAAGAAAAAACATAAATCAAATACAGGAAATACTTTGTTTTTCCTGTTTTAGTCCTTATCTTCAAAAGAAGTTTATGAAACTATGGAGATGAATTTTTTAAAACAAAAAGAGGTTTTTTTTGGTAACATTACCCTTCACAAAAACCTCTCTTGGTGTTTACACAACTATCACATTTTAAGATATTCAAATTTATCTTTGAGGCCTAGTTTTCTGATAAAGCTACCGAAAATACTCTGTTTTTTTTACCTGTTTTAGTCTTTTTCTTCAAGAGAGGTTGCAGAACATATGGAGAGGAATTTGTTGAAAAAAAAAGAGATTTTTGTTGGGAAAATTCCCCTTCACAAAAACCTCTCTCGGTTTTTACACAGAAATCACATTTTAAGAGATTCAAATTTATCTTTGAGGCCTATTTTTCTGCGATTTCATAATAAATAATTTCCTGTTTTAGTCAGTAATTTTGGGAGTGGTTGCAAAACATTTGGTGATGAATGTTTGGAAACCAAAAGAGGTTTTTGTTTGGAACGAGTCCCTTCACAAAAAACTCTCTCATTTTTTACACAGATATCGCCGTTTGAGAGATACGAAGATATTGTTGGACCCTATGTTTCAGGCATTTTCCAGATTTATTTTCCTAAAAAATCTCATGGACATCAGTTGACAATCCACCTCATCAATTCGAATTGGAGATCAGATTGGATCTTCTCCTTGATTATTTGAAACAAGAAACTAAATATATATGGGGAGGTTTTAAGATCCATTTCTTTTGGATCTTGATAATTATGTGTTGTTCTATATAAACTCTGTAGAAGGAGAAGTTAAGGGTCAAAAAATTGGACATCCAGAGGACTTGTTTTGAAACTCCTTGTAAGACATTATTGTTCTATTTGACACTAAATAGAAATGACATATGGATGGTTAGACCCTCTTTTATACTCTGTTCTTCTCTCTTCATGCTTGATCTCATTATTCAAACTGCAATGCATTTGTTTTCTTGATTATTGATTAATACAGTAAAACATTTGTTGTGGTGATTATTTTCAAGTTTTGATTTCAGGCTGATGGTCTTGTTTCTTAATGATATTTTGAGATAAGAATTTATGTGAAGTTGAAAAATTGAAAACTTCATTTTCTCTTTTCCTTATTTGTTTAATCCATCTATGTGACTACCTTTTAATCAGTCAATGGGATATCTTTTGTTCTTATTCTGAATTTCTTGTTTATTTTATAACCTTGAGCCAGTTTTCAACCACCTTATTCAAAAACCAAACCATAAAAACCTTCAAAACACTTTTGAAATAAATCGATGATGCCCTAGCTTTCCCTCTCACAGTCAAGTGCAACTTTAGGGACTAGCATATTTTGGCGCCGTTGTCGAGGACGAAGACACGAAGTATTTATCCCTGGGAGAACGACAATAATCAATTCTAGCTCTTGATGGTGAACATGAGTTGGATACTTTTTCTGACTGTATCATTCACCTGGCGACTCCATGAAGGAAAAATCCATTGAAAAATCCACTGATCCGAGATGTGAAAGTCTATGGAAGTTATTTTGGCACAAAGGTTTGCACCATTTAATTTCTTTGCTATTGCCTGTTTCCCTAATGATGTTCGCACAATTGATATATGGGGAGATTGCCTTCCACGGTTCAGAGAAAAGGGTGAAGACAATCTGGCACTACATTTGATTGAGTTTCATCAATGCATGGATCGGTTGAATATTCATCATGAAGATGAATTGATGAAAATGTTTATGTACTCTTTGGAGGGTGATGCACGTGTTTGGTACAGATCTCTTCCTGCTTCCAACATTTCTTCTTTAAGAGAATTTCATGTTGCATTCAATGAACAATGTAAAAGGTATTTTCCAGTTGATCTTCTTCTGGTAGATTGTTATGAGCAATGTAAATCAGGATATTATTCTCAAGAAATTGATTACTCTAGCAATACAAATGTAGAGGATAATTACATCAAAGAAGAGGAAGAAGATTCATTATCAATCACATCTTCTTCTAAATCTGTCCTACAACAGGAATATTTTCAGAATTTTGATCTTGAAATTCATAACAATGATACTTTAGATGCATTTGGTACCAAGCTGAATGTTTCTAATAGTAGTGACTATGATACAAATGTTGTTCCTAATCTGTTTGAAGATCAGTTGTTGACTGAAGATATTCTTGTTGAAGACCATACTATAGATGAGAAATAAAAACCAATAGTTGCAAATATATTTGATGTTGTTTCATATGCGTATTATGGTCAAAATTCTTATGATAATCAAGCAACATATATATGCTCATTTTTTCAATATGATCGTGAAGTAGAGGTCCTTGGTTTTCAGAGTTCAGAACAATTTTCAAATCAACCTTTATTTGATGAGTATGATGATGATCTTGAAGTCCTGGATCCATATGTTGATGATATGACAAATTTTAACTAGCAAAATTATGAAGGCATTCAATCCATCATCCATGAAGAGCCAGAGCTGGTATATGATAGTTATGCATTTGAAGGAAACATGGAAGATGAGGATCAACCTCTTGATGATAATGTTGTTTTGAACAATGTTATACAAGAAGCATATGAGCAAGTTCCAGATGCTTTTGATAAAACCAGTGATCTTCAAATGAGTTATGCTCTCATAAATGGAGCAGAAATCATAGAGCAATGATATGGCTTCTTGTATCATCTAGAGATGCAATACCTTTGGTAGGATCCTATGGCTCTCTACATGGATTTCATGTTTCCAAAGGTTCAAAATTTTGCAACGTGTGTAATTAAAACAAATTGCAGCTATAAGTATGGGCTTCCCATTCATTTCTTGTTGCAAAAATATCAGTTTTTCTACATTTTCTTATTTACTTGCAAGGAAGAAGACCCTCTTGGAAGTGAAATCATTTCATGGTTGCATTGGAAATTCGCCTACACATGATCAACATGATTTCAGCAGGAAAGTAGAGTAGAATGGTTGAATAAGTTTGCATCCAAGCAATTTGTTTTCAGTATGAAAGAATAAGGACTCCATAGCCCAATGGAAAGACTACTTGCAGTTTTGTGGTTGTTATTTTTGAGCCCAAATAAAGACTCCATATACCCAATGGACTTGTTTTTATATAGTTGTGTTGTGAATAAAGGCTGACAGATGCAGGGATATCACTGAATCATAAGTAAGGAAAAGGCATTGGTCTGCATTTCTTGGAGTTTTATCATTAAACTCCACCCCCAGAAGGAGCCAGTGTTAGTATCTAATTTTTTTCTTAATTTAGTGAGAATCCGTAATCCTAATCCCTCCCTTCTTATACCTCATTGTTTGTTTTCATTAAACTTTAATCCTTGTTTTGAGTTTGTTATGATTTTCATTTTATCATTTTTGAATAATTTTCTTAAGATTGGAGGTTTAAGACATGGTTTTACGAGATTTGTCACATCATTTCCCATTTGAATCCCGAAAATTCAAATTACTGCTTAGTCATCAGTAGCGCTACTGGAATAACGTTATTCCTGCAGCGCCAATGTAATCATGCTGTGACATGCGCCAACCATCCATATCTTGTCATGATTACATAAATCATGGATGATTAGACTTGCATGTACTCCATGATACTGCCCAAATCGACTATGCAGTTCAAACCGTTGCATGATGAGATCGCTCTGTACCTGCTTCAAATCAGTTCAATTTCCAACACCATTATATAACTGTTGGCCTTTGACCAAGTTTTGGGAGTTTCTTGGTCATGTGACCTATTTTGGGACTTCGACAGCCAGTCAAAGAAGGTGCGCAAGATGAAGCAGAGATCATGGGATCTCAACCCACTTTCGGTCCTTTTTGGGTTTTTGGGAATATGTAATGGGAAAGGGATGTCGGCCCATGGTTTTACCCACGCTTAGGCCCACTTTTGTAATGTATAAATAAGTAGCTAGGCGATGTAAAAGAAAGCGGTTAGTAAGATAAGTGTTAGATCGACATCTAGGTGATGTAGGCTAAGTGCTAGAGTGAATTCTAAGTGCTTTGTGCATGATTGTGAAAGGCTTGCAGAGCTAAGTGAGAGTTGTTGTAAGAAGTTATAGAAGGCTTTGTGATGTAGCACAAGGAAGAAGGATCTAGAAAGCTGCGCAAATCTTTTGTCCTATGCGAAGAAGGGTTTTTGTGGCTCTGTGCTGTAACTGATTGAAGACGCTAATAAAGAAGAAGAGTTGGTGGATGTAGCCCTAGGGTGGGAGTGAACTACGTAAATTTGTGTATTATGCTTTGTTCTTCGACTGATGTGTTTATTCCTATTTTGCTAAGTGCTTGATAGATAGATCTCCTTATGCTTTGTGCTTCTCAGATGTATGTATGTTAGATCTGACATGTATGAATATGCTTAGTGCTAATCTACAAGATCTGATCTGTTTTACTATTGCTAAGTGCTGAAATATCTTAGATCTAAGTGAATGTTGCGATGCTTTGTGCCATCTACGAAGTATAATAAGGGTTGAATATTGATGAATGATTGATGCTAAGTTCTCTGTAAGAAATATAATCACAAATCTGTGTCCCAGCTAAGTTTGCAGACACCTAAGTCTTGCAACCCCCCCTGCCTCTACCTCGAGTGAGACTTCATCTGCTTTACAGGTGTTGCTGAAAGGGCCAGTAGTTAGGGTTTTGTTGGTGCACTGTTATAGAGTTGAACCCCAGGTGTTCCCTGTGCCAACAAATGGTTCCGTTGCCGAGACCTGAAACTGTGATTGCTGGGAACTAAGGAAGAAGAAGCTCTGTGAAAATATTCGTATTGAAACTGTGGAAGCTCTGTGCGTAGATCTGTGCCCTAGTGCACAGTATTATACTTAATCTGAAAATATCTGTGCTAAAGAGAGAAGGCTAGATCTGAAGAAAAGAAGCGAGATATGAACGCTTTGTGCTCTAAGAAAAGTAAAAGTGCAAGTTTCTAAAGAAAAGAGGTAAGATCTGTAAGCTTAGTGCTCTGATAAAGGTAAGAATAGTTAAAATTTTTTAGATCTGAAATCTTTGCACTCTGTAGAAGTAAGATAAGTGCAAATTTTTGTTTCTAGAGAATGGACCTAAGTATGTTTGATAGACTCTGTCCTAGCTGGAAAACTAGGGCTCTGATGGATGAAATAAAGTTTGATATGACTAGATCTGATAAGCATAATGATAGATATGTTATACCTATGCATAGAAAGAATGTTTGGACTAACAAATGGATGCAGGATCCTAGAAAGAATTTTTTACAGGCTAGCTCCCATGATCCTGGTGCACAGTACAAAAGAGGTTGGGGATCATTTAAAAGAAAGAGAGGATTAACCCTCTGTTACAGTTGCAAAAGACCAAGACATCTTGCTAAGGAATGCCCTGGTGGGAGATCTAGTTGTCTCTGTTACAAAGCCTTGGACCACGAAGTATTGGATTGCCCTAGAATGATTTCTAATATCGAAGTCATGAATCTGAATGAAGAAAAGCCTAAGGCAGATCCAGAAATAGTAGAACCCTAGAGAGAATAAAAAAAGATATTACTACAGATGAAAGACACCTTGAATGACCACTGACATGTTAGATTATCATAGGTATTTAAAGAAAAAGAATGCATCGAGGTAATAATAGGCGACTTCGACATTGACTGTGTTCTGGATGAGGAAACACAGGTGAATGTTATGACAGAAAGAACTTAGGAAGTTATAGGGAGGCATGCGATGATCCCTTCATTAAGTGGAATAGGGATATTCATAGGGAAACTGGTAAACCTATGTGGAAGGCTCACTTAGATATCTATGAATGTCAATGGTACTTCGACAGAGGAAGACTTTGAGATTATCAAATTTATTGAGGACAGCGCCCCATTTACTATGTTACTTGGAAAACCTTGGATTGAAAGAGATCAAGCCAGAAAGAAGGAAGAAGAACAGGTTTTAGAACATCAGAGACAAGAGTTAAAATACTTCATGACCAAAAGGATCACGCAGTTGATTGAAGAACATGATAATAGATCGAATCTAATTAGTACTAGAAACCCAGATGTTGAAGTTGTCAGAACGTCAGAGAAATCACAAATGATTGAAGTACCTACCCTAGGTAAAGAAGAAATATTACCTACGAGTCATAGGAAAGAAACTCAGCAACGCGAAGTGACTATGTCCAAGGAAAATAATAATCAGAATGGGAAAATAACTACCGAGATGAAGCCCACAGGGAAGAAGGATAGGAAGCTAAGTAAAAAGAGAGATAAGATCGACAGGCTATAGAAGGTTCCAGAGGGAACCTCTCAGAAAGAAAACTTGTAAAATTGGAGCTTCGCTGGGATATCAGAACAACGACATGGGGCACTTCACCATGGTGAAGCAATATAGCCATTAGAGGTTGATATATCCGTTCGAATGATACTCCAAATGGGTCAAAAATAATTGATGGCTCACCACCAGACCATTAGACCGTGCCATAATGGATAGAACACGAATTAATGAGGGTCATACCCATTGCCAAGAAAGTCCTTGCCCAGATCGCCTATATATATCATCGCGCCATGCATGAAGAACACTTTTTCCAAATTGAGAACTTGAAGCCCCCAGTCTAGCAAGTGTATACAGTAGTCATCACACCCTTTTTGTTCATTTCTGTGCAGCATTTAAGATCATAGTGACCCCAATAATTTATCCTGAGCGTGTATGTCCGATGAGCTCACTGTCGTCGAAGAATCCGTAACAGAAGCTCTGATTGATTTAATGACTGAGAGAGTTATGTCAGAAAGAGGAGTATCCATAGGTGTTCAAGCATCATCAATGAGAGGACTGGTAGCCTCTTCGTCCACTGCCCGAGCTGGACCATCCCGATAGACCGATGAGAAACACACTAAACACAAGGATGATATCACGAATGACAAGCTGATTCCGAGCATTCTACCTGCTTATATTCCACCCTTGAGCGGCGTGATTAACCGCGACAGTGTACCGAGAGACTTCGAGTACCCTTTGATCATGACGTACCTCTCGAAAGGGATATGCACAATCCGTGCAAATCAAGATAAGCTAGCAACATTGAAGTTTAGTGACTTCAATCTTGGTGACAGGAAGGCTTACAACATGCTCATTCCACACAAGTATCTGACCAGAACTAAAGGCAAGAACTCAAAGATCATCTCATAGTCATGGACCCAGAACCTCGTGTAGTGCACACTGCTCAAGGTGATGAAGATCCCTCACTTCGGCAGACACCAGGAAGTGAATGCGTTTGTAAAGTTGTTGCTATCATGCTATCATGGAGGATACCTATGGTTGAACTGCCACATCATTGTGGATTTGACCTTGATCAATCAGATCACAGGGCTTAGCATGTAGGGCCCTGAACCACAAGATTTTTACCCTGGAAATACCTCAGATCGAGCATTAGCGCAGTGGATTAAAGAGACTTATGGTGATGTCGAGAAGGGCACGTGAGGTTCCAAGGTAGCTTCTATCTAGAGTGGTACAATGCGCATTGCATGTTATCTGATTGTAGACAAGTTCGTTTGCAAGAATCGGCCCACCCAAGTGACTAGATTCCTAGTAGACCTTGTAGAGAAGTGTGTAGAGGGACTTCAAATGAATTGGGTGAAGTACTTGGTAAACCAGTTGGAACTAGACTGTAGGGAAGCACAAGACCAGGGATATGAGTTCCACTTCAGCTGGCTTCTCATCCTGATTGCATTCATCGTATGGGAGATGCTGGAAGGTGAAACCTTCCCGGACATAGATCCCTTCGCACCTTTGGCTATGAAGTTCAGTACCTTGTGGTACTCGAATGATATGAACAAGCGGTGGAAATCCAATGTCATATTCCACACCTACTACAACCATTTGAATCACACCATCCAGTCTGAGCCTTGAATAACCCCGAATACCCTCCATAGATTTCGGCCCTTAATGAAGTTCAGCGCGGACTGCCACTTCATTTATATAATAGCATGCACTGATGAGCATAAGCAATAGTTGCAGTCATATTACAAGCTGACTGAGGAAGACATCGAAGAGATCACCAAGGATTGGTCGGCAGACCTTCTCATTCCAGCGAACCCTGCGGACCTGTCTGATATTGATAGCCCAGAAACTGTGCCGAATACACCAGGACCAAGCAAGACGAAGAAGCCTGAAGAGATTCATGATGTAGACAGTGCATCTATAAGGAATGCCTCTATCTCACTAGACGAAGGAGGTGATGGCAAAGAGATAGAAGGTGCAAAAGGTGAAGTTCCACCACCTAGGGATGAAGAGGACTCATCGAAGAAAAGGAAGGTTTTTCCTCTGAAATCTTCCTCTTGGAAGAAACCTATAACCCTTGTAACCAAGATGCGGACTACCCTCACATTGGATTATTTCAATTTCATCATTGCATTTGTCGGCGATGCTTCACAGGAGATAGTAGAGAAGCAGAAGGTGAAGCAGGAGCAGATGTATAATCGTATCGAGATTGAACTCCAAGGAGTGCAGCAGGCACTCCAGTCTAGACGCGTAGTCTCCATTGTGCCTCTAACAGTAGGAACAATAGAACAGGGAGATGATCTAGCTCAACTCCACTGGATTGCAAATATGGTCAAATCTCACCTTCAATGAGCTCAAGAAGACACAACACAAGCCACCCAGGCTTTGACACAGGTACAGGGAGTACTTGTCGAGCAGAGCAGTGTTTCCGAATGAGAAAAACCTACTCTTCAAGAATAGTGGGACAAAGAGAAAGCAGAGCTAGAGCAAAGAAATGAACATTTTCTCGCAAAGCAGCTTGACGTAAAAGAACTAGTCAACAAAGCACTCTGTTCTGTGACAGTTGTCGAAGTACAGGCTGAAGAGAGAGTTCCACAAGAGGTGGCCCAACTTGAAGAAGTAATCTAGAATCTCCAGTAGCGCATTGCAGATCTGGAACTCCGTACTATTCCCGAGACCCCCCAGGAGATAAGAGACCAATGAGAAGCAACTTCTCATAGCGCAGTCGATAGACTGAAAGCTCTTACATTGGAATTCAAGTAGCTGAGCTCTAGGATCGCTCAGACTTATGAGAACCTCACTAAGAACCCGGAGTTACATACATTGGAATCCCATCTCCAAGAGACGAAGCAGCATGCAGATACACTTTAGACGCAGCTGAAGGCTCTATCGCTTGTAGACAGAATGAAGAGGTTCCATGAACAACGCACCACCCAACAACAGATACATACAATTCAAAGCAAGGTTATGGAAGTCAGCCAACGACTTCAACCCGTGCAACAAAAGGAATGTCTATTATTTACAGAAGTCAAGAGCCAAGGAGAAGAACTCAAACAAATTGCCATCATAGCAGAATAGTGCTTGGAAGGACTAGTGAACAATACAATGATCCAGGAGTTCACTGAGCAGAAGGCCAAAGCAAAGCACCAAGTCGAAGTAGGTTGAGCCAAGCTCGAGGCCTTCAAAGTAGAACTGAATAGACCTGAGTGAATCAAGATGAGTCACAGGTAAGTGTTGGGGGCCTGTTGGCCCTTGACCAAGTTTTGGGAGTTTCTTGGTCATGTGACCTATTTTCGGACTTCGATAGCCAATCGAAGAAGGTGCGCAAGACGAAGCAGAGATCACGGGATCTTCGCCTATGGGAATATGTAATGGGAAAGGGATGTCAGCCTGTGGGTTTACCCATGCTTAAGCCCACTTTTGTAATGTATAAATAAGTAGCCAGGTGATGTAAAAGAAAGCGGTTAGTAAGCTAAGTGCTAGATCGACATCTAGGTGATGTAGACTAAGTGCTAGAGTGAATTGTAAGTGCTCTATGCATGATTGTGAAAGGCTTGCAGAGCTAAGTGCAAGTTGCTGTAAGAAGTTATAGAAGGCTTTGTGCTGTAGCGCAAGGAAGAAGGATCTAGCGAGCTGCGCAGATCTTTTGTCCTATGTGAAGAAGGGTTTTTGTGGCTCTGTGTTGTAACCGATTGAAGTCGCTAATAAATAATAAGAGTTGGTGGACATACCCTTAGGGTGGGGGTGAACCACGTAAATCTGTGTGTTATGCTTTGTGCTTCGACTGATGTGTTTATTCCTATTTTGCTAAGTGTTTGATAGATATATCTCCTTATTCTTTGTGCTTCTCAGATGTATGTATGTTAGATCTGACAGGTATGAAGATTCTTAGTGCTGATCTACAGGGTCTGATCTGTTTTACTATTGCTAAGTGCTGAAATATCTTAGATCTAAGTGAATGTTGTGATGCTCTGTGCCATCTGTAAAGTATAATAAGGGTTGAATATTGACGAATGATTGATGTTAAGTTCTCTGTAAGCAATATAATCATAGATCTGTGTCCCAGCTAAGGTTGCAGACACCTGAGTCTTGCAACCCTCCCTAGCTCTACCTCAGGTGAGACTTCATCTACTTCGCAGGTGTTGCCGAAAGGGTCGGTAGTTAGGGTTTTGTTGGTGCGTTGTTATAGCATTGAATCCTGGGTCTAACCTGTGCCAACAATAACATTGTCACTTGTTGTTCTAATTCTATCGGTTTATGTGCGAAGATATCCTTTAGAAGAAATTGTTATATAAGTAACAGTTGAAGATTTTCAATTCAACTTCCGATAGTGTCGAGTTGCAACATCGTATTATTGACATGGTGCTTAAGAGAAGTGGGCAAATTTTCAGATTGGAACCTGAGGGAACTGAGTTACTCGAAGCTTATCCATAGATGGCACAAACGTTTAAAGATGTTGGTTGGTTCAATTTCTTTACCACCTTCCAAGGGCATAACAAACAGATATCCATGTTGTTCATGTAGAACTTTGATGGCTTCAAAGTGGTGATAGGTAAATTGTTGATGTTGGTAATAGAGAAATCCATTGCCAAAGATTGCAAATTGGTTATTGGGGGAGAACGATGGTGGAAAAAGGAGCACATAGTCATGGAGTTCGTAAATCAATTTTTTCTACCAGACAAACAGAACCCAAACTGGAAGAAAGTAATTCCTCATAGCTAGATTAGACAAGAATGGCATACCCCTTTGATCATAATTCATAGAAACCCTGGAATTGGTTGCTCCAATCCCTAAATCCTAATCCACAACCAAGCAAACAGAAAAGGGGGAAAGAGAAAAAAATAGCTACACAAAAACATGGTATCACAGTCGATGAATTTCCAGTCAAAGAGGAATTATCTACAACAAGGGTGACAAGGACCAGTAAGAGAAAGAAACAGATTCAACAATTTCCTGTTGATACTCCTGTAGATGAAAACCAAGACAAGGCCACCACCAACAAAGGTAAGAGATCAAAAATTGATGCAGAGATTGAAATGTTTCCTGATGCATAAGTGTTTCCTGATATTTATATTAAAATGGAAGAAGATACATATGAATATTACAATGTAAATCCAATTAAACCCATAGTCAAGCATAAACAAAAATTGACAAGTAAGAAAAGTGCCAAAGAAAAAAAAATGGTAAAGAAATAAAAGAAAGAAAAAGATTAGGTGGAGAAATGGAATTCAACATAGCAAGAGGAGATATAGGATTTTAAAAAGTAAATATGAACACAACAGAAAGAAGAAAAAATAGAAATCAAATACAGGAAATACTCCGTTTTTCCTGTTTTAGTCCTTATCTTCAAAAGAAGTTTATGAAACTATGGAGATGAAATTGTTAAAAAAAAAAAGAGGTCTTTTTTGGTAACATTCCCCTTCACAAAAACCTCTCTTGGTTTTTACACAACTATCACATTTTAAGAGATTCAAATTTATCTTTGAGGCCCAATTTTCTGATAAAGCTATAGGAAATAATCTGGTTTTTTACATGTTTTAGTCTTTTTTTTCAAGAGAGGTTTCAGAACATATGGAGAGGTGTTTGATGACACAAAAAGATGTTTTTATTGGGAACATGCCTCTTAACAAAACCCTCTCTCGGTTTTTACACATCAATCACATTTTAAGAGATTCGAATTTATCTTTGAGGCCTATTTTTCTGCAATTTCATAATAAATAATTTTCTTTTTTAGTTAGTAATTTTGGGAGAGGTTGCAAAACAGTTGGTGATGAATTTTTGGAAACCAAAAGAGGTTTTTGTTGGGAATGAGTCCCTTCACAAAATATCTCTCGATATTTACACAGCTATCACCATTTGAGATATACAAAGATATTGTTGGACCCTGTTTTTCAGACATTTTCCAGATTTATTTTCCTAAAAAATCTCATGGACAACAGTTGACAAGCCACCTCATCAATTCGAATTGGAGATTAGATTGGATCTTCTCCTTGATTATTTGAAACAATAAACTAAATATATATGAGGAGTGTTTCAGATCCATTTCTTTTGGATCTTGATAATTATGTGTTGTTCTATATAAACTCTGTCGAAGGAGAAGTTAAGGGTCAAAAAATTGGACATCCAGAGGACCTGTTTTGAAACTCCTTGTAAGACATTATTGTTCTATTTGACACTTAATAGCAAAGGCATATGGATGGTTAGACCCTATTTTCTACTCTATTCATCTCTCTTCATGCTTGATCTCATTATTAAAACTACAATGCATTTGTTTTCTTGATTATTGATTAATACAGTAAAAAATTTACTGTGGTGATTATTTTCAAGTTTTGATTTCAGGCTAATGGTCTTGTTTCTTAATGATATTTTGAGATAAGAATTTATGTGAAGTTAACAAATTGAAAACTTCATTTTATTTTTTCCTCATTTGTTTAATCCATCTATGTGACTACCTTTTAATCAGTCAATGGGATATCTTATGTTCTTATTTTGAATTTCTTTTTTATTTTATAACCTTGAGCCAGATTTCAACCACCTTATTCAAAAACCAAACCATAAAAACCTTCAAAACACTTTTGCAATAAATCAATGATGCCCTAGGTTGCCCTCTCACAATCAAGTGCAACTTTAGGGACTAACATTTGGTTAAAATGTTTTGGAGCTCATGGGATTCGACCCCATGACCTGTAGTAGAGGAAATTACTTGGGAAAGGTTCGATAGCCAATGTACCACACTTGGTTCTTGTTTTATACAACATTGAGGAGCACACCTTTGTGGGCCATTTCTGGGAGCTTCGTTCATCCGATTTGGGTGTTGTTTCTTTTGATGGGTTCATGAGATCTGGTATAACATGACCAAATCATTGTTTTAACCTTTTGGAACTATCATGATGTACTTGCAAAGATTCGAACAGAAATAAGAAAATCCCACTGAGATAAGGCCCAGAGATGCAGGCGATATTTCTGAACTCTGTTATCACATTTGTGTTATGGTTTGCTGTTGTTTATGATTTATTTTAGATCTGCACATGTGTATATTTCTATCATAATTCCTTCATAATTCTTCCTCTTCCTTTAAGATTCCTAATTGGTTAATCAATACATGCATAATAACTCAACCATAGTCGTGTAAAAGACCTTTTCGGATCAGGGCTGAAAACTATTTTCATTTGTATTCCTAAAAGGCATTGTGGAAGAAGAGGATTCCCTAGGAGTAAGTGAGGGAACATTCCCCTTTCATTCATAGGCTATCATTCAATTGTTCAGATCTTGTACAAGTTGTAGGAGAGCAGACATATATGTTTGTTTGACTGAGTCTCCTTTAGGGAGACCTGTTCTTTCAAGTTGCGCTTCGTACTCTAGGAAAGTGTGGAGAGTGGAGCCAAGATTGTCAATATACTTTTCTTCGAGCCTATGACTATAAGGAGAAGTAAGCGCATTATAGTAATGCATGAAAGCGGCTTGGTTTTGGGGGTGGATTAGTTCAGGGATTTGATTGTACAATTTGGTGAAGTAGAGGTTAAAGGAATTAATATTCTCACCATCTTTATAAGAAATATTGTTATATTCTCTTAACTGTTTGGTTGAGCTCTTGTATTATCCATAAGTGGAATTTAACCACTAAACATATTTTCGGATCAGGGCTGAAAACTATTTTCATTTTTATTCCTAAAAGGCGTTGTGGAAGAAGAGGATGCCCCAGGAGTAAGTGAGGGAAC
The DNA here is from genome assembly GCA_000966675.3 of Picea glauca. Classification (NCBI taxonomy): domain Eukaryota; kingdom Viridiplantae; phylum Streptophyta; class Pinopsida; order Pinales; family Pinaceae; genus Picea; species Picea glauca. The sequence continues at coordinate 64,883 of JZKD02S2041138.1, forward strand.
ATTCCCCTTTCATTCATAGGCTATCATTCGATTGTTCATATATTGTACAAGTTGTAGGAGGGCATACATATATGTTTGTTTGACTGAGTCTCCTTTAGGGAGACCTGTTCTTTCAAGTTGCACTTCGTACTCCAAGAAAGTGTGGAGAGTGGAGCCAAGATTGTTAATATACTTTTCTTCGAGCCTATGACTATAAGGAGAAGTAAGCGTATTATAGTAATGCATGAAAGTGGCTTGGTTTTGGGGGTGGATTAGTTCAGGGATTTGATTGTACAACTTGGTGAATCAGAGGTTAAAGGAATTAATATTCTCACCATCTTTATAAGAAATATTGTTATATTCCCTTAACTGTTTGGTCGGGTTGTTGTATTATCCATAAGTGGAATTTAACCAATAAACAAACTCTTCCCAAGTGGAAATAATTTTGGAGGGAAATCAAAAAAATCAGTTGTCACTTTTCCTTCAAGGGAATTGACAAATAGGCACATACATGTATCATTATCGTTAGCCCTGATTTTATGAAAAGCATTAGAAAATGCCACTAGGTGTTCATTTTTAGAAACAATATTATTCCCTAAGAACTTAGGAAGATGCTCTTTGAAATTGGGTAACGAACGAGTAGGGGTGCTAGATTCAAGGGAGAAGATACATGCCATGGGGTGGTCGTAGCATCTTCCTCAAACTGAAAAAACCCATGCTTATTTATAACTTTAGCAGGGTTGGTAACCAATTGTATAGGAAATTGATGACTATATAGACTACAAATCACTGATGAGGCCGAAGGTTGGGATGATGAAGCACCTCCAACACAACTAGCACCACCCGCAGATGCCATTTTGAAAGTGATGGGTAAGGGTGAAAAATGTGAGCTAGAAGAATCAGAAAAAATCCTCCTTCGAGTGATTTATTGGGTCGAAAAAATGGATTTCCTCCTTCCTATTTCAATGATAGGAGTAGCTTGAGGGGATAATCCTCTTCTTCTTCTAGAAATGTGAGGATTTGAGGACATGAAAATGAAGACCAAGGACTTAGGAAAAGGGAGGTTACTGCTGATTTTTGGGATGCCTTTGCCTAGCTTCCCAACATTCACGAATACTTATATCTTGTTCAACTACTTCCCAAGAGTGTTCAAGCTCCACCCGGGTACTAGCAGTTTATAGGATAGTATTGAATAATGTCAAGTAAATTCTAGTCTGGTCTTTAAGACTATCTTCAATATTAAGCTGCCTTGTAGAAGGTACTGTCATGAGAAAAATCAATCAAAGAGTACAAAAAAACCCAGAAAGATTGAAAGATAATCGTGAATACAATCAACCGGAGAGATATAGAAGATCTCCCCAGTATGGTCACCAAATAGATGTGGTAGAAAAGGTATGGAACACCCTACTCAATCATTTTCATATCTTGCCTGGCTAGGACAATATAGTTGGTAATGTCACCCGAGGTTTATAGCCTCAAAAAATTCACTCAATCCACAAGTATTAATTACAAGGATTAAGGTTGGTTTTATGATTTGTATATGTTCCAATGTAAAAATAAAATTTAAACAAAGCTACAAGAATGTATACAACATTTACAATAAAGTAAACATGGAGACTGAAAGATAAAGGAGCAACCAAGTCATGAAAACACATGTATGAGACAAAACAATAATCTGATTTTATTTCATTCTGAGATACAAAAAGTGTATTTCTCTTTAAAACCCCTGTGAGGGTATGGAACAAAGTCATATTTAGAGGTCTCCAATGGGCACCATACAAAAATACTTTGACAGTAAAATAAAACTGAAATTAATGATTTGGATCAGCTTGCAACAAAATGTTGCCATTTGACTCTGTAAAATATTCTTTATCAGCCATGAAAATCAATTCACAAACATATAAGAATACATAGACTATCAAGGATGAATCAAACACCTTTATAACAAGATGTTGAAATGAATGATGGAGTTTTGAATCTTGCTTCCTTCAATAATACGTTGTTTTCAACAAGAGGATTAGGCTTTCAAGTAAACTCAGAAATGAATGAAAACTAAATCTATCTCATTAACTAGAGAGCAAACCTTAGTCTTGTCTTTCTCCTTCTATTCTCCCCTTATCTCTTTCTCTCATTGAACCTTTATTCTTTCTCAATAAGTTGAGGTAGTTCAACTACTTCCTTTAGTTAGGTCAAATTAACTTAACTAATTAGTTTAGGGAGAAATAATTAATAATAATATATAAATAAGGGTCTAGTTAATAATTACTAAATAGGTGGGACCCCTTGTGACTCCCATCATTCTCTTTCCAATCATCAAATACAAAATTTATCATTTGGATCATATAACACCCTTGTAGCTGCCATGGATATCATTTAAATCGAATATTTAAATATCAGCAAAATTTAGGGACATATCCCAAGAAACAAATATATCCATTTTATCCACAAAAATAGCCAAAATAAATCTTGTTGTCCAAAATATGTTGAAAATTATTAAACACTGTCTTCATCACTGAATATCATAAAAAATGCTTTTAAAATCCATATTTGTTGCTTTGCGAGGTATATTTCCTCTTCTCTCTGCTGTCTCCAACTGACTTTCTTGGGTAGCCCTTGGTTGGTTTGACCCTTGGGCTGTATGACGATGATCACATGGGAGCAATCATCTTTTAGGTGGAGACGTGAAGACAAAAACTTAGAAGATTCTGTGGATGGACTAGAGGGGGAGGCTGCTACTTTTCCTTTGTCTTGCACATGTTGTGGGATATCAGTTTTTAATATTTTTCTGGTGTGTAAGGATTGTACCAGAGAAACAACAGGAGAAATTTGAACATTGGGATTAACTGGTGGTGGTAAAGGTAAGGCAACAATGGCCCAACCTTGGTGGTGGGAGGTAGGCTGGTGTACAATTTCATGCCAACTATCATTAGCGGGGACTTCGGGCTGCATTGACACATGTGGAGGAACAAGAATCCCAAGAAAATTCTGAGGAGGTTGAAATGGGGGTCTATCAGGTCGGGGATGCAACATACCATGGCCAACCAAATTGAAAAATCTAGCGATGCCGAGAAGGGAACGCGAGGTTACAAGGTAGCCTCTATCCAGAGTGGCACAGTGCACCTCGCATGTCAGCTTATCACAGGCAAGCTCGTTCGCAAGAACCGGCCCACCGAAGTGATTGGATTCGTAGTAGACCTCGCAGGGAAGTGTGCAGAGGGACTTCAAATGAATTGGGTGAAGTACTTGGTAAACCAACTGGAACTAGACTGCAGGGAAGCATAAGACCAGGGATATGAGTTTCACTTCAACTAGCTTCTCATCCTGATTGCATTCATTGCATGGGAGATGCTGGAAGGTGCAACCTTCCCGGATATAGAGCCCTTCGAAGCTTTGGATGTGAAGTTCAGTACCTTGTGGTACTCGAATGATATGAACAAGCAGTGGTAATACAATGTCGTATTCCACACCTACTACAACCAGTTGAAGCACACCATCCATTCTGAGCCTCAAATGACCCTGAATACCCTCCACAGATTTCGGCCCTTAATGAAGTTCAGCGCGAACCGCCACTTCATTTATATAACAACGCGTGCTGATGAGCACAAGCAACAGTTGCAATCATATTAGAAGTTGACTGAGGAAGACATCAAAGAGATCACCAAGGATTGGTCGACAGACCTTCTCAATCCAGCGAACCCCATGGACCTGTCTGAAATTGATAGCCCAGAAACTGTGCCGGATACACCAGGACCAAGAAAGACGAAGAAGCCTGAAGAGATTCACGATGTAGACAGTGCATTTGTAAGGACTACCTCTATCACACTAAATGAAGGAGGTGATGGCAAAGAGATAGAAGGTGCAGAAGGTGAAGTTTGACTACCTAGGGATGAAGAGGACTCGTCAAAGAAAAGCAAGGTTTCTCCTCTGAAATCTTGCGCCCAGAAGAAACCTAGAACCCCTATAACCAAGATGCGGACTACCCTCACATTGGATGATTTCAATTTCATCATTGCATCTGTCGGCGCTGCTTCATAGGAGATAGTAGAGAAGCAGGAGTAGATGTATAATCGTATCGAGATTGAACTCCAAGGAGTGCAGCAGGCACTCCATTCTAGCCACGCAGTCTCCACTGTGCCTCTAACAATAGGAACAATAGAACAGGGAGATGAGCCAGCTCAACTCCACCGGATTGCTGATATGGTCGAAGCTCACCTTCGACGAGCTCAAGAAGACACAACACTAGCCACCTAGGCTTTGACACAGGTACAGGGAGTAATTGTCGAGCAATGCAGTGCTACCGAATGAGAAAAACTTTCTCTTCAAGAACAGTGGGACAAAGAGAAAGAAGAGCTACAACAGAGCAAGGAATAATTGCTCGCAAAGTAGCTCGACATAAAAGGACTAGTCAACAGAGCACTTCATTTTGTGACATTTGTCAAAGTACAGGCCGAAGAGAGAGTTCCACAATAGGTGGCCCAACTTGAAGAAGTAATCTAGAAGCTCCAGCAGCGCATTGCAGATCTGGAACTCTGTACTATACCTGAGACACCCTAGGAGATAAGAGACCAGCGAGAAGCAACTGCCTGCAGCACAGGCGACAGACTGAAAGCTCTTGCATTGGAATTCAAGCAGCTGAGCTCTAGGAGCGCTCAGAATTACGAGAACCTCATTGAGAACCTGGAGTTACATACATTGGAGTCGCAACTCCAAGAGGCAAAGAAACATGCAGATACACTTTAGACACAGCTGAAGGCTTTATCGGCTATAGACAGAATGAAGAGGTTCCATGAACAACACACCACCCAGCAGCTGATACATACAATTGAAAGAAAGGTTATGGAAGTCAGCCAACGACTTCAACTCGTGCAACACAAGGCATGTCTATTGTTTACATAAGTTAAGAGCCAAGGATTAGAACTCGAACAAGTTTCCATCATAGCAGAACATTTCTTGGAAGGACCAGTGAACAATGCAGTGATCCAGGAGTTCACTGAGCAGGAGGCCAAAGCAAAGCACCAAGTCAAAGTAGGTATAGCCAAGCATGAGGACTTCAAATCAGAACTAAATAGACCTGAGTGACACGGGATGAGTCACATGTGAGTGTTGGGAGCCTGTTGGCCCTTGACCAAGTTTTGGGAGTTTCTTGGTCATGTGACCTATTTTGTGACTTAGACAACCAGTCGAAGAAGGTACGCAAGATGAAGCAGAGATCACGGGATCTCAGCCCACTTTGGGTCATTTTTGGGTTTTTGGGAATATGTAATGGGAAAGGGATGTCGGCCTGTGGGTTTACCCACACTTAGGCCCACTTTTGTAATGTATAAATAAATAGCTAGGCGATGTAAAAGAAAACTGTTAGTAAGCTAAGTGCTAGATCAACATCTAGGTGATGTAGGCTAAGTGCTAGAGTGAATTGTAAGTGCTCTGTGCATGATTGTGAAAGGCTTGCAGAGCTAAGTGCAAGTTGCTGTAAGAAGTTATAGAAGGATTTGTGTTGTAGTGCAAGGAAGAAGGATCTAGCGAGCTACACAGATCTTCTGTCCTATGCGAAGAAGGGTTTTTGTGGCTCTGTGTTGTAACCGATTGAATACGCTAACAAAGAAGAAGAGTTGGTGGACATAGCCCCAGGGTGGGGGTGAACCACGTAAATCTATGTGTTATGCTTTGTGCTTCGACTGATGTGTTTATTCCTATTTTGCTAAGTGCTTGTTAGATATATCTCCTTATGCTTTGTGCTTCTCAGATGTATGTATGTTAGATCTGATATGTATGAAGATACTTAGTGCTGATCTATAGGATCTGATCTGTTTTACTATTGCTAAGTGCTGAAATATCTTAGATCTAAGTGAATGTTGCGATGCTCTGTGCCATCTGTGAAGTATAATAAGGGTTGAATATTGACAAATGATTGAAGCTAAGTGCTCTGTAAGCAATATAATCACATATCTGTGTCCCAGCTAAGGTTGCAGACACCTGAGTCTTGCAACCCCCCCTACCTCTACCTTGGGTGAGACTTCATCTTCTTTGTAGGTGTTTCCGAAAGGGACGGTAGTTACGGTTTTTTTGGTGCATTGTTATAGCGTTGAACCCTGGGTTTGCCCTCTGCCAACAATAACATTTTCACTTATTGTTCTAATTATGTTGGGTTATGTGCGTAGATATCCATAATTCATAATTCATAGAGACCCTGGAATTGGTTGATCCAATCCCTAAATCCTGATCCACAACCAAGCAAACAGAAAACAGGCAAAGGGAAAAAAGCAACTACACAAAAACATGGTATCCCAGTCAATGAATTTCCAGTCAAAGAGGAATTATCTGCAATAAGGGTGACAAGGACCAGTAAGAGAAAGAAACAGACTCAACAATTTCCTATTGATACTCCTGTAGATGAAAACCAAAACAAGGGCACCACCAACAAAGGTAAGAGATCAAAAATTGATGCAAAGATTGAAATTTTTCCTGATGCAGAAGTGTTTCCTGATATTGATATTAAAATGGAAGAAGATACATATGAAGATTACAATGTAAATCCAATTAAACCCACAGTCAAGCATATACAAAAATTGACAAATACGAAAAGTGCCAAAGAAAAAAAATGGTAAAGCAATAAAAGAAAGAAAAAGCTCAGGTGGAGAAATGAAATTCCAAACAGCAAGAGAAGATACAGGATTTCAAAAAGTAAATATGAACACAACAGAAAGAAGAAAAAACAGAAATCAAAAATAGGAAATACTTTGTTTTTCCTGTTTTAGTCCTTATCTTCAAAAGAAGTTTTTGAAACTATGGAGATCAAATTGTTAAAAAAAAAGAGGTTTTTGTTGGTAACATTCCCTTCACGAAAACCTATTGAGGTTTTTACACAACTATCACATTTTAAGAGACTCATATTTATCTTTGAGGCATAATTTTCTGATAAAGCTACAAAAAATACTCTGGTTTTTTACATGTTTTAGTCTTTTTCTTCAAGAGAGGTTTAAGAACATATGGAGAAGAATTTGATGTAAAAAAAAGAGGTTTTTGTTGGGAACATGCCCCTTCACAAAAAAATCTCTCTTTTTACACATCAATCAGATTTTAAGATATTCGAATTTATCTTTGAGGCCTATTTTTCTGCAATTTCATAATAAATAATTTCCTGTTTTAGTCCGTAATTTTGGGAGAGGCTGCAGAACAGTTGGTGAAGAATTTTTGGAAACCAAAAGAGGTTTTTGTTGTGAAAGAGTCCCTTCACAAAATATATCTAAGTTTTTACACAACTATCGCCGTTTGAGATATACAAAGATATTGTTGGACCCTATTTTTCAGACATTTTCCAGATTTATTTTCCTAAAAAATCTCATGGACAACAGTTGACAAGACACCTCATCAATTCGAATTGGAGATCAGATTGGATCTTCTCCTTGATTATTTGAAACAATAAACTAAATATACATGAGGAGTGTTTCAGATCCATTTCTTTTGGATCTTGATAATTATGTGTTGTTCTATATAAACTCCGTAGAAGGAGAAGTTAAGGGTCAAAAAATTGGACATCCAGAGGACCTGTTTTGAAACTCCTTGTAAGACATTATTGTTCTATTTGACACTTAATAGAAAAGGAATATGGATGGTTAGACCCTATTTTCTACTCTATTCATCTCTCTTCATGCTTGATCTTATTATTCAAACTGCAATGCATTTTTTTTATTGATTATTGATTAATACAGTAAAACATTTGTTGTGGTGATTATTTTCAAGTTTTGATTTCAGGCTGATGGTCTTATTTCTTAATGATATTTTGAGATAAGAATTTATGTGAAGTTAACAAATTGAAAACTTCATTTTATCTTTTCCTTATTTGTTTAATCCATCTATGTGACTACCTTTTAATCAGTCAATGGGATATCTTATGTTCTTATTCTGAATTTCTTGTTTATTTTATAACCTTGAGCCAGTTTTCAACCGCCTTATTCAAAAACCAAACCATAAAAACCTTCAAAAAACTTTTGCAATAAATTGATGATTCCCTACCTTGCCCTCTCACAGTCAAGTGCAACTTTAGGGACTAAAATTTGGTTAAAATGTTTTGGAGCTCATGGGATTCGACCCCATGACTTGTGGTAGAGTAAATTCCTTGGGAAAGGTTCGATAACCAATGCACCACACTTGGTTTTTGTTTTATACAACCCCCTTTATATTATATAAATTTTAATATGTCAAATCATAGGTGGAAGGGGGGCTGGGGCCTAGCCCCAGCCCGCGGACTTACGTTCCATACAACCACAACTATAGAATCGGGGGTGCTCCATTACAATTAAACCAAAGGTGTGGGGGTTTATGCGGTAGAATCGGGCTATACCATATGCTTCAGGGCTGTGACCACCACCTAGGCACACACTGTTTGGGGTGCAGTCATATTACAACAAGCCATGTGACCTGTGATTACGGACCGTGGGCTAGTGCACAACCCTTTGGGTTGGTGCTTGGCCACATTAAATGCATGTGACCCTATTCTAGACCATGCGCCCAGCCCTAGGGGGCTAATTTTGATTTTTTTACATAGGTGGGTCTTTTTTCCTATAGTTTGGCCCAGATTAGGCCTGTTATTGAAGAGTTTGGCCCATTTTGGGGGGATATTGGGCCCTTTTTGAGGCCATATATTGGGAGGAAGTTGGGAGATGGTTACCAACTTCATATCTATATGAACTAGGCCTTCTTGAGGCCATAGAGGAGGTTTATAATAGGTTTATGTTGCCATATTGTTGAGCCAAAGGCAATTTTTATGCAGGGAAGCTATTGAGGAGCACACCTTTGCAGGCCATTTCTGGGAGCCTTGTTCATCCGATTTGGGTGTTGTTTATTTTGATGGGTTCATGATATTTGGTATAACATGACCAAATCATTGTTGTAACCTTTTGGTACTATCATGATGTACTTGAAAATCTTCGAACATAAATAATAAAATCCCATTGAGACAAGGCCCAGAGATGTAGGCGATATTTCTGAACTCTGTTATCACATTTGTGTTATGGTTTGCTATTGTTTATGCTTTATTTAAGATCTGCACATGTGTATATTTCTATCATAATTCCGTCATAATTCTTCCTCTTTCTTTAAGCTTCCTAATTGGTTAATCAATACATGCATAATAACTCAACCATAGTCGTGTAAAATATATTTTCGGATCAGGGCTGGAAACTATTTTCATTTGTATTCCTAAAAGGTGTTGTGGAAGAAGAGGATGCCCCAGGAGTAAGTGAGGGAACATTCCCCTTTCATTCATAGGCTATCATTTGATAGTTCATATCTTGTACAAGTTGTAGGAGGGCAGACATATATGTTTGTTTGACTGAGTCTCCTTTAGGGAGACATGTTCTTTCAAGTTGCGCTTCGTACTCCAGGAAAGTGTGGAGAGTGGAGCCAAGATTGTCAATATACTTTTCTTCGAGCCTATGACTATAAGGAGAAGTAAGCGCATTATAGTAATGCATGAAAGCGGCTTGGTTTTGGGGGTGGATTAGTTCAGGGATTTGATTGTACAATTTGGTGAAGTAGAGGTTAAAGGAATTAATATTCTCACCATCTTTATAAGAAATATTGTTATATTCTCTTAACTGTTTGGTTGAGATCTTGTATTGTACATAAGTGGAATTGAACCAATATACAAACTCTTCCCAAGTGGAAATAATTTTGGAGGGAAATCAAAAAAAATAGTTGTCTCTTTTCCTTCAAGGGATTTGAAAAATAGGCACATACATGTATCATTATCATTAGCCCTGATATTATGAAAAGCATTAGAAAATGCCAGTAGGTGTTCATTTTTAGAAACAATATTATTCCCTAAGAACTTAGAAAGATGCTCTTTGAACTTGGGTAACGGACGAGTAGGGGTGCTAGATTCAAGGGAGAAGATATGTGCCATGGGGTGGTCGTAGCATCTTCCTCAAACTAAAAAAGCCCATACTTATTTATAAATTTAGCAGGGTTGTAACCAATTGTATAGGAAATTTATGACTATATAGACTACAAATCACCGATGAGGCCGAAGTTTGGGATGATGAAGCACCTCTGGCACCACTAGCACCACCCGTAGATGCCATTTTGAAAGTGATGGGTAAGGGTGAAAAATGTGAGCTGGAAGAATCAGACAAACGCCTGTTTAGAGTGCTTTATTGGGTCGACAAAATGGCTTTCCTCCTTCCTATTTCAATGACAGGAGTGGATTCAGGGGATAATCCTCTTCTTCTTCTAGAAATGCAAGGATTTGAGGACATGAAAGCGAAGACCAAGGACTTAGGAAAAGGGATATTACTGCTGATTTTTGCGATGCCTTTGCCTGGCTTCCCAACATTCACGAATACTTATATCTTGTTCAACTACTTCCCAAGAGTGTTCAAGCTCCGCCCGAGTACTAGCAGTTTCTAGGATAGTATTGAATAAGGTCAAGAAAATGCTAGTCTGGTCTTTAAGACCATGTTCAATATTAAGTTTCCTTGTAGAAGGTACTATCATGAGAAAAATCAATCAAAGAGTACAAAAAAAACCCAGAAAGATTCAAAGATAATCATGAATACAATCAACTAGAGAAATATGGAAGATCTCCCTAGTATGGTCGCCAAATAGATGTGGGAGAAAAGGTATGGAACACCCTACTCAATAATTTTCATACCTTGCCTGGCTAGGACAAGATAGTTGGTAATTTCACCTGGGGTTTATAGCCTTAAAACATTCACTCAATCCACAAGTGTTAATTACAAGGATTAAGGTTGGTTTTATGATTTGTATATGTTCCAATGTAAAATTAAAATTTAAACAAAGCTACAAGAATGTATACAACTTTTACAATAAATTAAAAATGGAGACCAAAAGCAAAAGGAGCAACCAAGTCATGAAAACACATGTATGAGATAGAACAATAATCTGATTTTATTTCATTCTGAGATACAAAAAGTGTATTTCTCTTTAAAAACCCTGTGAGGGTATGGACCAAAGTCTTATTTAGAGGTCTCCGATGGGCACCATACAAAAAGACTTTGATAGTAAAATAAAACTAAAATTAATGATTTGGATCAGCTTGCAACAAAATGTTCCCATTTGACTCTGTAAGATATTCTTTATCATCCATGAAAATCAATTCACAAACATATAATAATACATAGACTATCAAGGATGAATCAAACACCTTTATAACAAGATGTTGAAATGAATGATGTAGTTTTGAATCTTGCTTCCTTCAATAATACGTTGTTGTCAACAAGAGGATTAGGCTTTCAAGTAAACTCAGAAATGATGCAGCTTGCGAGAATTAAGCATTCTTACACCCTGCCTATATAGCAACCTACGGAATTCCTTTTTTTACAGGGTTTTTACAAGGGGAAATGCAACTTCTTTTCTCAGGAAAAGTTCTTCTCCCTTCTCTCTTCAGGAACTCAGGCCACTGACCCCTCTAAAGGCAACATATAGGTTTACATCATTAATGGTCATAGGGATGACGAAAATAATGTGTAACATTAAGTCAAATTAACTTAACTAATTAGTTTAGGGAGAAATAATTAATAATAATATATAAATAAGGGTCTAGTTAATAATTACTAAATAGGTGGGACCCCTTGTGACTCCCATTATTCTCTTTCCAATCATCAAATACAAAATTTATCATTTGGATCATATAACACCCTTGTAGCTCCCATGGATATCATTTAAATTGAATATTTAAATATCAACAAAATTTAAGGACACATCCCAAGAAAAAAATATATCCATTTTATCCACAAAAATAGCCAAAATAAAGCTTGTTGTCCAAAATATGTTGAAAATTATTAAACACTGTCTTCATCTATCCAGAGCGGCACAGTGCACCTCGCATGTCAGCTGATCACAGGCAAGCACGTTCGCAAGAACTGGCCCACCCAAGTGATTGGATTCGTAGTAGACCTCGCAGGGAAGTTTGCAGAGGGACTTCAAATGAATTGGGTGATGTACTTGGTAAAAGAGATAGAACTAGACTGCAGAGAAGCATAATACTATGGATATGAGTTCCACTTCAGCTGGCTTCTCATCCTGATTGCATTCGTCACATGGGAGATGCTGAAAGGTGCAACCTTCCTGGATATAGAGCCCTTCGAACCTTTGGCTACAAAGTTCAGTACCTTGTGGTACTCGAATGATATGAAAAAGCAGTGGAAGTCCAATGTTGTATCCCACACCTACTACAACCAGTTGAAGCACACCATCCAGTCTGAGCCTCGAATGACCTTGAATACCCTTCAGAGATTTCAGCCCTTTATGAAGTTCAACGCGAACCGCCACTTCATTTATATAACAGTGTACGTTGATGAGCACAAGCAGTAGTTGCAGTCATATTACAAGTTGACTGAGGAAGACATCGAAGAGATCACCAAGGATTGGTTGGTAGACCTTCTCATTTTAGTGAACCCCGCAGACCTGTCTGATATTGATAGCCCAGAAACTGTGTCGTATACACCAGGACCAAGCAAGACGAAGAAGCCTGAAGAGATTCACGATGTAGACAGTGCATCTGTAAGGACTGCCTCTATCACACTAGACAAAAGAGGTGATGGCGAAGAGATAGAAGGTACACAAGGTGAAGTTCCACCACCTAGGGACGAAGAGGACTCGTCGAAGAAAAGGAAGGTTTTGCCTCTGAAATCTTACTCTGGGAAGAAATCTAGAACCCCTGTAACCAAAATGCGGACTACCCTCACATTCGATGATTTCAATTTCAACATTGCAGCTGTCGACGGTGCTTCATTGGAGATAGTAGAGAAGCAGGAGGCGAAGCAGGAGCAGATGTATAATCGTATCAAGATTGAACTCCAAGGAGTGAAGCAGGCACTCCAGTCTAGCCGCCCAGTCTCCACTATGCCTCTAACAGCAGGAACAATAGAACAGGGAGATGAGCCAGCTCAACTCCACCGGATTTCTGATATGGTCGAAGCACGCCTTCGATGAGCTCAAGAAGACACAGCACAAGCCACCCAGGCTTTGACACAGGTACAGGGAGTACTTGTTGAGCAGCACAGTGTTTCTGAATGAGAAAAAATTTCTCTTGAAGAATAGTGGGACAAAGAGAAAGCAGAGCTACAATAGAGCAAAGAACAGTTTCTCGCAAAGCATCTCGATGTAAAAGAACTAGTCAACAGAGCACTCCGTTCTGTGACAGTTGTCGAAGTACAAGATGAAGAGAAAGTTCCACAATAGGTGGCCCAACTTGAAGAAGTAATCTAGAGGCTCCAACAGTGCATTGTAGATATGGAACTCCGTACTATACCCGAGACCCCCCAGGAGATAAGAGACCAGCGAGAAGCAATTGCCCGCAGCGCAGTCGATAGACTGAAATCTCTTGCATTGGAATTCAAGCAGGTGAGATCTAGGAGCGCTCAGACTTACGAGAACCTCACTAATAATATGGAGTTACATACATTGGAGTCGCAGCTCTAAGAGGTGAAGCAACATGTAGATACACTTTAGACGTAGCTGAAGGCTCTATCAGCTATAGACAGACTAAAGAGGTTCCATGAGCAACGCACTCCCCATCAGTAGATACATACAATTCAAAGCAAGGATATGGAAGTCAACCAACGAATTCAACCCGTGCAACACAAGGCATGTCTATTGTTTACAGAAGTCAAGAGCCAAGGAGAAAAAATTGAACAAGTTGCCATCATAGTAAAACAGTGCTTGGAAGGACTAGTGAATGATGCAGTGATCCAAGAGTTCACCGAGCAGGAGGCCAAGGCAAAGCACCAAGTCGAAGTAGGTCGATCCAATCTCGAGGCCTTCGAAGTAGAACTGAAGAGACCTGAGTGACTCAGGATGAGTCACAAGTGAGTGTTGGGGGCCTGTTGTCCCTTGACCAAGTTTTGGGAGTTTCTTGGTCATGTGACCTATTTTAGGACTTTGACAGCCAGTTGAAGAAGGTGCGCAATATGAAGTAGAGATCACGGGATCTCAGCCCACTTTGGGTCCTTTTTGGGTTTTCTGGAATATGTAATGGGAAAGGGATGTCGGCATGTGGGTTTAACCACACTTAGGCCCACTTTTGTAATGTATAAATAAATAGCTAGGCGATGTAAAAGAAAGCAGTTAGTAATCTAAGTGCTAGATCGACATCTAGGTGATGTAGGCCAATTGCTAGAGTGAATTGTAAGTGCTATGTGCATGATTTTGAAAGGCTTGCAGAGCTAAGTGAAAGTTGTTGTAAGAAGTTATAGAAGGCTTTGTGCTGTAGCGCAAGGAAGAAAGATCTAGCGAGCTGCGCAGATCTTCTGTCCTATGCGAAGAAGGGTTTTTGTGGCTCTGTGCTGTAACTGATTGAAGACACTAATAAAGAAGAAGAGTTGGTGGACATAGCCCCAGGGTGGGGGTGAACCATGTAAATCTACGTGTTATGCTTTGTGCTTCAACTAATGTGTTTATTCCTATTTTGCTAAGTGTTTGATAGATATATCTCCTTATGCTTTGTGATTCTTAGATGTATGTATGTTAGATCTGACATGTATGAAGATGCTTAGTGCTGATCTACATGATCTGATCTGTTTTACTATTGCTAAGTGCTGAAATATATTAGATCTAAGTGAGTGTTGCGATGTTTTGTGCCATCTGTGAAGTATAATAAGGGTTGAATATTGACGAATGATTGATGCTAAGTGCTCTGTAAGCAATATAATCATAGATCTGTGTCCCAGCTAAGGTTGCATACACCTGAGTCTTGCAAACCCCCCTACCTCTACCTCGGGTGAGACCTCATCTGCTTCGCAGGTGTTTCCAAAAGGGCCGGTAGTTAGGGTTTTGTTGGTGCGTTGTTATAGCGTTGAACCCTGGGTCTGCCTTGTGCCAACAATAACATTGTCACTTGTTGTTCTAATTCTCTCGGGTTATGTGCGAATATATCCTTTAGAAGAAACTATTATATAAGTAACAGTTGCAGGTTTTCAATTCAACTTTCGACAATGCCGAGTTGCAACATCGTATTATTGACATGGCACCTAAGAGAAGTGGGGAAATTTTTAGATTGGAACCTGAGGGTGCTGAGTTACTAGAAGCTTATCCGCAGATGGCACAAAAGTTTAAAGACATTGGTTGGTTAGATTTCTTTACCACCTTCCAAGGGCATAACAAACAAATATCCATGTTGTTCACACAAAACTTTGATGGCTTCGAAGTGGTGATAGGTAAATTGTTGATTTTGGTAATACATAAATCCATTGCCAAAGATTGCAAATTGGTTATTGGGGGAGAACAATGGTGGAAAAAGGAGCACATAGTCATGGAGTTCGTAAATCATTTTTTTATACCAGACAAACAAAACCCAGACTGGAAGAAAGGAATTCCTCATAGCTGGATTAGACAAGAATGGCATACCCCTTTGATCATAATTCATAGAAACCCTGGAATTGGTTGATTCAATCCTAAATCTTGATCCACAACCAAGCAAATAGAAAAGGGGCAAAGAGAAAAAAGAAGCTACACAAAAAAATGGTATCACAGTTGATGAATTTCCAGTCAAAGAGGAATTATCTGCAACAAGGGTGATAAGGACTAGTAAGAGAGAGAAACAGACTCAACAGTTTCCTGTTGATACTCCTGTAGATGAAAACCAAGACAAGGCCACCACCATCAAAGGTAAGAGATCAAAAATTGATGCAGAGGTTGAAATGTTTCCTGATGCAGAAGTGTTTCCTAATATTGATATTAAAATGGAAGAAGATACATACGAAGATTACAATGTAAATCCAATTAAACCCACAGTCAAGCATAAACAAAAATTGACAAGTAAGAAAAGTGCCAAAGAAAAAAAATGGTAAAGAAATAAAAGAAAGAAAATGATTAGGTGGAGCAATGGAATTCCAAACAGAAAAAGAAGATACATGATTTCAAAAAGTAAATATGAACACAACAGAAAGAAGAAAAAATAGAAATCAAATATAGGAAATACTCTGTTTTTCCTGTTTTAGTCCTTATCTTCAAAAGAAGTTTATGAAACTATGGAGATGAAATTGTTAAAAAAAAAAAAGAGGTTTTTGTTGGTAACATTCCCCTTCACAAAAACTTCTCTTGGTTTTTACATAGCTATCACATTTTAAGAGATTCAAATTTATCTTTGAGGCCTAATTTTCTGATAAAGCTACAAGAAATACTCTGTTGTTTTACCTATTTTAGTGTTTTTCTTCAAGAGAGATTTCAGAACATATGGAGAGGAATTTGATGAAACAAAAAGAGGTTTTTGTTGGGAGCATTCCCCTTCAAAAAAACCTCTCTCAGTTTTTACATATCAATCACATTTTAAGAGATTCGAATTTATCTTTGAGGCCTATTTTTCTGCAATTTCATAATAAATAATTTCCTGTTTTAGTCCATAATTTTGGGAGAGGTTGCAGAACAGTTGGTGATGAATTTTTGGAAACCAAAAGAGGTTTTTTTTGGGAATGAGTCCCTTCAAAAATATCTCTCGGTTTTTACACAGCTATCACCATTTGAGATATACAAAGATATTCTTGGACCCTATTTTTCAGACATTTTTCAGATTTATTTTCCTAAAAAATCTCATGGACAACAGTTGACAAGCCACCTCATCAATTCGAATTGGAGATCAGATTGGATCTTATCCTTGATTATTTGAAACAAGAAACTAAATATAGATGAGGAGTGTTTCAGATCCATTTCTTTTGGATCTTGATAATTATGTGTTGTTCTATATAAACTTTGTAGAAGGAGAAGTTAAGGGTCAAAAAATTGGACATCCAAAGGACCTGTTTTGAAACTCCTTGTGAGACATTATTGTTCTATTTGACACTTAATAGCAAAGGCATATGGATGGTTAGACCCTATTTTCTACTCTATTCTTCTCTCTTCATGCTTGATCTCATTATTCAAATTGCAATGCATTTGTTTTCTTGAGTATTGATTAATACAATAAAAAATTTATTGTGGTGATTATTTTCAAGTTTTGATTTCAGGCTGATGGTCTTGTTTCTTAATGATATTTTGAGATAAAAATTTATGTGAAGTTAACAAATTGAAAACTTCATTTTTTATTTTCTTTATTTGTTTAATCCATCTATGTGACTACCTTTTAATCAGTCAATGGGATATCTTATGTTCTTATTCTAAATTTTTTGTTTATTTTATAACCTTGAGCCAGTTTTCAACCACCTTATTCAAAAACCAAACCATAAAAACCTTAAAAAAACTTTTGCAATAAGTTGATGATGCCCTACCTTGCCCTCTCACAGTCAAGTGCATCTTTAGGGACTAACATTTGGTTAAAATGTTTTGGAGCTCATGGGATTCGACCCCATGACCTGTGTTAGAGGAAATTCCTTGGGAAAGGTTCGATAGCCAATGCACCACACTTGGTTCTTGTTTTATACAACCCCCTTTATATTATATAAATTTCAATATGTCAAATCAGAGGTGGAAGGGGGGCTGGGGCCTAGCCCCAGCCCGCAGTCTTACGTTCCATACAACCACAACTATAGACTTGGGGGCGCTCCATTACAATTAAACCAAAGGTGTGGGGGTTTATGCTCTGGAATAGGGCTATACCATATGCTTCGGGGTTGTGACCACCACCTAGGCGTGCACCGTTTGGGGCGCAGTCGTATTACAACAAGCCATGTGACCTGTGATTATGGACTATGGGCAAGCACGCAGCCCTTTAGGCTGGCGCTTGGCCACATTAAATGCATGTGACCCTATTCTGGAGCACGCGCCCAGCCCTAGGGGGATAATTTTGATTTTTTTACACAAGTGGGTCTTTTTGCCTATAGTTTGGCCCAGATTAGGCATGTTATTGAAGAGTTTTGCCCATTTTGGGGGGATATTGGGCCCTTTTTTAGGCCAGATATTGGGAGGAAGTTGGGAGATGGTTACCAACTTTAGATCTATATGAGCCAGGCCTTCTTGAGGCCACAGAGGAGGTTCAGAACAGGTTTATGCTGCTAGATTGTTGAACCAAAGGAAATTTTTATGAAGGGAAGCTATTGAGGAGCACACCTTTGCGGGCCATTTCTGGGAGCTTCGTTCATCCGATTTGGGTGTTGTTTCTTTTGATGGGTTCATGAGATCTGGTATAACATGACCAAATAATTGTTGTAACCTTTTGGAACTATCATGATGTACCTGCAAATCTTCGAACAGAAATAAGAAAATCCCACTGAGACAAGGCCCAAAGACGTAGGCGATATTTCTGAACTCTGTTATCACATTTGTGTTATGGTTTTTTGTTGTTTATGCTTTATTTCAGATCTGCACATGTGTATATTTCTATCATAATTCCTTCATATTTATTCCTCTTCCTTTAAGCTTCCTAATTGGTTAATCAATATATGCATAATAACTCAACCATAGTCGTGCAAAAGATATTTTCGGATCAGGGCTGAAAACTATTTTCATTTTTATTCCTAAAAGGCGTTGTGGAAGAAGAGGATGCCCCAGGAGTAAGTGAGGGAACATTCCCCTTTCATTCATAGGATATCATTCGATTGTTCATATATTGTACAAGTTGTAGGAGGGCATACATATATGTTTGTTTGACTGAGTCTCCTTTAGGGAGACCTGTTCTTTCAAGTTGCACTTCGTACTCCAGGAAAGTGTGGAGAGTGGAGCCAAGATTGTTAATATACTTTTCTTCGAGCCTATGACTATAAGGAGAAGTAAGCGTATTATAGTAATGCATGAAACTGGCTTGGTTTTGGGGGTGGATTAGTTCAGGGATTTGATTGTACAATTTGGTGAAGCAGAGGTTAAAGGACTTAATATTCTCACCATATTTATAGGAAATATTTTTATATTCCCTTAACTGTTTGGTCGGGCTCTTGTATTGTCCATAAGTGGAATTGAACCAATAAACAAACTCTTCCCAAGTGGAAAGAATTTTGGAGGGAAATCAAGAAAATCAGTTGTCGCTTTTCCTTCAAGGGAATTGAAAAATAGGCACATACATGTATCATTATTGTTAGCCCAGATATTATGAAAAGCATTAGAAAATGCCACTAGGTGTTCATTTTTATAAAAAATATTATTCCCTAAGAACTTAGGAAGATGCTCTTTGAACTTGGGGGCAACATACGAATAGGGGTGCTAGATTCAAGGGAGAAGATGCGTGCCATTGGGTGGTCATAGCATCTTCCTCAAACTGAAAAAGCCCGTACTTCTTTATAAATTTAGCAGGGTTGGTAGCCGATTGTATAGGAAATTGATGACTATATAGACTACAAATCATCGATGAGGCCGAAGGTTGGGATGATGAAGCACCTCCAGCACCACTAGCACCACTCGTAGATGTCATTTTGAAAGTGATGGGTAAGGGTGAAAATTTTGAGTTGGAAGAATCAGATAAAATCCTCCTTAGAGTTCTGTATTAGGTCGACAAAATGGCTTTCCTCCTTCCTATTTCAATGATAGGAGTGGCTTCAGGGGATAATCCTCTTCTTCTTCTAGAAATGAAAGGATTTGAGGACATGAAAAGGAAGACCAAGGACTTAGGAAAAGGGAGGTTAGTTCTGATTTTTGGGATGCCTTTGCCTGGCTTCCCAACATTCATCAATACTTATATCTTTTTCAACTACTTCCCAAGAGTGTTCAAGCTCTGCCCGGGTACTAGCCGTTTCTAGGAGAGTATTGAATAAGGTCAAGGAAATGCTAGTCTGGTCTTTAAGACCATGTTCAATATTAATCTGCCTTGTAGAAGGTGCTGTCATGAGAAAAATCAATCAAAGAGTATGAAAAAAACCTAGAAAGATTCAAAGATAATCGTGAATACAATCAACCAGAGAGATATGGAAGATCTCCCCAGTATGGTAGCCAAATAGATGTGGGATAAAAGGTATGGAACACCCTACTCAGTCATTTTCATATCTTGCCTGGCTAGGACAAGATAGTTGGTAATGTCACCCAGGGTTTATAGCCTCAAAACATTCACTCAATCCACAAGTATTAATTACAAGGATTAAAGTTGGTTTTATGATTTGTTTATGTTCCAATGTAAAAATAAAATTTAAACAAAGCTACAAGAATGTATGCAACTTTGACAATAAAGTAAACATGGAGACCGAAAGCAAAAGGAGCAACCAAGTCATGAAAACAAATGTATGAGATAGAACAATAATCTGATTTTATTTCATTCCGAGATACAAAAAGTGTATTTCTCTTTAAAACCCCTGCGAGGGTATGGACCAAAGTCATATTTAGAGGTCTCCGACAGGCACCATACAAAAATACTTCGACAGTAAAATAAAACTGAAATTAATTATTTGGATCAGCTTGCAACAAAATGTTTCCATTTGACTCTGTAAGATATTCTTTATCAGCCGTGAAAACCAATTCACAAACATATAAGAATACACAGACTATCAAGGATTAATCAAACACCTTTATAACAAGATGTTGAAATGAATGATGGAGTTTTGAATCTTGCTTCCTTCAATAATACGTTGTTGTCAACAAGAGGATTAGGCTTTCAAGTAAACTCAGAAATGAATGAAAACTAAAGCTATCTCATTAACTAGAGAGCAAACCTTAGTCTTGTCTTTATCCTTCTATTCTCCCCTTGTCTCTTTCTCTCATTGAACCTTTATTCTTTCTCAATAAGTTGAGGTAGTTGAAATACTTCCTTTAGTTAAGTCAGATTAACTTAACTAATTAGTTTAGGGAGAAATAATTAATAATAATATATAAATAAGTGTCTAGTTAATAATTACTAAATAGGTGGGACCCCTTGTGAGTCCCACCATTCTCTTTCCAATCGTCAAATACAAAATTTATCATTTGGATCATATAACACCCTTGTAGCTCCCATGGATATTATTTAAATCGAATATTTAAATATCATCAAAATTTAAGGACATATCCCAAGAAAAAAATATATCCATTTTATCCACAAAAATAGCCAAAATAAAGCTTGTTGTCCAAAATATGTTGAAAATTATTAAACATTGTCTTCATCACTGAATATCATAAAAAAGGAGTTTAAAATCCATATTTGTTGCTTTGCGAGGTATATTTCCTCTTCTCTCTATTGTCTCCAACTGACTTTCTTAGGTATCCCTTGGTTGGTTTGACCCTTGGGGCTATATGACGTTGATCACATGGGAGCAATCATCTTTTAGGTGGAGACATGAAGACAAAAACTTAGATGATTCTTTGGATGGACTAGAGAGGGAGGCCACTTCTTTTCCTTTGTCTTGCACATGTTGTGGGATATCAATTTTTAATATTTTGTTGGTGTTTGAGGATTGTACCAGAGAAACAACAGGAGAAATTTGAACATTGGGATTAACTAGAGGTGGTAAAGGTAAGGACATAGTGGCCCAACATTGGTGGTGGGAGACAGGCTGGTGTACAATTTCATGCCAACTTTCATTAGCGGGGACTTCGGGCTGCATTGACACATGTGGAGGAACAAGAATACCTAGAAAATTCTGAGGAGGTTGAAATGGGGGTCTATCAGGTCGGGGATGCAATATACCATGGCCAACCAAATTGAAAAATCTAGCTTGAAACAACTGGTTTAACTCTTGTGGATCAACATCAAAGTGAATAGAAAACCGGGGCCTTCTATGGCCTCTCTGCCAGTTACCTTTGCCTCTATTTTGAGGAGGTTGAAATGGGGGTCTATGAGGTCAAGGATGCAATATACCATGGCCAACCAAATTGAAAAATCTAGCTTGAAACAACTGGTTTAACTCTTGTGGATCAACATCAAAGTGAATAGAAAATTGAGGCCTTCTATGGCCTCTTTGCCAGTTACCTCTGCCTCTATTATTTCAGACATTACTGCCCCTGCTGAAAAATGCATCCTGTAGCAATATTTAACCAGTCATGAAAAGTTATTAATAACCCATACATGAAACTCTACTTAAATAAATCAAGAGTTGGCTTTATTATTTACTACATGATGCATGCAATCCATCCATAAAAAAAAAAATTTAATTGCCACACGAACAAGGAATTGATAGGGTGATTGGGAATATGGAGGGCTTGTATTTAGCGTAAAGTGATATCATGGAGGGGGAAATATTTATGAATACTTTTCAACCAATCAACAAAAAAATGAATTGTGTATCTAAACATATCTCAGAACCAATCATCAATTACTGTTGCTTCATTTTTTCCATTTCCATACAGTCTTTTCTTTAAAAATGAGTAACAACAGAACATGGAGTGAAAAATGCAATTGGGATAATAAGGGGAGTGTATTTTGTGAAAAATGGTATAATGGAAGGGACTCCCATGGATACTCTTCTATTAATATATCAAACAATGCCATCTTCGGCACTAATTAACATTCAAAAACTCTTACTGTTTCAAAAATGAAAAACACCCCATTTCCCACAAAGACAACCCAAAACTGGTGTTTCTTTTCAAGGCTGCTCATTTGACTTAGAATTTCTTTGCACAAAAACTAATTCATAATTTATTGCCAAATAAATATTCAATAATAATAACACAGAATGCACACAACAGAGTCGAGGAGGCACAACACCATAATAATCACAATAACCACAACCAATAGTCGAGGAAAGGAGAGACAGAGGTCCATGATATAACCACCAATACATTTTAAATGACAACAGGGTCCCACAAAGTGTCCCCAAAAGGGATCCCTGTGTATAACATAATTCAACATTGAAACTTCAAATAACAACACTCGTAAAATTCCTTTCATTCTCGTTCACAAAAGTCATTCAATGCATAAATAATTCATCCATGAAGGTATTCCTTTCATACAAAATTGAACACATAGTAGGTCGTATCCCTTAAACAATGATTTCGCAATGCTGTCATTTCCCCAATATCTCCACAGGACAGACTGTATTACCGGACACATGAGAGGGCTTAACATTCCTTCCATTTTTTGCACAACAAATAATCAACTAAACCCATGACCAAAAATAAGCACAGGCAATGCCTTTATTAAATTATGGGTTGGTCGCTTCCACAATAATTTCCAATACATTGGGTTCAATACATAACAATGAAGAGTAATGCGGTGTGGGGGATGAGCTGACCAAATTGAGGGTTTATCCAAAAGGAGCACAGGAAGCATAATGCTTCTACAAAACTTTACATTTACATTCACAAATCTGTTACAAGGACACGGGCCCAATGGGATTGAAGACTAATAATGTAAATGATAGGAAGAGTGTTCATATAACCCACAGGTAAGGAGTAGTGGTACGCTTAGGGAAGAAACCCAAAACAAGAAACCAGAGATAAGGCAGGCCCGAGAGTCCCCAATTGTATTCTTTCCCACAAGTAAATCATGAATACTATATACAGTAAGAACATCCACACATATTTTCCATACACATGGTTTGAATACAGCGCCACCGAGAACAACACTTAACCACCAATCCATACACTGTAAAAAAACTCCATATATTATAAACTTTTGAAATGCACAGACAATGAGAAAAATCAAGAGCCAATTGTTGAATTAATTAAAGAGAATAGATACATATTCATGGATGGACCAACAAGAAACCCATACCTGTGTAAAAATTGCTAAGGAGAAACAACCAAGCTTGTATACTTCTCCCACGACTGAACAAAACAGAGAAACAACAACCAACAAGAGAAAATGTGAAACGACTAGGGGAGGGATCGAGGAGGGTTAGAGCGACGTGCATTTAATACACGTTGTATCTACATTCACCCATATCCATTATGAGAAAGATAACATACAACACATCAACCACTAACTCCAAATCAATTAATTCAGGTTGAATACACCATCATTTCCCTAATTCTCCAATTTAACAAATGCACCAACCCTTTTTTAAAAACTCCAATGTGACATATCTCAAATACTTGCTAGGGATACCATGTTCCAACCTTACTTCCAATTCAAACAATGTGGGTACTGTTGTAGCATTAAATCACCACATCACACATATAACTTAAGCATGGAGTTTAGGTCCTTCCTCAAAATAAATGTAACATAATAATACTTGTGAGTGTTATATAAAAACAACACCATTCCCTTTTAAATCGTATCGCCCATAACATCATGTTTGATTAATTATTCTGACAAAGATTTTAAATGCAAATAAACTGTAGAGCTCATCTCAGCCAACTGATAAGAACGCAAATCATAAGTGTTGTCTCTTCGTCATAGTCACACAAGTTACACAAGGGGTCTTTTTGAGGGGTCAGAAATCCTTTAACTCAACAGTAGGAACCAAACTCACTTAAGAGGCTCAATTAGACTCGTAAGCATTTGATGACTAGAATGGTTCTCTAGATATTTGATCCGACCGATATATCGATGGGATTTACGGGTAACTGACAGGTGTATCTTTCTATGAAAATTTTCTCCTCCAGGTTAAAAGATTCTCTTTTTTGTATTTTTATACTCTTGAATAATCTAGGTAAGATAAAGATGATGGCATCAACCAACTGATAAAGGAAATTACTAAAGACTAAAGAATGTTGAGCTTAGGATAAACCTGATACCTCAGCGTGCACACAACAATAATCATACCTATTTCAATCTTAGCAATAATACTTTTACTTGTGGACATTCATTGAGATAACAACTGTAGAAAGGAAAACAAATACATAATGAATATGAGTGTAAGAAAATTAGTTCTCTTAGCTCTACTATCAATAACATATCAACACATCGATTTCTTTTCATCATCTACAACAAAAGAACTATTACAGTATTGAAATATAACTTAACAATAGATACAACAACTCTTACTCAATATAGCAACACTATCAAACTCGAAGACAAAAACAATCCCTCCTCGATCCAATCAAGTTGACGCTTTAGATGAAAAAATTGTCTTTGGTTCTAAACAAAACTTCTTAATTAAAGTCCCACATAAATAATTCTTTTACAATTCTAAAAAAAAGGGCTTTTCCCAAAACCATCGACCCTTTGCATGAGGTCGATCTTCCTATTTATAAAGAATCACTAAGCTAAAAATAACTGCTAAAAGTTTTGTTAAGTAAAATAAAAATGACATGTGGCAGACTTTATCTCCTCGTTCCGTTGAGATCATCTGATTTTTTTACTGCAGTGGATAATTTCTCTCATACTCCGCCCACTTGAAGAAAATGTCTTCGCATGTGTTTGCATAGGGAAACCCATGATGATCCATTGGTGCAGAGAAGACTTCCTTTATCTCCACTGCTCATTCTCTATACTTGATGAGCTTGACACTTGAGAGATGTAGAACTGCGAGGGATTTGATTGGCTATTCCACAAACTTCTTTACTTGACCCAGAGTCATACTTGAAATCTGTGAGATCTTTTCCTCCCATGCTGAGTCTTGCTTTGCATGTCGTTTAACTATGTCATGCAAATCGGTGAAATTTTCTAGTGGGATGAACTCTGGTAGGTCAATTTTTTCCATCTCCCGATTGATATTCTCCCAAATTTTCTCGCACTCTCCCCACCTTTCCTGTATCTTCCACTGAGGTTCCCGGACCATGCTCACCCAGTATTTAGTTGCCTTCCTGATTCGGGAGATGCTTCTATCCATCAGTATTCGAATGTCATGCTCTTCTGATCCTCGGCCTTTCTATACCGCACTAATATAGTCAATCCACTCTAAGGGATGATGTTCCTTTTCATACCATCTCTGCACGTATTTACAATTTGTCAACCCCATGAGAGTATCCTCTTGAAAATCGGCTATGCATGTGGTGAAGAGATTTCTTTCGCGTGTGAATTGTGCATATGTTTGTCTGAACTCACTCGTCAGGAATACTACTTCCTGCGTCGAATCCTGATAATACTTTGCTAGATGACACAAATTATCCAATGCCTTATTTGCGGATACTAAGTCCTTTTCATCCCTTCTCTCTTTTTCCAGCGTTGCATCAGTTATAGCCATTCTCGCCCCGATCAACTCAGTTGTCTTGGCATTTTCTGTGTTGAGAAGTGTTTCTTCTGTGGTGATGAGGAGTGTGCTATCAAGCGTGAGCCTCCTTTTCTTGGTTGTCCTTCTCATCGAAACTTTCCTCTTTCTATCATAAGCGATCACTTGTATATCGACGACCTCTTCCACTAGCTCAAGAATATTTTGATCTCCCTAGGTCAGAGTGTTTCCTAGGCTTCCTTCCATATTTATGTGTTCTATGACTGAATCTTGTAGTTATTTAGCAGGGGGAACTTATGTATGTCCCGGTGACTCGACCTCCTGTTGGGGTTTGTCGGCTGGTGGAGTCTCGAATTTAGATGGGGAGAGGGGAAAATGATCAAAATTTACTCGAGGATCGACTATTGAGATGTTGATTTTTTATCGCTGCATTTCTTCTTCTTATTTTCCAGAGCCCAACTCCTCCTTGGAGTTGTCCATCTTAGGCTGAATTCCAAATTGGTCGAGAAATTTAGTGTCCAACATGCTTCCGGCCTTGTCGTATCCTTCTTGGGGAATTGAGGTCAAAGCTTCGGGAGTTAGATCAGATTTTTGTTGGATCATGTTGTCATTGATGCCAATGGTTTGATTATTTGGGAGATTGTTGGATCATATGTCATTGATGCAAATGGTTTGATTGATTGATGTCAAGTATTTGATTTATTTATGATTGATATGTATTGTCTTTGATGAGAATGATAGATGTCAAAGTGGAAACCAATTGATGAATATGGATCAATGAGTTGTCACTGATATGATGAAGATGGATCAATGAGTTGTCATTGATACATGATGCATAGTTGATGTATATGATGCAGTGTAATTGATGCAAAGATGAATCATTATTGTCTTATCAGAGTTGATAAGGTGCACAAATGGATGAACTCCAAAGTGGTCCCATTATGGTGAAATCCCTCACGGGAAGACGCTTTATGGATCGAGTTATCCTAGAAGAGCGGTTGGAGGACCCATGCTTGCATGTGGATTAATGAGATGAAGATCAATGAAGTTGTTGGTGAAACTATCCTAGATGGACAGTGCTTGACATGCCATTTCCATTGGTATGTGGAATGTCACATTACTCTTCACAGTTTGAGAGTTATGGCTCTACAAAGTTGAAGGACCCCAATATGATGGCTTGAAGCCCCAAAAGGTCAAAGAAGTCAAAGTGCTTGAAAAGAAGAAATCATTATTTAAATGATAAAGTAAAGTGACAAAATCAAGAAAGATTATTTATATGATAAAATGAAGTGACAAAATCAAGAAGGAATATATAAATGATAAAGCGTTGGAGAAATTTCTATTCATGGAAAGTGGTTAACATTAAAATAAGGAAAATAGGTCAAGTGACCTAGAAATGGGTTAAGTAACCTAAAAATGGGGTAAGTGACCTAGAGAATGAAAGTATAAATAAGATAGTTGTTGATTAAGGTTGGTTTTCATTGATGTCAACCCTTGAAGAAAGACTCGTAGCACAAAGGTTTGGATAATGGACCCAATATTGTTTGACGTAAATACGACTCATTATTGTTTTTTCATGGTTGATAAGAAGTAAATATGGATGAACTCCAAAGTGGTCCCCTTATGGTGAAAGCCCTCACGGGAAGACGCTTTGTGGAGTAAGA
>JZKD02S2041138.1:120651-149501 GCA_000966675.3 Picea glauca
GAAGAGGTTTTCTCCCTTTATGGGTTTCCTCGTGAAAATCTGTCTCTGTGTGTATTTTATGTGTGACTGATGATCTTTACTCTTACTGTCCATATGCTATATGTTGGTTGATGACACTTGAAGAAATCTTAATAATTGTTTAAAAGGCATAAAATTGTTTAAGCTTATAAACAATTGATTCCCCCCCCCCCCCTCAGTTGTTTTAGTATTTCCAACACCATTTGGCATAATAGATTCTTTTCCATATACCAGAAAGTAGAAAGAGTTTCCTATGGCTTCTTTAGGTGTTACTCTATCAGCCCATAGGGCATTATGAAGTGAATTATGCCAACACCTCTGATTTTCAACAATTGTCTTTTTTAAGATTCTTACCAGGTTTTTTTTACTTGACTCTACTACCCCATTCCCTTGAGGATAATAGTTTGTAGAGTATCTTATTATGATCCCCTTGTCAAGAGAAAATTAGGTTAATCGTATGGAAGAAAAGTAGGCAGCATTTTAAAAAATGAGGACAGAGGGTAGTCCAAACCTCGTTATCAACTGTTGTTCTAGAAATTGTATTACTACTTTTTCATTAATGTGCATAAGAGGGATAGCCTCCATCCATATTGTAAAATAGTATGTAACAGTCAAGATATATTTATGTTGTTTCGAAGAATTAGGAGTATTTATCCTATGATGTCTATTCCCCACTGCTCGAATGGTTTGGATATAGTCACCATATGGAGTGTAATGACTTCTCTCTCTTCCATATCAGTGCTCACTTGACAAGTTTTACATTTCCTAGCATATGTGTGAGCATCCCTGAATAGAGTGGGCCAATAATAACCAGCCCTTAATATTTTATGAGTTGTGGTTTCTCCTAGAAAATGACCACCTGTTGGGCTGTCATGGAGTTCTATCCGCACCTTTTCTGCATCCTCCTATTCAAGACATATAAGAAGTACTCCATCATAGTTTACGCATAAAAGCATAGAATTTATGAGGCGATATTGAGTGGATTTTAACCCGAGGGCTCTCCTTTCTCTAGGATTTAGATTTTCAGGACAAGACCCCTAATGCAGAAGATAAAACATGTTTCCATAATAGGATTCTTGCCCGGCAGATATGTATAGGGCTTCACCGCACCATAATGATAGCTCATTTTCCCAACTGGGGTCTTCTGCATTAATCAGATCCTAGGCCTCAACAATTAGTTTACACAATCCTTGTTCTTTGACTATTTTAGTTGGTTTTATGTCTAGATCATATTCCTGAATGACTACCATCCAATTTCCCCTCCTTTATCCCATTTCTTGTTGGGTGAATAAATATTTGACTGTGGGGTGAGGGACTATGACTTTGGTGTGATTCTTCAGGATATAGGATCTGAAATGATTGACTTATTTAAATACTGCGTAAGCCTGTTTGTCTATAGTAGGGTCATTTAATTTAGCTACTTGAAGGTTGGTGCTCATAAAGGATACTGGTGCCTCATTGTTTTCATCATCCTTTTGGGTAAGTACTGCAGCCAAGGATTGGTCAGAAGCAAAGTTATAAAGAAAAAATCCTTGCTAAAGTCAGGGCTTTGCAACATTGGTGCTTGGAATATTACAGTCTTGATTTTATTAAAATCCCATCTCCTTTATTCATTCCATTTAAACTCTTCATCCTTGCGAATCATTTTTTGTAAAGGTTTAATAGTTTCAACGAAGTCGGGAGTAAACTTTCTCACAAAATTGATCTTCCCGAAAAAAGATTGAATGGACTTTTCATTGTGAGGCAAAGGAAGTTGAGCTATTGCTTTTATCTGCTCAGGGTCAATGCTCATTCCTCCTTGAGATATGATGTGACCTAATAATTTTCATTCCTCTACACCAAAGATGTTTTTCTTGGGGTTCAAAGATATTCCATATTTCCTACACCTTTCAAAAATCTGAGTCAAATGCCCAATGTGGCCTTCCCTGTTTTTTGAGTATATTGTTACGTCATTTAAATAGACTACCACACACTTGATAATCAATCCCCGAAAAGATACGTCCATGTCCCTTTGGAAGTTTTTTCCTGCGTTAATCACGAAGGGCATGATTTTATAAGCAAAGGTTCCCCACTTGGTTCGGAAGGTAGTTTTTAATCAATCATCTTCTGAAACCAGGATATTCTTATACCCCCAGAAACCGTCTAGGAGGGAAAAAATTTCAGAGCCAGATACTGTATGTAGGACCTATTCCATGGGTGGGATTGGGTAGTTATATTTTTCTCATTATCTGTTAAGGTTTCTGAAATCCACACACAGGCGGATCTCCCCAGTTTTTTTCCTGACAAGCACCAAATTGGCTACCCAGGCAAAGTGTCTAACCTGAAAAATAATCTTGGCATCTAACAATTTCTTCAGCGCTTGATACATCAAAGGTTCTAGAGATGGGTGATACTTTCTGAGTTTTTGTTGGAAGGGTTTTACTCCATATTTTAACGGGATTGTGTGCTGGATAATGCGAGTGTCATAATTTTTTAATTCTTGGTAGGACCATGCAAAGACATCTTGATATTCTTTCAAAAGTTGGAGATAAGATTTCATGTCTTCTTTGGACAATGTTTTACCTAGATTTACATTCTTGAGGTTTTCATGGGTTCCTAGGTTTATAGTCTCATATATAGGACATGAGCTCCCTGTTTTTGCATTATTTGACCCTCTAAATATTTCCCTTAGGTCGAAAAGGTTCTCCAAAGTGTCCACCCCTTTCAGTATCGTGTGAAAATTTGGTTTATTATCAAAGTGATATGTTCCCTTCCTCTGTTCGTGGGGATTTTCTTATGTGATTATTTCTTGGAATATTTTGTCATCAATGGCCAAATCCTTAAAATTCTCCTAGTTAGTCAGGAAATCTACAATCTATTCATCTCCTTCAAAGACTTTCCAGTTAGAAATGTTGTTAGGAACCAACGACTTGTAGAGAATTTCCACTGTGAACCTGGAAGATTCATAATCTTCTAAAGGATATAATCTTGAGGCTGCGGTGGCTAAGGAATTTGCAAGAGTATTCTTTGTCCTGGGAACAAAAGTAATGTTGAAGGCCTCAAATTTTTCTATTATCTTGTGTACCTCTTGCTGGTAATTTCTCAAGTAAGGTGAATTGCAATGGATAGTATTATTCACTTTCCTAATGATAATTTCAGAGTCTACAAAAACTTTCAATTCTTTAATGTTTAAGTCTATGGATTTCTTCAGTCCCTGAACTAGAGCTTCATATTCAACATTGTTATTGGTGCATTCAAATTCTAATCTGCAGGATAAGAAGTTCCGCTTCCCCTTTGGGTCAACGAGAATACATCCTACTCTCGACCCTTCTTGCGATTTAGACCCATCAAAATACAACGTCCAAACTTGTGAGAAAAAAATAGTAACTTCTTCATGCCTAGTTATTTTCTCACCTTCATCTTCCTTGTTTGTTTCTCCTGACAGAGGATCATGACAGAAGATGCTTCCTTCCATGGATACCAGTAGATTTACTTGAAAGTTCATTTCGGAGTTTTGAGTGAGAGGTACATCAGACGAGAGAGGGGTGAAATTTACAAAATTAGAATCATGGGAGTAGTTTCCTAACATAGGGAAATCTGTCGTCGAGGGTTCGTTGAGAGCTTCTAAGTCGGTAATAGTGTGTTTGAGATATCTTTCCCTATCGATCCTAATCATGTTTTTATGTTCTTTTAACGACAACCAGAGGTGAGCCCAGTCCATACTAAAGTATCCATTTAATTTCTCAGACCAATCTCAGCTAAGTAACAGTCCATAGGCCTCGGGGATATCTACTACGATTATGTCAATTACTTGAACACATTTTGGGTGTGTATCCATTCTGATCATGACATATTTAAGTTCCCCAATAACCTTCACCTGAGTCCTATCTAGTTTTATAACATGTTTATCACTTTTGAGCGGGGTTGCATTCAATTTCTTGCAGATTGACAATGGCATGACATTGGAGGATGCCTTTGAATCGACTAGGAAATTATGAAGGTTTTTGTTAAAGACTTCAAACGTTAAAAGGAAAGGAGGAACAAAAGGCTTTCCTCTTTTGTCTAAAGAGAAAGCATTCACACTTGGTTTATTTTTTAAATCTGTGTGGGATGGGACCTCACCTAGGTCAGTGCTTGTCATAGGGAATTCTATTGATTTTAAGGCCTATAAAAGAAAATCCTTTTGTTGGGGAATCATACACATGTCCATGAAAGACACATTAGCCTTCATATTCTTCAAGTCCTCCACTAGATTATAGTCTATCTTAGGAGCTTCCTGTGTGTGTATGTTGGTGGGATTCTTTTGAGAAGAAAATAGGGGTTTTGGATGATCAACTGCTTGATTTCCTCTAGATAACTGAGTAGTGGTGGGATTAGTTTGGAATGGTTGAATTCTACCTCGCATCTGGACAACTAGGAATTTAGAGGGAGGTTCCTGCACTTCATCGTCATCGTTTAAAGGCATTAGGTGGTTGGAATCCCATAACAACATGGTTGTCTCTTCTGGTGGCTCATGACTTTCTTGATCAATGGCATTTATTGTCGAGCCACTGGGTTGTTCAGTTAGGGAGAATTCATCTAGGAATCGGTTAGCCATTAAATTCATAGCGTGCACCGATTGAGGTCAGTCCCTTTCTGAATGATTCTCTTGGTGGTACCTGCAGAAAGAGTCAGATGCTACAGTTTCAAAGTCAGTGTTTAGGTTAGCTGGGGGAGGTTCTATAACTTTGAAAGGTGGATTTATTTTAAAGAAGGGTTTATAAGGTCTCTGATTTTGGTTTCCCTCCCCAACACTCCTTTTCATATCTACAATCTCATTGGAGAGTTTTTTTATCATCCGCTGCAGGTTTTATAGATCTCCTCCTTCTTTATCAGGACCTAGTTCTGTTTATTTTACCCGGGGTCTTGTTAAAAAAAGTCCTCTCTTAGGTAAAGGTTGGGTTTATTTCTTCGTCAATGAGATCTGACTTTCTTTGCATCCTTTCATTTGGAATTCAATCATTTTATCTTCCTCGAAATTTTCGGCTAGGGCATGTTTGGAAACCGTTTTTATGAACATGGAGATGGAAGCAAGGAGAGCGTTAACATATACCTCAATCTGCAACTCCTAGGTAGGCTTAGCTTCAGGTTGAAATTTGTTCAGGATAGTGGTAAACCATTGGTTGAAATATTTAACCTTCTCTTTTGGACTCATGGTGGCGGAGAAAATTCCAGCCATTAAATCTCCCATGGTGGTTTCTTTTGCAAATTTGTCTAAGAAATATTTTTAAAACTTCGTCCAACTAGTTATGGATCTAACTTGCAAGTTAAAATACCAAGTTGAGGCTGAATTATCAAAGGTACAGGGAAAAATCATACACACTACATCCTCATGTTGAACTTTCATCAATCTTATAGCTAATATGAACTTCTTGATATGGTCCTCAGGTAATCCGAAGGTTTCGGGGTCAAATTTGGGGAGTAATTTTTCTGGATGTTGGGGTAGGTTATGCACATGTCCTAGGATTTCCAGAACATTTCTGGCCAACCATGGTTGATTATCTTGAGTTTGATTTCCCCTTTCTTCATTTTTGTCATTAATATCCTCCATTTCTTCTGATTCAGAAGCTGAGCAATCCGAGTTAGAGCCTTCCTTGTCAGATTCAAAATCGACAGGTTCAGAGTAGTTAGCAGCTGGTGTTTTGGGGATCAAATTAAGGGGTTGTTCGATTTCAGTGAGGGTAAAATCTATCAGGTCTTCTACCATGTGAGCAAAAACCTAGTCAGGGGTGTTAGAAATTGGTCTTCTTACTTGTTTTCTACGAGGAAGTAAAGGAGATAAAGGTAACGCTCCAATTTGCTAGGCGTAAGCTCTTGTGATTATTTTGAACTGGTTCAACTCCTCGTGGGGGAGAGCGTAAGGTATTTCAAGGTATAGGTGTTCAAATTCCTTGTGCCGAGGTGAGTTACTCGTTTCAGGAGTACTCTCTGTATGTGGGATGTATTCATAATGACTAGCCATGCATGTGGGTTGTTTTGAATCTACAAGCTATGTGAGATATATTATCAAAAATATTGTTATCCATTCATTCGTTCATGCCCTCCTTCTAGCGCTAATTATTTTGAGGGGTCGGAAATACTTTAACTCAACATTAGGAACCAAACCCGCTTAAGAGTCCCAATAAGACTCATAACTATTTGATGAGTGGAATGGTTCTCCAGATCTTTGATCCGGTCGATTTATCAATGGGCTTTATGGGTAACTGACAGGTGTATCTTTCTATGAAAATTTTCTCCTTTAGTTTAAGCAATTCTCTTTTTTGTATTTTAATACTCTTGAATAATCTAGGTAAGATAAAGATGATGGAATAAGCCAACTGATAAAGGAAATTAATAAAGAATGAAGAATGTTGAGCTTAGGATAACCCTTATACCTCAGCGTGCAGACAACGATAATCAAACCTATTTCAATCTTAACAATAATACTTTTACTTGTGGACATTCATCATTGACTGAGATAACAATTGTAGAAAGGAAAACAAATACGTAACGAAGATGAGTGTAAGAAAATTAGTTCTCTTAGCTCTACTATCAATCACATATCAACACATCGATTTCTTTTCATCATCTAGAACAAAAGAACTATTACAATATTGAAAGATAACTTAATAATAGATACAACAAATCTTACTCAATACAACAACACTATCAAACTCGAAGACATAAACAATCCCTCCTCGATCCAATCAAGTTGACGCTTTAGATGAAAAAAATGTCTTTGTTTCTAAACAAAACTTCTTAATTGAAGTCCCACAGAAATAATTCTTTTACAATTCTAAAAAAAAGGGTCTTTCCCAAAACTATCGACCCTTTGCACGAGGTCGATATTCCTATTTATAAAGAATCACTAAGCTAAAAATAATTGCTAAAATTTGTGTTAAGTAAAAACAAAATGACACGTGGAAGACTATATCTCCTCGTTCTCTTGAGATCATCCAATTTTTTTACTGCGGTGGATGATTTATCTCATACTCCGCCCACTTGAAGAAAAGGTCTTCACATGTGTTTTCATAGGGAAACCTATGTTGATCCATTGGTGTAGAGAAGACTTCATTTTTCTCCACTGCTCATTCTCTATACTTGATGAGCTTGACACTTAAGTGTTTTAGAACTGCGAGGGCTTTGATTGGGTGTTCCATGAACTTCTTTACTTGACCTGGAGTCATACTTGAAATATGTGAGATGTCTTCCTCCCATGCCAAGTGTTGCTATGCATGCCATTTGACTATGTCATACAAATTGACGAAATTTTATGGTGGGCCAAACTTTGGTAGGTCAATGTTTTCCATCTCCCGATTGATCTTCTCCCAAATTTTCTTGCACTATCCCCACCTTTCCTGTATCTTCTGCTGAGGTTTCTGGACCATGCTCACCCAATATTCAGCTGCCTTCCTGATTCAAGAGATGCTGCTATCCATCAATACTCGGATGTCATGCTCTTCCAAGTATCATCCCTTTTGTACTGCACTGATATAGTCAATGTTCTCTAAGGCTCGATGTGCCTTTTAATAAAATCTTTGCATGTCTTTAAAAGTTTCCAGCCCCATGAGAGTATCCTCTTTAAAATCAGCTATGCATGTGGTGAAGAGATTTGTTTCGCTTGTGAATTGTCCATATGTTTGTCTGAACTCACTCCTCAAGAATACTACTACCTGCGTCGAATCCTGATAATACTTCGCTAGATGGCACAAATGATCCAACTCCTTCTTTGCAGCTGTTGATTCCTTTTAATCCCTTCTCTCTCTATCCAGTGTTTCATCAGTTATAACCATTCCTTCCCTGATCAGCTCAGTTGTCTTAGCATTTTCTTTGTTGAGAAGTGTTTCTTCTGTGGTGATGAGGAGTGTTCTATCAAGCATGAGCCTCCTTTTCTTGGTTTTCCTTCTCATCACAACTTTCCTCTTTCTATCATAAATGATCACTTGTATATCGGTGACCTCATCCACTGGCTCAGGAATCTGTTGATCTCCCCAAGTTAGAGTGTTGTCTAGGCTTCCTGTCGTATTTATGTGTTCTATGACCGGCTATTGTAGTTCTTTAGCAGAGGGAACTTATGCATGTCCTGGTGACTCAGAATCCTACTGGGGTTCATTGGATGGTGGAGTCTCGGATTTAGATGGGGAGAGGGGTAAAGGATCAAAATTTACTTGAGGATTTTCTATTGAGATGATGATTTCTAATCGTTGTGTTTCGTATTCCTTTTCGCGAGAGACCAAATCCTCCTTGGAGATTTCCATCTTAGGCTGAATTCCTGATTGGTCGAGAAATTCAGTGTCCAGCATGCTTCTGGCCTTGTCATCACCTTCTTGGGGAATTGAGGTCAAATCTTCAGGAGTTAGAGCAGATGTTTCCCCTGGTTCTCCCTCCTCCGTGATTGGTATTAGGGTTATGAGTGAAACCCATGATATTTCCTCATAATAATATATGGTAATTAGGTCTATGAGGACATCAAGCACATATGTCCCACTTGATGTTCTTGTTCCCCCCAGCTGTGTTGTAGCAGCAACCGACAACCTTGAATGTTGTGACATAATGCCTAGGTTTTCTGGATGAGCGGTCTCCTCTAGTGGAGTTGACTCTAAGCCATTTATCTCTTCTCCAAGATCGATTGTGTTGACCAGGATGACCCTTATGGGTTCTATCAAAGGGTTCCATTGGGGTTCATTTTCTAACCTTTGGATGACTCTTTTGGATTCTTCTAGCAACAACATACCTCTCCTCTGTTCCTCTATGGATTCTACTGCTCTATTTTCTTCCCTAACCCTGAGGCCTTCTTGAGTTGTCTATTCTATCATTTCAACCTGCTCATCCATTTTCATGGATTTAAATATTGTCATATTGGGGTTAGATTTTATCTAGAGCACCTCCTCCTAGTCCTAAGCACCTTTTGTAAAGATTTTGTCTTCAAACTTATCATGGGCATACAGACGGTAGGAAGACACTTGTGACGCATGCTGGGGTACTAGGACCTTTGGGTCATGTTTGCAAAATTGTCCTGTGGGGAATCTATACTCCAACTGGCTCAAACCCTCTTGTTTTTCTTGTGCAATATCTTTTACCATGTAAAAGCCTACATGAAATCCATAGGGTATGAATTCTCTCTTTTTTTCCTTTACCAAAGTGGCATTATAACCTTGCAGAATGGTTTGATAACAGATTTATCCCACAATGAGCCAGTCTAGGACATGAGTGGGGAGTAAATGTGGAGCTCCCGTGGCCCCAAACACTTTGATATAGGTTGTGTTTTCTTCTAGGTACCAGTGGCCTACTTTCAAAATCATTTTCTTGGCTGTTGTCGTAAGCCTAGGGAATTCTTTCTTAAAAAGAATGAAATAGAATCGATCTATAAATTCATCACATATGAGGGTGTGAGATCTCTTGTACCTTTTTCCCACGGAATTATAAAATAGACAGGCACGGGTAGCTCCACAACATGCCTTCGAAGATGTTCCTTGTGCAGATCACGTCCAATAAGTATGACACCATGTGGAAAGATGGTGTTGGTTCTCAGTTGTTTCGAAATGATCTCTCCCAAGTTGAAGCTGCTAGAAGAGATTGCCACAATGTATGCCAGGGGTATCCATGCTTCTGAAAACTTGGTGCAATCCCTTTCCCCATATAATCGACAGACTAGAGCCATCAGATAAATATATGGCTCTCTAATATTGGCAGTACCATACCCGCCGTTGCTCCTCTTTGTAAACTTCTTATCCTCTTTCCACCATGAGGCCATCAACCTACCGGTGTCATGGAACTCATAAAATTTTACCACAAAATCAGTATTTAACCTTTCCTATGGGTCTCTGAGTTTGTAGTATTTCTGGACCTCTATTGGGAGAAAAACCCCAACACATCTACCAATGTCATCATTTTCCATGCATTTTGTCACATTTGTGTGGTCGATTATCTACCCCAGAGTTTCAATGCAAGGCAAGACCGGGGTTTGACATGCTACCATGTGCAGGAAGGATTGTCGAATGTTCGGGAATAATTGATCATCAAGAATTCTAATGTCCAGGTCACTGTGTGGTATAAAATTTGGGTAATCTTCCTGGCTATTCCTGTTAAACAAATATCCCCACTGCTGGAACACCACTTTTGATCCAATGCTTTCCTCTATGTCATTGAATGAAGGAGGCTAGGAAAATTCCCTTTTGGTAGACGTTCAGACAAATGGCTCCACTTTAGTGAAAAAATCAAGTTGTCTAGCAACGTTGGGCGAAGATCCTTCACCAACATCTGCTTCTTTCAGTTTTGGTGCTCT
The DNA here is from genome assembly GCA_000966675.3 of Picea glauca. Lineage (NCBI taxonomy): Eukaryota > Viridiplantae > Streptophyta > Pinopsida > Pinales > Pinaceae > Picea > Picea glauca. The sequence continues at coordinate 130,952 of JZKD02S2041138.1, forward strand.
CAGTGAGTGCCTGGTCGTTGGCTTCCTTGGAGGCAGTTTTACTGCACAAAGAACATAATGAGATACCGACTTGCATAAATGATACTGAAATATACACAATTGCGACTACTGAAATGATATAGACGATTCATACCTCCTCTTCGCACAAGCTTAACCTAGTTTATAATTATGAAAATCGACTGTGAGCTCTTGAAAATATTTCTCGCTCCTTCAATTGCTCCGTAAATGAAAGACTTGTGTACAGAATGTTGTTCTTGAATTTGTCTTTAAAATTTAAACATAGAACATACTTACCTTGTCGCGTCAGTTCTTGAATTTAGGGTGTAAATGCGTTCTTCACAATCCATCACCAAGATCAGAATCATCCTCGAGATTAAATGCAATCGCAGGCTGGCGGCGCAGGAGCATGGTACTATGTAGTTTATCGACGATTTCAAAATCCCATTATTTGGTTGGCACGCGGGTTATTAATGTGCGTTGATCAAAGCATTAATTGGACTATTAAATAACAAAATATGATCTTATTTTTTTCCAAAGATGTCCCATCATACCATCGATGTCCTATCATTCCGTCGGTTTAAACAAGTGGATTGGCGTCAGCGTTTTTCTTAGACAACACCCATTAATACATTTTTTTAGCAAAATTTTTTATGCCGACTCGGACTGTCATATAGTGATGATGTGGAAATGCTAACCTAGAAGGGTGATCATGACACGTGACATTTTATTTTGGCTCCTTCATTAAAAAATTTCTTCGAAATCGGGGATTTTCTCTAGACATGGCCCTAGGAACCTCAACCTATCCTGCTGATGTCGATGACATGTTGAGGATCAATGATCGACGAGTCTCTATGGTCATTGTTTCATGATTTCATTCGTCGGAGTTCGTCGATGCCGAAAACATATTATCGATTGGCGATTGTTGATCGACGATGTGTCGAAGTAAAAACTTTCCATAGTTTAAGGTTTCCTTTGGATATCACCGACCCTGAATGTATCAGCGATCAACAATCAGAGGTTCGTTAGGTGTGTCGATGTTAGCGTTTTCCTTTTTGTACCTCCCCAATGTCGATGATACATCGACGAGATTTTGACAACTTCTTCACAAGATATAATCATTGATCGACGCACCCACTCTTCCATTCTCCCAATGTCAATGATACATCGATGATCGACGATCGACGCTTTTCATTGTCGTGTATTCGATTTTACTACACTGATCACACCAATGTCGATAATGGGTGGATGGCTCAAACTTTTAGCTATGTATACTTAGTTAAAAATGCCAAGTGTACTTTAGAAGAGAAGTTAATCTATTCAACAAATCCAAACCAATCCGAATGTGATCGATGATAAAACATAGGAACATAAGACTTAATGATCCCTACACAACTGAATCAATTCAGAAAGACAGAAAAAAAACAAAGTGGTAGCCAAAGAGAAAATTTTCACAAAGATTTTAGGGTGTGTTGAGTTCTCAACAGGTCCCACCTATTAGTATCTTATTAAATATAGTTAAATAATAAGGTGTTTGCAACCATTTGCAAGCAGGTACCCTATGTTGCACTTTTGGGTGTCAACAATGTTGATATATGATTGAGATACACACTTGGTATATGGTAGCACATATATGAAATACATCTCTTGGTGATATTAGTACTTGGTTGAGGTACACCATTGATAGTAATTTCTTGGTATATCTCATGGTATAGGGTATATGGTACATATTTGATGATATGGTATAAGATTGATGCATGATTGATACATGATCTTGTACATGTTTTGGTGCATGGTTGGTGCACTTGGTATGGTACATGTTGTGGTGCATTGTTGATGCACTTGGTATGGTACAGGTTGATGCATGGTATAACACAGGCTTGGTTGATGCATGTTTGGTACATGGTATAGTGTTGATGTACATGGTTGATGGTACGGGTTTCGTTACCTGGTTGAGGCATGATATGGTACAATTGTTTGATACATGGTTGAGATACATATCTTGTGATGGTATGTTGGCACATGCATGGTAGAGGCATGTGTTGGTGATGTTGAAAATCTAGTTGAGAGGTTATCTTGGTGATCATGGATATGGTTTCGTTGAAGTTAAGTATCATTGATAGTGACAGGTTGGATACAATAACATGTTGGATAGGTTGGTCAGTGACAGGTTGACAGTGCCAAGTTAATGTGACAGTGTTGATGACAGGTTAATTACAGGTTGATTGATATATCAATGGCAGTGATTGTGGTAGTGACAATTTGGTCTACACTTATATTTCATGGCGGCGGGATGGGGCAAGGAAAGGCGGTTGTAGCCTCCTTCCGATTAGAGCCAGAGAATTAGAGAGTTGGAGCTTCCGTCAAGTTGGATCATGTAAACTAGGGAGTTGGAACCTCTTTCTAGTTGTAGTTGGTAAATTAGGTAGTTGTAGCTTCCTTCAGGTTGGAGCCTGTAAATAGGGGGTTGGAGTCTCCTTCCAGTTGTAGCTGGAGAATTGGGAAGTTGGTACTTCATATGAATGTATTCTTGATATATATAAGAATTCATTATGTGGTTTTCTCCCATTTGGGTTTCCATGTAAATTATGGTGTATTGTGTATTTCATGTGTTGATGTTGATGTGATTTTTCTTATGATTATATGCCCATGATATATTGAATGCAATAATAGATGATACATTTATGATATACTGTTGATAAAGTTTAATGATTACATATTGTGGCTAAAAGAGGTAAAAGTGGTCATACTGATTCACCCCCCCTCTCAATATTCCAACTTAAATTGTTGGAGACACCAATCCCCTTAGCTAAGCACCAAATCAACAACACCTATAGACACCAATGTAATAGATACAAAAATATCTTCAATTGAGCACCAACTCAACAAGATATTGTGTAGGAACCAACCAACTGAAGCCACCAATATCTTGTTCTAAGCACCAACTTAGTAAGACATGTATAGACACAAATCCAATATATTCATACACAAAGTACTTTTTACTTCACCTGCATGATTCATACTTCAGGAATAGCTTCAAACCCTAGTCACATTTAGCCTTCATTCCCTAGCAGGAATCATAACATCATTCCCATAATACAATCCCAAAATGCAGCATCACAACCTCAAAACAATGCAATTTGCAGCATCAGAAACCTCCACGCACCTTAAGAACAAGAAAAACCCCAAGAAAATCTCCCAGACTTCTCTTGCATACCTTTAGATCCCAAAAAGACAACCCAACTCCTCTAACACACCTCAGATATATTCTACGCACCTAAAACTTGATATCTTTCTTGGAAACACTTCAATGTGCACATATATCATGTATTTATAGTATTTATGTCCTCACTTTTAAGGCCAACCTGTAAAGACTGGTTTAGTCTACCTGAATTTTCTTGCTAGGTTGTCTGATAGAAAAATTCATATCTCCCCATTCCTAGGGATTTAGAGGGAATGACATATACTGTTGGAAAGGTCTTGGAATAATATTTCCAACCATATAACATATGATCATATTTGAGATAGGTATATATGGTAAAAATTCCTTCAAATATAGGGTATCTAAACTAGGCATCAAAAATCCAAAAACAATATCTCCAACAATCTCTATTTTTCAATATTTTTATTGGACATCTGTAGTCTTTTCCTGTCTTTGAAATCAATGAAAAAAATATATCCAAAAGTGATATTTTGTATTGAAATTTAAATTAGTGCCAAATCTCTTAAACAACCCTTTCCAAAAATTTGATGTAAACTTGGGATCTTTGTAAAAAACAACTGCCAGATCATCTTTGAATTTGTAGAATTTATCCTTTGTTAGCACATTTGTGAAAAATATCTACAAAATTCTCTTTTGTATTGTAATACATCATCTCAAGCAAACATGATTGAACCAAATCTTAAACAAAATGAAATTGTATATCTATGTACGTAGTCTTGTTATGGAAAATTGGATTCTTAGCCATTTGAATAGAACTTTGATTACCACAAATCCATCGAGACGGTTGTTCTTTTTATTCATGTAGAGCCCTCATAAATATTGTTAAGCAAATTGCTTCACATGTTGTTGTAGCTTCTAATTTATACTTTAGTTCTACTGTGGACAGTAAAAATGTAGGTTGCTTTTAGTACTCCAAGAAATTGTTGTTGAACCATGTTGAATGCATAACCTAAAGTAAACTTCTTGTCATTCATACAAATTTCCAAAAATGAATCTATGTAACCAATCAATTTGAAATCTTCTATGAATCTATATGCCAAACCATAACCAACCATACCATTCAAATACCTCAAAATTCTCTCATTTTTTTCCAATATATCTCCTAAGGATCTGACATAAATATTGAAACCATGCTAACTACAAAAGATATAGTTGGTCAAGTTATAGTTAGGTAGATTATATTTCCAACTAATTGACAATATAGAGTACTATCAGCTAGATTGGAGTCATCATTTCTTTGTGACTTCAACCCAATTTCTAGTGGAGTTGCGACTATCTTGCAACTCATCATGTTAAACCTCTTCAGAATATCTCAAGTATACTTTGCTTGTGACATGAAAATGTTATCACCTTTACGTGCTACTTCAATTCCCAAGAAATAATGCAACACAACAAGCATTTTCATCTCAAATTCAACAATCATATGTGACTTAAAATTTTGAAACGACTCAAGACTAATCCCTATGTAAATGAAGTCATCAAAAAATAATTCAACTATTAAAATTTCCTATCACGACTAAAGAATGTATAAATTGGGTTTAGATGAATTTTTAACTAATTCATGATCATGAAAATATCTATCAATTATAGAATACCATGCTCTCAATCCCTATTTGAGACCATACGATGACTTTTTCAACATGTAAACACAATTCTCTTTACTTGCAATTTCAAAACCTTTAGGTTGTTTCACATGTATTTCTTCATCAACACTACCATTAATAACATTCATTTAACATCCACCTAATAAATTGTCCACTTATAGTATACAACTAATGCAAGCACCTTCCTAATTGTGTCTATCTTTACCATTGGATCAAAGTTTATGTGTCATCAATTCCCTTTTCTTGTGCATAAACTTTTGAAACTAACTTAATGGGATTTGTGTTTATCAATTATACAATATGATTAGTACTTAGTCTTATATACCCATTTAGTAAAAATTATACTTTTTCCATTGGGTAAATTGACTAAGTCCCATGTCACATTTCTTACCAAAGAATTAAATTATCCTCTCACTACTTCATTCCATCCATTATTTTTTGTAGCTTCTGCATAACTCTATGGTTCATCAATCTTCATTACTTGTGTCATAAGAAACAAATTAACCATGATTTGTCATCTAATGACTCTTCTCCCAAACTTTTTAGTTAACACGTTACTCTCGAAATAACTTTTGACTAGCCACTTAGGATTTCTCTTGACTTCATCTATCTTATCTGATTTAGAACTAGATCCTTTACCAATCACCATTCCATTGGTGTCCAAGTCGATTTTCTTATCTGATTTAGAACTAGATCATTTACCAATCACCACTCCATTATTGTTGAAGTCAATTTGCTTATCCTGGGGATCAAATAACATGTAACTTTTAATTTATGCGCTACACCCAATAAAATACAATTAATGTTGTTATCATCCATTTTTTTCTTTTCTTTAGGGACCTGTGCATATACATTGTATCCATATGTTCTCATGTGTGCAACACTAGGTTTGTACCCTGACCATGATTTTTCTAAAGTAAAATCCAAAACTACCTTTGTAGGACACATATTCAAATTTGTATGAATTGCTTCAGCCCCAAAACTCACTACCAAGTTTCTTTGTTTTCAAAATACTTCTAGTCATCTCAACAATTGTCCTACTCTTCCTTTCTCTCTGACACCATTGTTTTCAGGAGTGTATGATTTTGTAAATTCTCACCTTATGCTATTCATGTTCATTTTTCAAAATTTCATAAATTCGTTTATTTATATTCTCCCCAATGTCATGTAGTGAATTTGTAGGTATTTGAGAGCCGATCCAATATGAGGGAGGTAGGCCCTATAGGTGTAAACCACATTCATGTCGATCCAGGGTGAACTTATACAAACAATGAATCATATAAAGTTTGGCAAGCATGCCTAAAATTACATTGATAATATAAAAAGAGATAAATTTGCATAGTAGCTAGTCCCTGCCATGTTGAATAATTGTAGTCTGTGTGGGACCATTCGTTATTATTACTTTGGGATTTTGTCTTTTCTGATTTAACCAAACACTAGTTGCATCAAATTTAGTCCTATTTCAACACATTTTTAACTAAAAAGGATAAATCACAACAAATAAGAGCCGGTCCCAATTCTATGCCACAATTAAAGACTGGTGTATCCCTTCAAGTCTCAGTTCTATGCCACAACTAAGGACTAGTGTATCCCTTCAAGTCAAAGTTCCATAAGACATGAACTGGTGTAGTTCAGAAGACACTTATCATCTCATTAATTGATAGTTGTGATTTAACTTCACTATATTTAGTCATTATCATCCTCTGGAAAGGAAAATCAATGGAATTATCACATCGATAATTACACAAGGGTGATTGTATCACCACATGCATACATAATGTACACTTTCACTTGAAAAACCAATTCTTGCACTTGTCTTGGTGGTAGTGTGGTTGTTGCACCTATTAATGAGCACAATAACTAATCGAACCTCTGGCCATGTTAAATGGCCACTGACTATTAATCGTTGTGTTAAATGGTTCTCCATAGCGTAAAGGGAATATTTAATAGAGTGTTGTTGTTATGGATTTATTATTTTGTTTGAACTTGGATAAAGATGCTGCATTTCTTATTACAATTGAGCTTTTACAAAACTCAATCATATGAGGTTCATTTTTCTCCTTTTTTTCATTATAGAGCCAAACTTCCAATTTACTGTTGTTTCGACTGTAGCAACAACATCCTCTAAATATAACAAAAACAAATATATTATATGAATCCATGAAATTCCCACATTCAAAACATTATGTGGTGCCACTACTAAACTAATCGACGTAGGTTATTTTGGCAAGATGATCACAATCGATAATCCCAAGTATGATGCCCAATAATATTCAATGTGAAGGTTGCATAGAGATATTTCATGCTTTGTAGTAAGGCCATGTTGGCTTCCCAAATAGCACCATGTTCTGCATTATCTTTTGAAATACAAAATTTTCTTTTACTCACTGCCAAGTATGTGTATTCATTAGACTGACAAATCTTTTGTAAAAATGTGTTGTTTTAATGCTAGTATTGCTTAAAATTTTAGTTAGTATTGCTTAAACTTTTACCTATCACTTTAATGAGAGTATGTTTTTGTGTGACATAATTATTGTTTTCCCTCTTTAATTTCATGACTGCAAAGCATGAAATTAAAGGATTTTTTCGTGAAAATTGTTGGTCAAACTCTGTCGACAATATCCCCTTGCTTGGATCAAATATTATCGTTTTGTCCTCCCTAATCTTATGTACATGAATAAGCTCTTGGGATTATGTTTTGTTTGAAGGTTCAAGAACCTAAGTATAATTCATTTCCCTAGATCCAAACTTTAATTTAAAATCAAAAGTGTGACATTGATTAAAATAAACCTGTTAACATATAATGAGGGTCGAGATTAGACTAAACCTTGTTGAAAACTAAGACAAACTAATTTTAAATAAAAATGTTTTTTTTAAAACCCATCCCTTTCTAAAAATCTTAGCATATCTTTTGATCATTCAAATCTCATATTGCGCCATGCTCTTCAATGATACTCCTATACCTCAGCCCGAATTTTGATTTTCTGCAAAATCATTTCTTTTACCATGTCATTGTCCCCAAATTCATATCAAGAGTTCATGGAAGGCCATAAGGATTACATGAGTCTCTCTGTTTCAAACCCTCATGTTCTCTGTTTTATAGGAGGTAATCAAGATTTCAACTGTTGGAATGTTTTAGGACGTCCTCAGCTCCTTTGGTTTTCATTTCTCATCAGGTATGTCAATATGATTTCCTCTGTTACTTATGGGTTTAGTTTGTTGCATCTACAGTGTTCTTACCTTCACAAAAACTACATGTTTGTTTTCTGGTCCACCTTAGTTTCTAACCCTTCCAAAAAGATTATGGCCCCTGTAGTGAGAATAGAGACAAACGGACTGCAAACTTTACTAACTTATGATGACGCAACTGATAGGTTCTCCAAGGTTGGTTGGTTAGGGTTTGTACAGTCGTTCAAGGGATTTAACATCGAAGTGGCCAGAGCATTTGCCAAAAGTTTCAATGGTACCAAGGTTAAGGTTGGGGATGTTCAATTGCAGGTTGATGAGGAATTTATTCCTTAGGCCATGGGTCTTCCTCAATTAGGGAATAAGTGGTTCAAAAAAATGAAAGTGAAGAATATCCCATGGACGTCTCTATTGGCATCAAAGTGTTTGTGATACCACATTAAGGGTATGCCAATAGAACTCTTTCATAGTAGATGGCACAATCTCTCGTTGAGAATTAAATAGTTTGTTACCTATGAAGGACACTACAACCTTGTTTTCTATTTCCACATTCGATTACTCATGACCTTTTAGGGGTTTCATTTAAACCTACCCTTTTATCTACATAGGAGTCTACAAAAAATGTCTAAATTTTACCAACGCCAGAGTAAAAACCCTGAAACTAGTCTATTTCATCATGGTCTCATTCGTACCTTAGTTGAATTTCATCTTACTAGCATAGTGGACAACTGGGAAAACGTTTTGCTAAGAAATCAACTTTTACCCCAGCATAATGACCCTATCATCGATTTAACTCAAGTCGCTGAAGAATCCAATTCTCCTCAGACTTTTCCTCAGGAGGTTCATATTAAGATCCAACTCCATGACGATCCCATTATGTCTCTCGATGGCCAAGCAGATGTAATTCATGTAGCACGGATGATGCAAAAAAGAAAAGGGTTTGTTCCCAAAATTTCTCTAGAAACAATCCTCAGTCGGTTGAAGAACCAGTCGTTGGTTTATGTTGATCAATATGAACTACCCATGTGTCCAAAGATTGATGATAAATCTAAGGAACAGAGTAAACAAACCAGACAATTCTAGGATATCTGTGAGAACAATTTTAAGAATAAAAGAGTGGGTCTCATTTTGTCTAGAAAGATTAGAAATAAACATAGACAAAGGGAGATGCCAATTCGAATGATAACCGTAGAAGATCAAGATTCTTCCTTTAAAATTGTGAAGGGTTCTCAGGCATTCAGGCGGATTTAAAAGAAAACATTGTTCAAGAAAAACCCTCAGATACAGACCGACAACAGTCGATCCCCAATTTGTAACCTGAGTGCTACCGTGACTGCCTAGCATGGGCTCAAAGGTATTATATAGATGTCCCATATTTACAGATGTGCCTCAACCAGGTAATGAGACAAAATACAGAACTTGAAAGGGATAACCAAAAATTGAAGAATGAAACACAACAAAGCATGTCTCGGGCAAGTAAAAATCCTAGAAATTCTAGAGATATTATCATTAAAAAATCAATGAATGTCAATATTACTATTGGATCAGAAATGCACACATCTTCAGTTTCGAATGCTTAATTTTGGTAACGAGATTTATGGATTTATTTATGTTGAATTTGTTTTGTTTTGGCACTAGTTGTTTTTTTATTATTATGATTGTTTTTTAGACCAGCTACAAAGATTCTGTAGCTAGTCTTAATTTAGTTTTATATGATTTCTAATTAAATTTTATTTTTATTTCAGGTCTCTAAACAAATAGAAGGAAGGATGTCATCTACACGATCGTGGGGTGTTTTGTTTTTTGATTAGTAATAGAATCTATTTCAAAATAGTGGGTGATATATTTTTCGTTGCCATAAATTTTTTTTCACAAGTTATTACAAACATTGTTATTAGGAGAAGATGATCATGCATCTTTGAAGTAGAGGATTGTACAGGTTAACCATGAACACAAAGATAGAACCAACATCATTCATAGAAAAATACAAGTATCTAAATCGAATGGATGAAGCATTCAAAAAAATTTGCAGTCTCATTTCTCTTGATCTCCTCTTTCATATATATTCCTGTAAAACCCCCAATGAAGCCTGGACCACCATGGAAGGGATTTTTGGAAAACAGGATGAGATGAGGAGTCACATGCTCGAGGTGTAATTGCTCACATTGGATCCAAAAAGCTTCGACAATATCCAAGATTTCTTTACCAAATATAAGGATTTGATGTCGCAACTCAAGGCTTGCAGGGTTGATAAATCTAAGGAGGAGAAACAAATGGTTCTCACCATTCTCTCCAAACTTGGTCCTAAATTCTCAGTGTTTGTATCCACATTCCATTCAGTCAAATTTGCCTCTGGAGCCACCTGGAAGATTCCTTCTCTTGAGGAATTTATCGAATCTCTGACCCAAGAGTAGACCAAGCTCGTCAACATGGGAAAAATAAAAGGCCCAAAGGCACATGCACTTATTGTGAAAGATGGAAATGGTCATCAATATCATAAATCTAAAGATAAAGACAAAAGGAAAGCACATGCAAATCCGAAGAAGGAAGGGTACTCAAAACCATTCAACGATGCCTCCATCCAGAATCTTCATGTATGCAGAAACAGATAGATCTAATGACCCAAATACTTCAGCAAAAAAAACTTAGAGATTGCATCCCTGAGGGTGCCAAGAAGAAGAAGCCAAAAGATCAGAATCCCAAGAATGGAAATTCTATCCATGCTTTGATTGCCATCAACTCCTCTCTCGATGTTTGGATCATATATTCAGGAGCATCACACCACATGGATGCCACAAAAACAATCTATTCTTCATTGGATTTATGCAAAGGTCCTCCCATTCTGATGGGGGGAAAATCTCTAGTCGAGGTCACTGGCAAAGGGAGGATTGAACTCACCAATGAAAGATTCGAGAATGTGTTTCACATTCCCAAACTTTCCTTCAATCTTCTCTCCGTGTATTAGATGAAAAATTCTGGCACCAGAAATAAATTCATATTCACACTTGATGTAGTGGACATCTATGACATGCAAACCAATTCCAGGGTTGCTACCAGTGAGGTAAATCATCAATCTAGGATTTACACATTTTCTGAATTTATTGAACCAGATTATGCTTTAGTGCTTACACATGCTAATGAAAGCAGTAGGATATGGAAAGAAAGGTTAGGGAATTTAAATTTCAGATATATGCAATAGCTTAGAAAGAAAGGATTGGTTGATGGTCTACCAAACATCCATTTCTCCAAAGGAATCTATGAGGGTTGTGTTCGTGGAAAACACCCTCAAGAGGAATTCGAAAAAGGAAAGACTCAAAGAGATTCCTCTCCTTTAGATCTGATCCATAGTGACCTCATGGGACCTTTTCCGCAGCCATCAATCAACAAATAAAGGTATGTGCTCATTTTTGTTGATGATTTCTCACGCTTCACATGGATTTTATTTCTCAGGCAAAAATCAAAGGTCTTTCAACACCTCAAAGATTTCAAATCTCTGGTTGAGACACAATCAGGAAAGAGAATCAAAATCTTCCAAACTGATAATGGGGGAGAGTATGTCAACCATGAGATCCAAAATCTTTTCCATGAGGAAGGGATTCAATTGCAGCACACAGTTCCCTATACTCCGCAGCAAAACAGAGTTGTTGAGTGGAAAAATAGATATCTAAAAGAGATGTCATCTTGCATGCTACATGCAAAGTCACTTCCATAGATATTATGGGTTGAAGCACTTAATTTTGAAGCCTACATCCAAAACAGATCTCCCCATAGATCTGTCAAGGATAATACCCTATGTCGGGCTTGGAGCGGACTCAAACCGGAAGTGACCCACTTTCGTATTTTCAGTTTGCGTGCATGGGCCTGGATTCCCTCTGGAAAGAGGACGACACTTGATCCACAGAGCACAAAGAGTATTTTTGTTGGATACCCCGACGGTGTGAAGGGATATAGACTCATTGATATTTCCTCAGACCAGCTCATCATTGAGTGTAGTGTCCAATGCGAAGAAAGTGTCTCTCATGTACCTCAGAAGTTGCATGTAGACACCTTTGTTATTCCACCTATCAGAGATGATGAGCATGCACATGTCGACTCTTCTTCAGATGAGAGTTCTGATTCAGAGGATTTAGATGATCCAGATAACGTGTGAGTAGAATCAGATGTAGAGTCAATGCATCTAGATACAGATACAGAGCCAGAGCAGATGCCCAAGTGGGCCAAGACTACTCTTCAGGATGCAGGGGGATCTTGTTGGTGATTCAGTTGATACTAGGAGAACTCGATCTGATTTCGAGGAGCCTCCTCTTGCACTCACTGCCACTGAACCATTGCCACTCAGGCATATTTTCTTGGTTCAGTCTTCAGATCCACAGTCTTATGGTGAGGCTGCGGGAAATCCCTTTTGGGAATCCGCCATGCAAGAGGAGTACAACTCCCTCCTTGAGAACTAGACTTGGGATATGGTTCCCCTTCCTTTAGGAAGGAAACGTTTCATGTGCAGATGGGTCTATAGGACCAAGAGCATAGTGGATGGAAAAATTAGCATATACAAAGCCAAGCTAGTTTCCAAAGGCTTTCAGCAGGTGCATGGCATTGACTATGATAAGACCTTCATTCCAGTAGTGAAGATGGATTCCATACGTTTGGAACTTTCCATTGTCGCAACTCAATTCAATCTGACTTTTCTCACTCAGATTGGAGGTTGTGTGAGTTTGACGGAATGGTCACATACACCTCACTTAGCTATAACACCTCCATGCAACGGTTCCTTTGTCCTCTCTACGGCAATGATACTTATCTAGAAGGCCATCCAAATCAACACCCCTGTAGGAGAACTTCTTGAACATTCTCATCTTCGGTTGCACTGTACCAACCTCCACATCAATGTCTGTCAACACTGGAGCTAAATCAACATGCGGTGCCCCTTCATTTTACACAGGCACCCTTGTGCATGGGTTCAACAATTACAGGTTCACAGTTCACTATTCAACAAATTGTACGACTCCCCATGGGCGTATCAAACACCTTTTCTCAGGAATGTTTCCATTGATATGCACATGATGGTTGTGGAAACAACACAGGAGGTTGCGAACTCTCCTTTTCTATGCATTTTGCAGCTCCCAATCTTTATTACGCACACAATACGTTCAACACCAACAATGCGTCAAGTGCTCTCTTGCACGATGGAAACTCGTGGCTTCTCCATGGGGGCTTCTCCTCTATATGGGTGACTCCTTCAACAGACACAGTGGAATGCATTTTTTCACTAGATCTGAATAAAGTATTCTTCCTCCAATTCTGATTCGATAAACGTGTTGGGATTTATAATTCATTGGGCATTAATTCTATCTCTAATTTAGCACATATGATAAGTTGGAAAAAGTTTGGTCTCAATTCCAATCAAACCAACGATCTGATATTTCATTCAGAGTGACATTAGAGGGTCATCTCAGCATATCACATTATGTTCTTTGACGATGGTAGGGACACTCCACTAGTTGACAACACACTGTATAGACAGTTAGTGGGGAGCTTGTTGTATCTCTCACACTCTAGACCATACCTCTCCTATGTAGTTGGCGCAGTCTCCAGGTTCATGCAGAAGCCCCATGAGCTACATTGGAAGGCTGCAAAGTGTATTCTTCGATACGTACAAGGCACTGTCACCTTTGGGATTCATTATGCAGTAGACTCTACATTGAACCTCATCAATTTCATTGATTCTGAACGGGCTGGCGATAGCATTGATCACAAGTCCACATCTGGTTACTCACTCAGTCTTGGTTCCGGGCCTATATGTTGGTCGAGCAAGAAGCAGACTGCTATTTCTCTATCTTCAGCCGAGGTAGAGTACAGAGGGGTAGTTAACATAGCCATTCAGGCTATGTGGCTACAACATTTTCTCACTGAGTTGGGAATTCAATTTCATCGAACGATCGTCATCTAGTGTGACAACCAGAGCACTCTGAAGTTCTGCAGAGATCTAGTTCAGAGGCAGCGGACGAACCAGATCGAGATCCACATGCACTACATTCAGTACTTAGTAGACGAGGGGATCATTGACCTACAGTTCTATCCTTCAGCATAACAAACTGCAGACATCTTCACCAATACCTTCACTGAACATAAGTTCCATTCGCTACGCAGTCTTCTTGGAGTGAAGGACACAATTGCCTAGCAACTGTCATTTCCTCTTTTTACATACATTTTACTTCGAAGGGTGGTTTTTCCCATGAGGATTTCACTCTTTCCTCGCTTTATTTCAGTGTATCTTTTGCATTTGGGTACCTAACATGGCCTCGTTGCCGGAACCCATTCTTTATTTTCACCATAGTGATGTTTAGGGGGGGTGTTGGAGTTACTTAACACACACCTAGGATTTCTTTTTCCTAATTTTTTTCCTATGTTTATTAGTCATTATTCAGTCTCCTATATTTTAGGAAGAATATTCCTCTAGGGAGAATATTCTCTTCATTTTTCACTTCAGTATGATCAGTTGAGTGGAGTCTATATGCTACATTGGGATTATCACCATGTAGCATTGGGATCATCACCAACTAATGCGCATTGTCCTTGGTATCATCACCAGACTAGCGCATTACTCATGATTCCTTGATCTTCTTACTTCACTATGTTTCAGTCAGTTAATTTAAGACTGATAGACTAGTTAACTCAGCTAGGTGGTAGTTCACTCCCATAGCTGCCTGAGAGACTAGACTAGGTGGTAGTTTACTCCTGTAACTGTTGGTGTGTTTCCATATCACTCTAGAACACCACTATGATGCATTTCATTCTCCTCCAGTGTGCATTGGTTGAGTTATACAGATTATATCATGTTTAAATTATCATTCATTCATTTGGTTAATGAGAATTCTTCCATTCTTTCTCTCATGTTTCTCTTTTCTTCTATTTTCTCTGCAACTATGTATGTCAATTCCCAACTATATTTATTTTGTGCATGTTCAACACATTTACAGGACAATCGGCTTTCAATAATGATTACATATGCTTTTTAATCATACTACAACAATATCATATGCTATTCAATAAGTTTTATGGTTTCCATTTAACATCTGGTACAATTGTCCTTTAATATCTAATACAACTTTTGTTGAATGAGTAATATGGCTGCCATTTATTATTTTTAATGTCATATTTGTTTTAAATTTATACAATGGAATCTTATGCAAGGCCATAAAACCTACCATGAGTCATCATCTTAGATCCTAAGGTGTTGGATGGCTATGTTAATCACGTCATTTTCTTGTTTCAATTCAAGATATCTTCATATGCAATAAGTTGTAGCTTTTACTTTGTAGATTGCACTATAAATTGGATATGTTTTTCAAGGTGAATTATAGACCTCGAGGCGCATTGCTTGATAGAAACTAATAAAATGGTAGATTAGAGTATAATATACAAAATATTCAATAACACAATATCTGAATACATTTGGACTCTATTATATAGAGTGCATAAGTTGTTATCAGATCTAACTTATTCTAAAGATAAATGGAGAGGTTAAGATAATATCTCCACAACACACCAAACATGGATCCCACAAATCCAACTCTCAAACAACCTCCTAAGAATAAGATCACACAACTCACGTAGAGATTGACTCTACTTCTCAATGCATTAGCAATCATATTAGATAAGTAGGAATTATATATTCCAACACTCTCCCTTAATTACTACTTATCTAAATATCTATGTGGTCATATCTTCATCACTGTGGGATTCAAACTTTCTTTTGCATCCTCTTGTACATGCATCTTATTATTGACGTCCATATAAAAAGAAATCCATCTACTAGAATGCATGGGTCATCAACCGTTGTAACCACCAGTTCTCTAGGAATCCTTTTCAACTACATGGTTGATTCAACCATTCTTCCTCATACATGTAATTTTAGCTTTATCTCCCCCTTCATCACATCATCATCAACCTAGGTTTTTTTTTTTCCGTCTTACCCATAACCATGCTTTGGGTTTTCTCAGATTACCTGTAACCATGCTCTGGGTTTTCTCGGATTACCTGTAACCATGCTCTAGGTTTTCTCAGATTACCCTCAACCATGCATCAGGTTTTCTCGAATTACCTGTAACCATGCTCTCTCAAGTGGTTTTGACAACAAACCATCATTTACATAGTGGTTTGTAGATCACCACAAACTTTTCACATTAGGGAGTATACAATGGCTAAGTACATAACCTATACCAGGTACATACTTAAGTATTATCTAAGACCACTACATCAAAATATCATAGGCCTGCTTTCAATTACATGTGTGACTCACATTATAATATGGTGATGAGTCTATTTTATTCCAAACAACTTGAATGACATAAATATGCACACCTTCAAACCAAAAAATATCAAAAGCAATACTTGTTAAATCACAATTCAATTTGACTTTTCTCACTCATATTGGAGGTTGTGTGAGTCTATGGAATGGTCACATACACCTCACTTAGCTATAACACCTCCATGCAGCGGTTACTTTGTCCTCTCTACGACAATGATACTTATCTATAAGGCCATCCAAATCAACACCCCTGTAGGAGAACTTCTTGAACATTCTCATCTTCGGTTTCACTGTACCGACCTCCACATCAACGTCTGTCAACATTGCAGCTAAATCAAAACATGGTGCCCCTTTGTTTTACACAGGCACCCTTGTGCATGGGTTCAGAAATTATGGGTTCACAATCCACTATTCAACAAATTGTACGACTCCCCACGGGCGTATCGAACACCTTTTCTCAGCAATGTTTCCATTGATATGCACATGATGGTTGTGGAAACAACACATTAGGTCGCGACCTCTCCTTTTCTATGCGTTTTGTAGCTCCCAATATTTATTACACACAATATGTTCAACACCAACAATGCATCAAGTGCTCTCTTGCACGGTGTAAACTCGTGGCTTCTCCACGGGGGCTTCTCCTCTAGATGGGTGATTCCTCCAACAGACACAGTGGAATGCATTTTGTCACTAGATCTGAAGCAAGTATTCTTCCTCCAATTCTGATTGGATAAATGCGTTGGGCATTATAATTCGTTGGGCATTAATTCAATATCTAATTTCGCACATATGATAAGTTGGGAAAAGTTTGGTCTCAATTCCAATTGAACCAATGATCTGATATTTTATTCAGAGTGACATTAGAGGGTCATCTCAACATATCACATTATGTTCTTTCACATAGCGGTTGCTACCTCTCACTTTGGGTGGCCATTTTCTTCTTCAACAAAGACAAAACGATGGCTTTCTTCCCACCTACCAGGCACTCTCTCACGCTCTACTACATGAACAATGACAACGATATACCAAGACCACAACAAGTCAATGATATTACACACAACAACGAATAAATCCAATCACCCAAGAATTTACTCTACTCTCCACATGTGCCTGGGAACTCCCGTGAGGGAGTCACACCCATCCTGAAGCTTTGATACCATAGACCACACTGCAAGAGCTCTTAATTATTCTCTAAGACCACTACAAAAAAATATAATAGACTTTCTTTCAATTACATGTGTGGCTCACATTATAATATGGTGATGAGTTTATCACCTTCAAACCAAAAAATATCAATAGCAATACTTGTTAAATCATAACTCAATCACACTTTTTTGAATCATATTGGAGGTTGTGTGAGTCCAACGGAATGGGAATGTACACCTCACTTCACTATAACACCTCCATGTCTAGACTTAGCAGCAAGCCCCTAGAAAATAAATTTTTATTCAAGTATTAAATCATGGGCTTCCTCCTTCATTACCATTCCCGCCAGAATTCTCCCACCGACATGGGTCGCTGAGGGTTGTTACTTTGGTGTCTTGATCAAAACTGTGGCTCAATTACAAAACAATAACAAAAATTGGCTTCTAACAATGATAAAGATCCACTATGGCTCTATCTTTTCCAAATTTATGCTCCTTCCTTTACAAAACTGTAATATCCCTCGACCGAACCCAAATATAAATTTAATGCAAGTGTACTTAAGCTGGTGAGTTGTTGTGACATCATTTTGTAATGCACCTTTCATGGCATAGTGCGCGCATGTACTGCGCAGTAAAATGATGTAGTGCACACATTTTCGGATACCGCGGGCATTAACTAAAGTGCGCGCAATATGGAGGTCAGCGAGCCTTGGTGTGTCTGATATGTGTTATAGGCTGGTGAGCTAGTTGTTATAAGTTGGGATGCTTATGTTTTGGAATCAAGCCAGAGCGCCTAGATGTTAAAGGCCAATGCGCCTACTTTGTATATGTCTCATGATTAATATAAAATACATTGCTGCGAGCAGACCGACCATGATAAAAGAGATGGGGGACTAGACTCCACCAGTTAGGGAAATGGATGGCCAAAAGTTAAGGGAAAGAGCTAAGCTAGAGAGCTTAAGCCAAAAAGAAATATTATATTAATATTTCTTAAAACATAAAGTATGGATAATTATTTTATCCTAAGTTCTAAAGTCAGGGACAAGTGGACCAAAGTAGCTTCCAACAGGACAAGTGTCAATTTGGG
>JZKD02S2041138.1:149580-161264 GCA_000966675.3 Picea glauca
CCTTCCATCATTCAATCATCCAGTCAATCGTCCATGAGCATTCACACACCTTTGAGTTATCCTTCGTGTTTTCCTACCACTGTACCTGATTCGATATCCATAGCCATATTGTTCGTGTTCCTGGTTAGCTTGGGAGCGGGATTGAAGAAGCGGGTTGTCAGGGCCGTGGGATATTGAAGAAGAGGGTTGTCAGGCCTGTGAGCGATTCTCTGAGTGAGATAATTGTTGGGGATCGATTTCTTGAAGGTGCTAAACTACAGCTACAGTGCTCTGAGACTTCCTGTCCGGCCTATTGCTGAAGCCCTGGAAGGGAAGTGGGGAATCTGAAGGAATATTGAGAGAGAAGGGGCACACTTCCTTGGGTGGGACAGGCATGTGGGGAATGAGAGGCTGAAGGCTGTTAGTTGAGTGAGCACCTGAGACAAAGTCTTTCCTATTGTCTATGAGCCTATAGCTTGGTTAGGAATCCCTTTACCCGGGTGGAGTTTAGTCCCAGTTCGGGGGTGAATCATTATTGAGAGTGATGAACAGTGTAGTCTAAGGCTGGGAGGTTCGTGGATGGTCTGCACATAGTTGGTGACATTCTCGCAAATATAAGTATCAATCGTGTGATACATTTACATGCTGCATTGTTATTTAAGTGCTTATTTTTATGGGTTTATCATATGTGTGAATATAACTGTCTGTATGTTTATGGGTATTTTCCTGTATATGCTGCATGTATATGTTTACTGTTATTTCAGTGTGAATCCATGAAATTATGAGATGTATTGTCTGTTTACATTTTACATGTAAAGCTTCCGCAAGGGTTATGTATGCATATGTTTTAAATGCATGCAGTTTTAGGAGAAAAATTTAGGTGGCATAGTTCAGTTGGTTGTTGGGTATGTCACAGTATGTTCTGTAGAGAGAATAGCAAGAGTTCTCTGGTGTAGCATGGCCCGACCATGGGTGGCCAGGGACGTTACAATATGGTATCAGAGCTTCAGTTCCAACACTAAGCCTGGATGGGCCGGAAAGATTAAGTTGAAACGAGTATTCCAAGAAGATTAATTTCGAATGGACAAATTTCAAGACACAGAGCGTCCATGGTAAAATTTTGACATCGCATGGAAAATTTTGGCGTGCAGGCGTGTGTCGTAAATTTTTGCATCACACGGAAAATGTTGGTGTGCAGGTGCGCGCGGTAAATTGTGGCGCCGCACGGAAGAATATTGTGTGCGGATACGCGTGCTAAATTTGGCATTGTGCGGTGCACACACACATAGTAACAGTTCACGTGGTGTGCACAGTATCGGAAAACACAGAGGAGTTTGGTTGGTGCGCACATAGTATGAGTATAAGTTTTCTCACGACAATGTATTCAATGGTGCACGTATATTATTGTGCGCGGTGGGACATAATGAACTTTGGCATGGTGCAATGCATAAGAGCGAAATGCATGTGGAATATCAGTGTGCGATACAAAAACCTTGCGCAACAGGTATCAGTGCAAGAACCAAAACTGTGCGCAGTGGATATTGGCGCGCAACGCAAAGTAGTGCGTGCAAGTTATTGGTGCGACAGAGAAGAAATGCTTAGTGGATATAGGTACACAGAAGCACGATTTACCTTGCGGTTTTGCTATGCACGATAATATGGGGGTACATGTTGAATTTTTGTGCGCGCAAAGTCGTTTGGAAGGCGATGAGTCTGAGTTTAGTAGAAAATTTGCATGGTATTAGAGGAAAAAGAAACACACAATCGCATCGGAGCATTATTTAAAATGAAATTCAGAGTTGGTTTCGGAAGAAATAAATATAGACTAAATTGCTAAGCCGATAGCATCTCAGAGATGAATTCCTCCGATTCAGACAGATGAAAGCTAAATTTAAGCTTACAAGAAATGCTTACTATGAAAGAAAACAAGATTCATATCACCATCAGTTAGAATCTTGTCATAAACAGTCCAAAATCCGCTTTTGCATTTATATATTCATTTCAATCCCAAAGTTACAAAAAGGGATTAATTTAAAATAGAAGTTGTCCTATTTTAAAGGGATCGTTTAAGAACAGGTCTATCACCTCTGGAGTCCCTTACCTCTGTTACCATCTGCCCAAAAATTGCTGAAATATACTTAATTTTATTTGAGGACTCATTTCATCTTAGCGATCTCCTCCTTTAATGTATCTAACCAGACCAGTTGATTCTCTCCAACACTTTCATCCGTTTCAGGGATGTTTTATTTCCTCTGTCACTTGCTCCATTTCTTCTTAACAGTTGGCTTGTTGATGACGAGATCTCTCATAATTGGATTTATTCTGACTTCCAATTTTGATTTTGTGGCAGGTTTTGTGTGAAATTTAGTCGCTAAGATTTGTGCAATTACCTTTTCCTCCTTACTTGCAGGAAAATCTACCATGTTTCCTGAATAACCAGTCTCACTGGATGTAGCTTTGTCCATGCACCTCAATTTTGTGGACACTGAAATGCTTTTACAAAGATCAGAAGGTCGAGCAAATTTGGAGATTGCTCCAATTATGGATAAGATGATGTCTCCATACTTGAGAGTTGGTAGTTATAGAGTCCCAATCATGAATCACAGAAAGATTTTATGCACAAGTACGCTGGGTTTCCATGCTCGGCTTATCCATTTCAAATGATTAGCGTTTGAGTTCGTTACATGGAGATGTTCACCTGACTTCATACGGCTATGAAGTACCAAACAAGTGATACGGGGTGATCTGACTAGCCGTCGCTCGTCCCACGAATGGTGTTTTGACATATTGGATCACGTGACATCGAGACTTTGGTGAAAGTGGTTTTGACAACCGCCTTTCGCCTTGATGTATCTAAGAATTGTCATGGTGATAACTCCAGGAAATCATAAGAGATAATTTTGATGTATAGATTGAACCAAAATGGTTCATATTGTTTCATGAATTGTTGAATTAGTTAGCCTGATAAGTTTTGATGGATGCACATTTTGCAGAAATAACAACAACTAGATCAGATCAGATCAGTGAAGAGTCCATAGGAATGGAAGAGGCACAAGAGAATTACAGTCAGCAAGATGAGAATAGAGGGATGGAAGTCCATTTGGGCATTGAAGGAACAAACTCCAATGGACATGGAGATGAAAGGAATGAAAATATGAATGTGGTAGAGACCATTAAAAATTTGCAGAAGGATGTCCAAAGCCATAAAGATGATAGTGAAGGCTTATGAAAGCCAAGGAGCAGCAGGATGACTTCAACATGAATTTATTGGAGGGCTTGAACAAAATAGAAAAGAAATTGGATAAGGAGAGTGGCTCAAGAAAATCTGGAACTCACAAGCCTTTGGATGAGAAAAGAAGAGCAAGAAGTGTTAGCAAGAATCACCATCACTCCCCAAGGAATTCCAATAAGAGAGCAGGCAGCAACTCAAGTCCATCCCCTGTCAGAAGGCATACGAGGTCTGGGGTGGATGAGCTACGAGGAGAAATGAACAAAATCAAACCTCCTACATTTGATGGTGAGCACAAGAAGGATGAAGATGCTGAAACATGGTTGTTGGGCATGAGAAAGTATTTTCAATTGCATAATTATTCTTCTCATGCAGAAGGTAGAATTTCCATCTATCAACTCAAGGGAAAAACATCCATGTGGTGGGATCAACTTGTGCAGGTGCAACACATTAAAGAGAAAAGTGTTACTTGGAGGGAATTCAAGAAGCATTTTGAGAAGAAATACTTGACTAAGAGATATTATGACAAGAAAATGAAGGAGTTCTTTGAACTCAAGCTTGGAAGTATGACCATAGATGAATATGAGAGAATATTTCTAGAACTGTTGAAGTATGTCTCTTTCATCAAGGATGAGACAGTCAAAATTCAAAGGTATTTGAGTGGATTACCATCATTCATCAGTGAAAAAATATAGTATGATGATCCCAAGACACTAGAAGAGACCATAAGGCGAGCTAAATGCCTATATGATCATCAGAAAGCAAGGCCAACTTTCCAAAACGCTTGGGAATACAAAAAGAAGTTCAAGATGGATCAGAGGAAGAAGGGATCTAAGCCATCCTTCTTCAGAAATAATCCACCGGGACATCAAACTCCTAGAGAGCCCATAACAATAGAGGCAGGAGGTCAAAGGCCAAGGAAACCACCTATTCTATGTTGGGGTTGTAAAGGAGATCATAGGTTCAGAGATTGTCCTCACAGAGGTGAAAAAGGAAGGATTGTTTACAATGTACAACAAGTTGAAACAATAGAGGACATGGGCAGAAATGTGCCAAGGATCTATGCAGCCCTGGATAACAGGCAAGCAGAGTATCAGTCACACATGATTGAAGTGGAAGGTATGATCAACAACCAAACCATTGCTATTTTAATTGATTCAGGAGCTAATCATAGTTATATAGATCCTAAGATGGTGGAAAGTTTGCAATTGTCAAGAAGAAAGCATGGAAAATATTGGTTGGTACAGCTGGCTACAGGAGACAAAATAAAATTTAACGAGATGGTTAAGTCACGTCTTATGGACATGAATGGGCTGAACACCAAGGTAGATTTGAACATCTTGCCTTTAGGTTCCTATGACTGTCTAATTGGGATGGATTGGTTGGACCAACATCATGCTCTCTTGGACTGTCATAACAAAGCAATTACTTTCCTGGATGAGGAAGGGAACCAAAAGAAAGTGCAGGGAATTCCTAGGGAAGTATCCATTAGAGAAATTTCAGCATTGCAGCTAAAGAAATGTTATAGAAAAGGGTGTCAAATATTTGCAACTCATATGGATAAGACACCTAGAGATAAGGTGCCAAATTTGGAAGATCATGCAGTCTTGAAAGAATTTGGAGATGTATTCAAGGAGGTACCAGGACTACCCCCAAGGAGGGACATTGATTTCTCTATAAATCTAATGCCTAGAGCAGCTCCAGTGTCAAAGACTCCTTACATAATGAATACACCAGAATTGAAGGAGTTGCAAATGCAACTTGAAGAACTTCTGAAGAAGGGGTATATACGCCCAAGTGTGTCACCTTGGGGTGCCCCAGTCTTGTTTGTGAAAAAGAAAGATTGAACATTAAGATTGTGCATTGACTTTAGACAGTTGAATAAAGTGACTGTTAAGAACAAGTATCCTTTGCCAAGGATTGATGATCTCTTTGATCAATTGAAGGATGCAAGGATATTTTCAAAGATAGATCTCAGATTAGGATACCATCAGGTAAGGATTAAAGAGGAAGATATCATCAAGACCACCTTCAGGACAAAGTATGGTCATTATGAGTTCACAGTGGTGCCATTTGGGTTGTCAAATGCACCAGCTATTTTCATGTGCTTAATGAATGGTATTTTCCGAGAATATTTAGAAAAATTTGTCATTGTATTTTTGGATGACATTCTTATATATTCTAAGTCATAGGAAGAGCATGAACATCATTTGAGAATGGTGTTGCAAGTATTAAGGGAGCATCAGTTGTATGCCAAATTGAACAAGTGCTCATTTTATCAGAAACAAATTCATTATTTGGGGCATATCATTTCAAAGGATGGGATAATAGTGGATCCTGAGAAGATAGAAGCCATTAGAGAATGGTTAGTGCCAAAGAATGTGACAGAGGTGAGATCATTCATGGGCCTTGCAGGCTACTGCAGGAGATTCCGTGAAGGATTCTCAAATATTGCACACCCAATCACTTCCTTGCAAAGAAAGGGTGTGAAATTTCAATGGACATTGGATTGTGAAAAGAGTTTCCAACACTTGAAACAATTATTGACAAGTTCTCCAATACTAAGGATTGCAGACCCAAATGAAGACTTCATTGTATGCACAGATGCATGGTGGATTCCTCACACAAAATGGATTTGTGATATGTTATGAATCAAGGAAGTTGAAGGAGCATGAAAGAAACTATGCCACTCATGATTTGGAGTTGGCAACCATAGTGCATGCCTTAAGGAAATGGAGACACTACCTCATGAGAAAAAGGTTTGAGTTAAGAACAGACCATAATGGTCTGAAATATTTATTTGATCAGCCAAATCTAAATTCTAGGCAAAGCAGATGGTTAGAATTTCTAAGCGAATATGACTTTGATATAAAGCATATCAAGGGGAAAGAGAAAAAAGTGGTTGATGCACTCAGCAGGAGGGTGCATGAACTACATGCTACAACCATTAGCATGTATCAGGCTAATATTAAAGGTAAAATTATGGAGGTTGCAAATGTGGACCTGTAGTACAGAGAATTGGTAGCAAAGCTACAACAAGGTAAGATGCCACAGAAGATGGATATTTATAAGTTGCGAATAGATGGAATACTGCTACACAAGAACCTAATTTTTGTACCAAATGTCCAAGACTTGAAACGTATGATTTTTCATGAGATGCATAATGTTCCTTATGCAGGGCACCCTGGATATCAGAAAATAGTGGCAGTGGTCAAAAGCCAATATTATTGGCCAGGCATGAAGAGAGAGGTTGTTGAATACATCGCTAGATGTATGGAATTCCAGAAAGTTAAAGCTGAACATGGGCACCCAACAGGGTTGCTACAACCTTTGTCCATTCCTCAATGAAAGTGGGAAGTGGTGACAATGGATTTTATTACAGGATTGCCCAGAACAGGTAAGTTGCATGATTCGATCATGGTAGTGGTGGACAAGCTTCCAAAATATGCCCATTTTATTCCACTGAAAACTACTCACAAAGCAGCAGATGTTGCTGATATTTTCATGAAGGAAGTGGCACGATTGCACAGAATTCCTAAAACAATTGTGTCCGATAGAGACCCGAAATTCACCTCGAATTTCTGGAAAGGATTGTTCAAAGGATTCAGAACAAATTTGAACTTTAGTACAACTTATCATCCTGAGTCTGATGGAAAGACAGAGAGGGTGAATAGAGTGATAGAAGACATACTGAGAATGTATGTGATGGACAAACCATCGAAATGGGAAGACTACCTGCACTTGGTAGAATTCGCTTACAAAAATGGGTATCGGGCATCGTTGAAGATGAGCCCATTTGAAGCACTTTACAACAAAAAGTGAAATACTCCAGTAAGATGGGATAATCTAGCTGACAGAGCAATAGTTGGGCCAGAGTTGCTCAAGGAGATGGAGGACCAAATGATAAAAATTAAGCAGAATTTGAAAGCTGCCCAAGACAGGCAGAAAACTTATGCCGATAAGAACAAAACCCATAGAGAGTTCAAAGTGGGTGATCATGTTTTCCTAAAAGTGAAAGCTAACAAGAGTTCCCTGAAGCTGGGAAGCTGCGCCATGTTGGCAGCCAGATTTTGTGGGGAATTTGAAATCCTAGAAATGATTGGTCCAGTTGCTTATATGATTGCATTGCCTGCATCTATCTCTGTTCATAATGTATTCCATGTATCATTGCTAAAGAAATATATACCTGATGCTAATCATGTTATTGTTGGAATGTGATTCAAGTGGAGCAAGAAGGTGCTTTCCAAGTGCATCCAGTGCCCATTCTGGACCAGAAAATCAAACAGCTTTGAAATCGAGCCATAGGGATTGTAAAGGTCCAATGGACCTAATACGGTCCCGAGGATGCTACTTGGGAGCATGAGGATGCAATACGGGTAGAATACCCGCATCTTTTTGAGGATTTTTTAAAATTTTGTTGTATATGGGTACATGATGTACTGAGGACAATGCATAAATAAGGGAATGGGATTGTAATATTTCTCGGCCAAACACAAATATAAATGTAATGCAAGTGTACTTAAGCCGGTGAGCTGTTGTGACATCATTTTGTAATGCACCTTTCATGGCATAGTGCGTGCATGTACTGCACAGTAAAATGATGTAGTGCGCACATTTCCGGATACCGCGCGCAATTACTAAAGTGCGTGCAATATGGAGGTCAACGAGCCTTGGTGTATATGATATGTGTTATAGGTTGGTGAGCCAGTTGTTATAAGCTGGGATGCTTATGTTTTGGAATCAGGCCAGAGCACCTAGATGTTAAAGGCCAGTGCAACTACTTTGTATATGTCTCATGATTAATATAAAATACATCGTTGCGTGCAGACCGACCATGATAAAAGTGATGGGGGACTAGACTCCACCAGTTAGGGAAAGGGAGGGCCAAAAGTTAAGGGAAAGAGATAAGCTAGAGAGCTTAAGCCAAAAAAGAATATTATATTAATATTTCTTAAAACATAAAGTATGAATAATTATTTTATCCTAAGTTCTAAAGTCAGGGACAAGTGGACCAAAGTAGCTTCCAACATGGCAAGTGTCAATTTGGGGACATTCATACAGATGTTGGGACTTAGTTCATTCACGGGGGGGTTCACCATCATTCTTACGATCATCTCTCCCATGATTCCTTCCATCATTCAGTCATCTAGTCAATCGTCCATGAGCATTCACACACCTTTGAGCTATCCTTCATATTTTCCTACAATTGTACCTGAGTCGATATCCATACCCATATTGTTCGTGTGCCTGGTTAGCTTGGGAGTGGGATTGAAGAAGAGGGTTGTCAGGCCCATGGGATATTGAAGAGGCGGATTGTCAGGTTCGTGAGCAATTCTCTGAGTGAGATAATTGTTGGGGATCGATTTCTTGAAGGTGCTAAAATACAGCTACAATGCTTTGAGACTTCCTGTTCGGCCTGTTGCTGAAGCCCTGGAAGGGAAGTGGGGCAGCTGAAGAACTGTTGAGCAGAGAAGGAGCACACTTCCTTGGGTGGGACAAGCATGTGGAGAATGAGAAGCTGTAGGTTGTTAGTTGAGTGAGCATCTAAGACAAAGTCTTTCTTGTTGTCTATGAGCCTATAGCCTGGTTAGGAAACCCTTTACCCGGTTGGAGTTTAGTCCCATCTCAGGGGTGACTCATTGTTGAGAGTGATGAACAATGTAGTCTAAGGTTGGGAGGTTCGTGGATGGTCTGCATGCAGTTGGTGACATTCTCGCAAAGATAAGTACCAATCATGTGATAGATTTACATGCTGCATTGTTATTTAAGTGCTTATTTTTATGGGTTTATCATATGTGTGAATATAATTGTCTGTATGTTTATGGGTATTTCCCTGTATATGTTGCATGTATATGTTTACTGTTATTTCAGTGTGAATCCATGAAATTACGAGATGTATTTTCTGTTTACGTTTTGCATGTAAAGCTTCCGCAAGGGTTCTGTCTACATATGTTTTAAATGCATGCAGTTTGAGGAGAAAAATTTAGGTGTCATAGTTTAGTTGGTTTCTAGGTATGTCACAGTATGTTCCGCAGAGAGAACAGTAAGAGTTCTCTGGCGTAGCATTGCCCGGCCAGGGGTGGCCGGGGATGTTACAAAAATTGTGGCTACAATGCTCAACAATATGTTTTTTTGTGCGTGGGCACTACTCCACTAGTTTTCCACACAGGATTCTCTACATTATTGTTGTGCTTTCGTTATACGGAGATGCGATGGATCAACATCTGTTGAATCATTTACAGGTGTGCGCTTATGTTCTAGCGAGTGCTCCTTCCCAAGGTTTCAAACCAACTCCGGTCTAGGTCTTATCTTCACGTCCATCCCTAGAGCTCTTACAAATGGTGAGGGGTTTCCTTCACGTGCAGAATTAATACAAGAGAAAAGTGGGTTGAAGCTTCGCTTCCTCGGGCTCCTCGGCACAGCTCTTCTATGGATCAATATGCAGATTGCAGATCTTACAACAACAAACAATCTCACTCTGCGTGACAAGAGCGGAGGGCTTCTCTTTCCTGCAGACACACTACATGAACACACATGTTCCTGGGCACTTCCGTGAGGGAGTCACGCCCATACCTAATGCTCTGATACCATGGTAAAATGGTAGAGTAGAGTATAATATAAAAAATAATCAATTACACAATATTACATTTGAACTCTATTATATAGAGTGAATATGTTGTTATCATATCTAACTTATTCTAAAGATAAATGGAGAGGTTGAGATAATATCTCAACAACACACTAAACATGGATCTCACAAATCCAACTCTCAAACAACCTCCTAAGAATAAGATCACACACCTCACCCATAGAGATTGACTCTATTTCTCAATACATTAGCAAGCATATTAGATAAGTAGGAATTATATATTCCAACAGAAACATGGCACATTTTTGTTTGATTGTAGGAAAAAAAAGGTTCATTCTGTTTTGTATGTATGAAGCATGCATGATTTCTTTTAGACCTGTTAGATCTTTGCAGATATGAAGATTGATTAACATTTTAACACATTTTACGTTTCCCGCAGTTGTGGATTTGATCTAGAAAAGTTGAAGGCACAAATTGAGACATTGATTAAACCAACATCAGACTAGCCAAGAGGGAGGATGCATTTGATTGAACCACTCTGCTACCAGTGGAAATAAGTCGTACTCGGATATCTACTCCACCAGCTTCAATTGTTGCTTGCCAGAAACCAAAATAAAAGAAAAGTAATAAAAGAGTATCCAGCCAATTTGAATCAGGTATTAATCTCTAGTTTATAGAATTTCTAATTACATAAAGTTTATGGTCACCTGTAACCTTTGGCACCCGATTTTTTATTTTCGCTTCTGCAGGTAGTTGGAGCATTGTGGATGCTTCGGATATCGAAAGAATTTTTATTTTCATTTCTACAGGTAGCTGGAGCATTGTGGACACTACAGATATCGAAGATTAAAGTGCAGGAAGACAGTGCGAGCTTCAGGTAGAATAGATGCAGTCATCTTTGTTTATCTCAGAAGCCCTTTCATACTCCAGCACCATCCTCGGCCTTAGGTAGCTTGCATGGAAGTTACCAAGTGGAAGTGCAGGGTGGTGGCAGACCATGACGCTTGCATTAAATAATGTGATGGCACCCCAACAACCCACCTGGATTGCATTTTGTAATGTGATGGCACCCCAACAACCCACCTGGATTGCATTTTGTTGTGTTAGTTATCAATATTGTGCAGTGTGAGATATCAAATATAGTCTTAGAGATATCAGATCATCGTGCAAGGCGTGCTAGGATGAGGTTTAACAGAATGGAATACTCCAGGCCCGGGTCCAATTCTAGGGCTTTTGTGCCCATTAATGAATGAGATCTTGAGAACCAGGAACATGAATTGCCACAGGCAGCTACAAAGCTTTCTTTTGGGTTCAATAGCAGCTATATGCTACGTCGGACCAGAACATGTCAGTAACTAGTAGGAGCATTCCAGAACTAGATATTTTGAGTTTTATTTCAAGAGAGACTGGAGTGAAACCTTTTGCAAAGCAAAGTTCATCCAAGTGATTAGAGGAATCCTATGAATTGAGGTGGTATGTGTTAGAATTAATGATTAATTTAGAGATTGGTTTGGAGTTGGTTTTGATTTGTTGGAGTTGTTGAGATATTCTCTCAACCTCCATATCTATGTTGAGAATAAGTTGGATCTGACTCCAACTATTTATATGTATTGTAATTGAGATTCAATATGTAATACAAATTATTATTGTGTGTGAATTATTGTGCAATGGTGCTCTCTGAATTCCTATTATGGTATCAGAGCCACAGGTAAAGGAGCTGCACGAATCTGATGCTAAGGACGTAATCCATATTGTTGTGTTGTTGCATCTATTCGTTGTCTACTGAATCTCGTACAAGGAATCGATGACAAGGAGATCGGCCTTGGAATTAGATCGCTGCCCAGAAGTCATGCGAAAATTGTTGTCAGATTAAATTGATGTCCAGAT
>JZKD02S2041138.1:161605-180033 GCA_000966675.3 Picea glauca
GGTGTTAGAATTAATGATTAATTTAGAGATTGGTTTGGAGTTGGTTTTGATTTGTTGGAGTTGTTGAGATATTCTCTCAACCTCCATATCTATGTTGAGAATAAGTTGGATCTGAGTCCAACTATTTATATGTATTGTAATTGAGATTCAATATGTAATACAAATTATTATTTTGTGTGAATTATTGTGCAATGGTGCTCTCTGAATTCCTATTAGTATGTAGGGCCCTAACTGATGAACGAGTTCTGACACAAATGCCCAATAGAGCTTAGAAGCAGCTACGAATAGAGAGCAAGCAGGCTATAATAAGTAAACAAAAAGATGTATTTCAGGGCTCTTTCTCACCGAAAATGGAATCCTTTGGGTGACTTACAAGGATTTTAAAACGATCCTGGATTTACACTCCTTGCCACACTACC
The DNA here is from genome assembly GCA_000966675.3 of Picea glauca. Lineage (NCBI taxonomy): Eukaryota > Viridiplantae > Streptophyta > Pinopsida > Pinales > Pinaceae > Picea > Picea glauca. Next base: position 162,025 of record JZKD02S2041138.1, read on the forward strand.
ACCTGCCAACCAAAAATTAAATGCTAAATGGTATTAAATGTATTTCTCCAATCCTCCTTGCCAAAAGTAAATGTGGAATGGTATTAGATTTGTAAACTTTGCAGGTCGACCGTTTTTGTTGATGTTATTTGAGACTTTTTCCAGCCTTGACCAACTGATTCTCGGATCTCTATCTGAAATTCTTTCATTTTTTAGGTTTTTAGCATGGATTCTAATGTGGCGCCTAGTTATCATTCAAAGTCGGCTCAAGACTCCTGAAACTTAGGTCCTTTTGACTGGAGCAAAAGATACAGAAGGAAGCAAGCATAAAGGTCATGAGTCATTCATCCTTATCTCTATCTTGACCAGATAAAACAATTCAATAAAATGGTTTTAATAAAACAATTTATCTGGGTGAATTAATATGAAGTTTGAATCAATCCTAAAACTATAGGGAAGTACTGACAACAACGATGGTGAAGCCACCAATTTTGATTCAAATTTTGCTGACGCTACACTCTTTCATTCGGCAGCAACCACGGTTGACGATGAATTATCATAATTCCGGTATAGAATACCGGACCCTGGTTAGTCCCCCAACCTGAGGCGCTGAATAAAGGTATTGGAACCTGGTCATAGCGTGACTTGGACGGAGACTTTGCCATCAGTCGATGTTGTCCTACGCACTGGTGCTTGCGTAAAGGTACTGACCCATCATGGAACCGCAGATTCATAGGTCCTTAAGGGAGGGCGAATATTTTAATATTTTTTAATCAGTTGGATGTGGCAATAAGTTAGTGAACACAGTAATTTTTAAACACGATTAGGTAAACGTAAAAAAATAAACATATAAACGGATGTCTTTATAACAGCTTGGAAGTTAATGGATGAAATCAGAGCTATTCATTTATTGTGACAACTAAGAATATTCTAGGCATATTTAATCTCGTCCATAGAAAACTTATTAAGAATTAAAAACTCATTAAATGTGCCCATTGTCAATAGATATACGCCTTTCAACTTAAATATTCTTTTATATCCTTATGTCATTTCCTATGTTTTTTCTTATGAATGTGTATAGTGCAACTACTGTAAGTTTGTACTTTTTAATTCTTTTAAGTATAGTTAAGACATTAAATTTATTAAAACGTATTTCATTTAATAAAAATTTTGAAAATAAATCTTCATCTTGATATTAGATGGCTCTTCATCTTGGATAAGTTTTATGTTTTAAATTATATGTGGAGATTCTTTAATGTTATAAATACTTTGGATATTCATGTTCCTTAGTACCTACCCTTAGGGCTGGTACTAGTCTCTTCCCTTATGGCTGGTAGGTATTATAGTAATCCATTTGGTCTTTTCATATTGATTTGGTTTAGTAATTGATTTGGTCTTTTCATATTAGTTTGGCACTAAAACTAAAGGCATTTTCTTGTTTCAAGATAAAGTTTTGAAAAGTTTATATAATTTCATTTCAAAATTCATACATTTTAATCTAAGTTTTGTGATTGAAATCTTATTTATAATGAGGCAAGACCTAGGATATGTATGGATTTTTTTCACATGATTCAAAGAGTCTCAAGGTTAAATGAGTCTCAAGGTTAAATTAACTAATGCTATCTCTTGGGTTAACATTAATTCTTAAACATTTAATGTTTACTTCTTTGCTATGCATAGCCCATAGCTCAGTTGGGCTCTTCAATTTCCACATGCACCTGCATGCAGCCATGAAAACTTCATATTATAATATTATAGAATGCAGGTCAAACTTCACATTATATGATGCAGTACGAGGAAATAAACATTGACCAACACCAGAGCTCGTAGATTGACCTGCAAGATGCCTTGCAAGCTTCATATAAAGATGCAGTTCAGTTCGAACAACAACTTTTTAGTGAGAATAAGCAACACCCAAAGCAAAGTGACTTGGTAAATATTCTCTAAATCGGCGGACGAATGCCTAAGCCTGGCCTGCTCAAAATTGACGAATGCCTAAACCTAGTTTGCTCAAAATTACAGATATCAAAATCTAATTTTTTTCATTTCATTTAAATTTGTGCACAAAAAATATCCATGCAGAAAGTTGCATGAGTCAAGTTAAAATTGTGCTTACAGATAAAAGTTCAACAATTTCTTCTAAGAGAACTCACCTCATTCCTTCTCTGGTTAGTGCATATAGAATCCTTTGATGCAACTATATATCAAAATCTGTTTTTTCGCAGCAAGCAACAATTGTACCACTCTACTAACTCTTACCCGCACCTCTTTGTTATGTTCACGTAATCTTTGTTCTGTTCACGTAATATCAAAACATCAAAACAGTAGAAAATAAAAAATACTAAAAATTTTCATACTCTTAAAAATACAAATTTCATTTATGTTCTGCTAATGAGTTCGTAAATAAGAAGGTTAATATCACAAGGGAATTGAAATTAAAGATAAATATCATACGGGGAATTTAAATTAAATTGAGTGATATTTCGTGTATATATTCCGTTTTATTCCAAGCAAACTTTTAGAAATTTGTAGACAAGATAAATAGCACAAAAGAATTGGAATTAAAAAGAGTGATATTTCTAGTATGTGTTCCAATTTATTCCAGGCAAACATTATGCTTTCATTATGTTTAGGAAGGTTGAATTGTAAAAATATAAAAATGCATAATTCGAGCCACTAAAAGTATCATTTCTAAGTAATTATGGCTCAATAAACACACTATATAGGAGTTCATATAAGCTTTCACTTTCATTGGCAAAAATAAAGTTCATATGGGCTCTCACCTTGTCTCGAAGAACTTTATAGACGAAAGTTGATATGGCCTCTCACTTTTTCTGGAAAAACTTATGTAGTGTACTCCTTTGGGAGCATATGAAGCACTTGTTCTTATACTTATACCAGGAGATGAACCAATTCGTCCTAAGCACCCATGACCCTTCAAGGAACCAAATGTAAAGTCATGCACAAAATATTTCTAATACAACCAAAGAACAAAACATATAAAGAAAAAAACATTAGGACTCTTGATAAAAGATAGAATACAAGTCAAAAAAATAAAAGGGGTACTATATGCTCCCTGAAATGAATGTTATATGATGTTTAATATGAATGTTCTTAGGAAGAAACAAAGCATAATCATAAAACAAGTGGTTGATCAGGTACATCATCAACAAAGAAACTTATATAGGGTTACTACTGGTGTACTATTAATATAGAAATTTTATTGTATATCAGTGGATTGAGAAATAATGTTTAAAGGTTTTCAAAAACTTGCTTTGAAGTTACATAATACCACTCAGGGACATATAAGAAAAAAAGGAGATGATATTTATGAGACTGCTTACTTTTACCAAATTGATTCAATAATAGACAATGTTCTCCTTTTTGGTACCATTTTGTACCATTTTTTGCGGACCATCAATTTAAACCCCACTTATGGTTCTCTTTCTACGGGGTTTTCCTGCCCTAATCTCTGCCACTGGATTTGTTAGATGTGCATGGTTTTTAAACCACTTTTGTTTCTGCTTCTGGGTTGCATTTCTATGTTGCCTCCACTTGTTAGATGTGTGTTTTCATTGCTCTGTTGCCTCCACTTGTTAGATGTGTGTTTATGATTCTGGGTTTCATTTCTCTATTGCCTCCATGAACGTAGCTACATTTGTCTATGCCTTCAGTGTTTAAGCAGCGGATTCAGACTCTACCTTCAGGATAGTCGCGTGTTCACCAAAATGGTAAACTGCCATACCACTAGAATGGTAAATTGTCATACCTCTACATACACTACCAAACCTTTTTTTTCTGAATGCAGGATTTCCCCTCCCTCTCATAGATGATTTTAGGGGTTAAATTTAGTCAATGGAATAATTTTCCATGGTTTTTCCCAAAAAAATATTCTCCAATTTCCATTTTTTCTAAAAACGATTCACCCAAATTCCATATAACAAAATTATTTTACCTTAAAAATCGCCAAAATTTTATAGAAACTATATAAAATCCTTATAAATTTGAATATTTTTACAAAACTATTACCAAAATTTTTACAATTTGCATAATAAGAACTAGTATGATTAGCCCATGTTTCTATTCATTCTCTTTGCACTCCCTAAATCATTCAAAAGCAGTGAAAGTTAATGGTGAATAAAAAATGTTTGATCTTGCAACTAAAAATGTTGTAGTTAGTGAAACCAAATACTTTTATGAGCAAGCTTAACGTTTGTAGAACACCTATATATTCCTTCCCTTTCCTTGTTGGGTTTCTGATGAGTGTCATTATCCAACTACACCAGTATTGAAAATCCCGTCAACAACACAACAGTGTGAATGGAAAGACCCTACCTTCAGTGGTTTCTTATACATTTGGTGGTGATAGTGGGTTGATGGCTATATCACTTGTAAATAATGGAGCACGATTTAGTTACATAGTTGAACTCTACTTATGTTTAATGTAGATCATATTTTCCTGATGTTTTTTGTAACCGCCTAAGTAGAACAAATTCCTATATTATGATGTAATTTGTCTTCAATCAATAATAGATTGTGAGCGTAGTATCATTTGTGTGTTTTCTCCTGGTTTATCCTAATTCTAAGTTGGTATCAGAGCCACATTGGAGATCTGTGAGACCTAGCTCTCTGAGGCAAGATCCAAGTGCAAGATCTCGAATTGATCTGGTAAAAAAATCATCAACGCCCCCTATGCAGTGTTAGAGGAGCGTCGACACTCTAACACTTGTGAAATTGAAAAATTGGGATCCCTTGCCCTCCCTTTGTATGTGTATAAGAGCGTTAGGATGCTATCACTCCCCTTCCCACTCTCCAGGAGTGCTGCAAGCTAAGACGCACACTCCCCTTGCCATATTGAAGGAGCGCTAGCGCTCCCATTCATTCCTTGAAGGAGCACCGACCATTTTTGTTTCTGGAAGGTGTGAGTATGTGAAATCGTGAAGGGTGTTGTGTGAGAAAATCGTGAAGGTTCTTTTTTCATGAAGCGTGAGTTTTTTATTAAAGTGGATGTATGTGTGAATGGCCAATGATTTAAAAGTGGATATTCTTTTTTGAGGTATAAACATTTTATTAAAGTGGATTTTTTGTAAGGTATAAAATTTATCATTTGTGAGGTTTATTGTGTGGACATTTGTTTAATGAAAATAAAAGTTTGGGCATTCAGAAATCCAGCACAAGCACCCAGAGAGGAAGGGTGCTCTGATTTCGAAAGACCTTTGCGTGGATTTTGTTTTTAGTATTCCAGCGCACCTGTGAGGTGACGAGAAGTGCGTTGAGGTTATTTGAGTATTCTTGGTGATTCACCGCCTTCCGGATCAAAGTGTGTTTGGTGATACAAGGATCCATTGTTTGGTTGGACGAGAAGACAATTGTAGAGATGGTGAATCCGCTGGCAGAGACCTACCTCAACGAAGCCAACAAATTAGATGGCTTGAATTTCATTAATTGGAAATTCAAAATGCAGACCCTGATGGAGGGCTATGGTGTCTGGACCATTGCGAAGGGAGATGAAGCTAAACCTAAAGAAGTTGTCGTTGCGACAACAACAAAGATCCAAGACTGGGATAGTCGCGGAAACAAGGCCAAGGTATTGTTGCATATGTATGTTAAAGATAGCATAATTCCACATATTAGAGAAACTAAAACTTCTGCTGAAACATGGACAATGCTTAAAGCCTTGTATGAAACTAGCAACACAAATCATATTTTGTTCCTGAAAACTAATTTTCTAGGCATTAAGATGGATGGAAATGAATCTGTTAGTTCATTTTTGGGTCGCATTAAAGAGGTGAAAGACATGCTAGGAAATATAGGGGAAACAGTTTCCAACACTGATCTTGTCACTATTACCTTAAATGGTATGCTAGAATATTATCAGATGTTCATAACAGGTCTCACAGCAAGGGAGAAACCTCTTACTTTTGAAGAATTGATAGGTATTTTGTTGCAAGAGGAAGAGAGGCACGGGAATTTGAAGCCTCAGAATACAGATTTGGCACTGTGGTCAAATAAGAGATCCCCGAGAGGGAGATCGGGGGAAAGAGGCAGAGGAGTCCATTCATCACAAAGAAGACAATCCCCAAGGACGAATCAAGGTATGTCCTCTAACATGAATGAGTCAAAGAGTTGTTTTTATTGTGGTCGACTTGGACATATTATTAAAGACTGTCATAAGAAGAAGAGTGATGAGGCTAGGAATAAACCTAGAAAACACTCAGGTCATTATGCAGAAGAATCTTCAAATCACGATCTCAGATTGTTTATTGCTAGTGATGATATTTATGAACCCTCGAATTTTGATTCACGTGATCTTAGAATGTTTGTGTCCAATGCTGCTTTATTTTTTGAAACATATGATAGTGATGCTTGGTTTGTGGATTCTGGAGCATCAATACATATGACATGTAATAAGTTTTGGTATACTAATTTTAAAGAAACACAGAATGGAGCCATCATATATCTTGGAGATGACCGCACTCATTAGATCAAGGGATACAAATACATTCGAGTAACATTGTTGAATGGTACTATTCGTCACATTCACAATGTTGTTTATGGGCCAGGGATAAAGAAAAATTTGATCTCTGTTTCCACCATTACAAATCAAAACTTGAAGGTTGAATTCTTCAAGAATTATTGCATAGTGAAGGATCTGCTGGACCAATTCAAAACTGTTGCAACGTGAGTCAGAGCAGGAGGCCTATACAAACTTGATGTTACCAGTGAAGCACATCATGCACTGACTTCTACAACTATGCCAACAGAGAGTCTTTGGCATCAAAGGTATGGCCACATCAATCATCATGATTTATTGTTATTACAGAAACAAAATATGGCTTAAGGACTTCCCATATTAAAGAATGAGAATCTTGCTTGTGATGGATGTGCATTAGGAAAGATGCACAGAGATGAATTCCCCTCTAATCCTGATAGGAAAAAGAGAGGTGTTAGATCTTTTGCATACTGATGTTTGCGGGCCTATGCAGACTAGGTCTTTAGGAGGTGCATTTTACTTTCTGTTATTTATTGATGATTGCATGAGATACACATGGGTTTATTTCCTTCGAAGAAAAAGTGATGTTTTTTAGTACTTTAAGGAATTCAAAGCCATGGTGGAAAATCAGACAGGAAAATCCATCAAAATCCTTTGTTCAGATCAAGGGGGAGAGTATAAATCAGGGGACTTCATCAAATATTGCAAAGATCATGGAATAGTACAATAGTTTACAGTACCTCACACTCCACAGCAGAATGAAGTTGCTGAAAGGAAAAACAGAACTTTGATAGAGTGTGCACGCAGTATGATGAAATGTAAGAATCTCTTGAATGCATTTTGGGTTGAAGCCATAAATACTGCAATTTCTTTAAAGAATAAAAGTCCAACAAAGTGTCTTGATAATGTTACTCCTTTCAAAGCCTTGTATGGTTCCAAACCTGCAGTTCATAATTTGAAAGTATTTCGGTGTAAGGTTTTTGCACATATTCCAAAGGAGAATAGGAAGAAATTGGATGTTAAAGCCATTAAATGTATTTCATAGGGTATTGTTTTGAATTCAAAGCATACAAATTGTTTGATCCTTCTACTCACAAAGTATTTGAGAGTAGAGATGTACTTTTCCATGAACAGGAAGCAGGAAATCATGACAACAACAGTCATGAGGATTTTCATAGACTTCTTGATGAAGGATTTAAAGAAGAGCAGCAGCAACAACCACCACAAAAACCTCCACAACAACATCCACACCTGTAGAAAAAACAACAACAACAACAAGGAATGAGTGATATGGACACTTCAAGCAGTCACAGTTCACCTAGAGGCGAAGACAGGTATTCACAAAGTGGGGAGGAAGATAATTAGTTGAGAAGATCTTCATGACAGGTTCGACTCCCTGAGAGGTATAGAGATTATGCCCTAATGAGTAGCATTTCAAATGTCATAGAACCCATGAGTTTTAATGAAGCCAATGAACATGATGAATGGTAAAATGCAATGGAGGAAGAATATGAATCTATAATGAAAAACAATACTTGGGAATTGACTGAATTTCCTAAACATAAAAATCTCATTGGATGCAGATGGATATACAAACCCAAGTTTAAATCAGATGGTAGTATAGACCAATATAAGGCTAGATTGGTGGCAAAGGGGTATTCACAAACAAAAGGTATTGATTATGCTGAAACATTTGCACTAGTAGATAAATTGAATACTATCAGATTGTTAATTGCTTTAGCTACAAATTACCATTGGAAGCTACACCAATTAGATGTTAAATTTTCATTTTTGAATGGCGAGTTAAAGGAGGAGGTTTACCTTACTCAACCTGAAGGGTTTGTGGAACATGGGAAAGAACACTTAGTGTGTAAGTTAAAGAAAGCATTGTATGGACTAAAACAGGCACCTAGGTCATGGTATGAGAAGATAGACTCTTTCCTTCTTCAACAAGGTTTTATGAGGAGCAAGAATGATCCAAATCCGCATACCAAATTTGATGAGCAGGGGTATATAGTATTGATTTACTTATATGTTGATGATTTGATAATTACAGGAAATGCAGAGAAATTAATTGATGAAATCAAGGAGCAGTTGTCACAAGTTTTTGAAATGAAAGATCTTGGTGAGTTACATTACTCCCTAGGTCTTGAAGTTTGGAAAAATGCAGGCCAAACTTTTGTTTGTCAGAGTAAGTATGTCAGAGAAGTACTTAAGAGATTTAAAATGGATTAGTGTAAATCTTCTATTGTTTCCATGCAACAGAATGTGAAACTTTATTGTGATGATAGTTTGAAGGAAGTGAATGACACTATGTATAGATAGATGGTGGGTAGTTTGAATTATCTCACCACAACTAGACCTGATATTTCATATTTTGTGAGTGTGTTAAGTCAGTTTATGGTGAAACCTCAAGAAAGCCATTGGAATGCAGCAAAGGAGGTACTCAGGTATCTAAAATGAACACTTGATTATGGTATTAAATATACCGATGCATCTGATGTTGAGTTGACAGGTTACTCAGATTCTGATTGGGCTGGCAATTCGGATGATCAAAGATCAACCACTAGATATGCGTTTGGCATTGGATCTGGGATTATTTCATGGAGCAGTAAAAATCAACCTACTGTATCTTTGTCTTCTACTGAAGGAGAATATAAAGCGTTGTGTGCAACAACTTGTGAAGTTGTTTGATTGAGAAGACTTCTTCAAGATGTTGGAGAAGAACAAAAGGAACCTACAATGATCAAATGTGATAATCAAAGTTCAATCAAGCTCGCGAATAATCCGATTTATCATGCAAGGACAAAGCATGTAGATGCTCAGTTTCATTTTGTTAGAGAAAAGTTACAGTCCAATGAAATAACTCTTATGTATTGTAAAACTTGTGAAAATACTGTTGATATTTTCACTAAGCCTCTTGGAAAGATTAAGTTTGAATTGTTTAGGGAGATGTTAGGTGTAGAAGTCAATCCATTCTCCATTAACGGAGAGACTTGAAAATAATGGAGCACTAGTTAGTTACATAGTTGAACTCTACTTATGTTTAATGTAGATCCTATTTTCCTGATATTTGTTGTAACCACCTAATTAGAACAAATTCCTATATTATGATGTAATCTATTTTCAATCAATAATAGATTGTGAGTGTAATCTCACTTGTGTGTTTTCACTTGGTTTCTCCTAATTCTAAATATATCATCCAACAACATCCAGTTGGTTTACCTAGAGCAACTAGTAACAACAAATGGTGAAAATCATGACACTTGTTTATCACCACGATATAAGCAAATGTGGACAAAAGCATTGGTATACTCGGAAGCTAATAATTTAAAATTACCAAGCTAGTGATCAATTATAATCCTTTGGCCGACGCAATTAATGTACACACATTTTTTACTTTTCAATTCTAATATGTATAAAATTAAAGGCTCTGATCAATTGTATCCTTTGGCACTCAATTAATGTACACACATGTTTTATTTTCCAATTCTAAAATATTGAATTATGCCAATTCTAATGTGTATATTCCTTTGTCTCTGACAATTAGTTAAATCTTCACGAGTAAGTTCAAGCTTAAGGTTGCACCAATTATATAAATTTTTATTATGACAATAATTATTTATATTCCTTTGTCTCTAAGGATTTTTTAAATCTTCTCAAGTAAGATCACGGCTATCGGAGTACGTTTGTATCGTTGGTTTCTCATCTATCTGACATCTCTTTTAATGCTCACTCAATATATTTTGTAATGTACCCAAGAAATTATTTAGTAGAAGCAATACACTTTTTGTTATTGATGCAAATGATAGTCAATTAATGCTCATATAATGTGATAAATTTTGGTTCATATATAAAAGTTGATTAGGGTTTTATTATTTGGATTACAATATTTCACGAGGCATTACTGATTAATTTTTAGAACAGGTTAATTGGATAATATTCAATGGAAAAAAATCAAATGCCTTAAGGTTAAACCACATGTACACTTATTTTAAGAATGCCCCTTATCAAGATCAACATTGGATTAAATGCACTAAGTAGGTGAAAGTGAACTAATTCACCCAAGCCACTGAAGGTGAAGGTGAACTCGATGTCACGAGGACATAAACTTCAGCTTAGCGTGGTTTATTAGTAATGGTTAAAGAAGGATTATAAGTTACATTGCAATTATAGACATACAAATTATGAAGGCCGCCCAAGTATCCATTAGCAACTCATCTTTTGTGTTTTCAAAGCGAGCAACTCTCATGTCTCACTCACTAAGCTTAATTTTGTAGATCTTCACTGGTTTCACACTTAGCTTAATTCTACAGATCTTAGCTGGTTTTGGTGTCGTCTTAGTTGGAAACATATTTCCTCTGCCACAATTATGGCAGGGACTTGTGCACTTTGCAGCGCCCCTTGTTAGTATTACAAATATGCATTAATAAGCCCATGCATTTTATCTCTTTCATTAAAATATGATATTAGATGGTGATCTTTGGTAAGAGCTATGTTGCAATTATTTATAGAGATTATTAATATTATAAGCATTTGTTTATTTATTTTATTTTGTTTTTATTAGTATTATTTATGTTGAATATGCATAGTTATAAGGGAATCATGTTTATCATTGATTGGTTTGCGGGTGAGTATGATTCTCTTTTGATCTTTCTCTATGAGCCTAGACATAAGGGAATGGTGGTTTGTTGGTGAGTATGATTCTTTTTTGATCTTTTTTTATGAGCCTAGACATAAGGGAATGGTGTTTATGATTGATTGGTTGTAGGGGAGTACGATTATGATTGATTGGCATTCCATTCTTCCTTTTTGGCACATGTTATGTAGATGTTTGTAGGTGTGAAATAACAATTGAATATCCCTATATTATGGCATCTTTGAATAACTTATCTTTTTCTGTTAGCATGTTATCCCACATTTGTTATGAAGGTTGGTCTGCAACAACATATAAGCCTCATTATACCAGGATCTTTATGCCTAGAGATGGTGACAAGGAAGTGGTTGGCCTTCCCTTCCTCCTTTGTGAGACATAAAATATCCTCTCCTTCCCTCCTATAATATGTGTTAATAAACCCACAATCCATCCATCCTTTATGTCAACCTCCTTCAATCCCACAATCCATCCATCCTTTATGCCAACCTCCTTCAATCAAGGTTATCTTTTTTTTTCCCAACCTTGAAATATACAACACCCATAGTCCAGGTGACAACATCTTTAATGACATCCCGTAACCATTGATATGTAAGGTTAATGTGCAATGCCCAATCACCATAAAACTTCTATAGCATTTGAAACACTAAATTCCATTTGCACAGAACCAAATTATATTCTACATGTGCCCACCTCAACAACTTGTGTGCACACTTAGTGGATTGCACACATGCTCAAGAACGTGTGTGCACACCTCAATCCTCAAGCACATGCAATCAAGAATACCAACAATCATCAAAACCATGCAGTTAACACGTGTAACTTCAAGAAGACAAACAATCACACCATCTTATATTAAGACATTAAACCTTTTTAACAATTTTATAAAATTTCTTATAACCAAAATATAATCGTATATATATATACTATATATAATAATATAAAACAAAATAAAGTGTAAAGCATAGAGAATATTAGTAATTCCCTTTCATCTTCTCTATCACAAAGTAATATACACAACTTTTACACATTTATATAAACACGAGATTGCCTTCTATTTTCTTGGGTAAATCTCTCACTTATCTTTTGCTAATTTGTTTATACTTTCAAAATGCTTTCACAACTAACTATAACTTAATCAATATTCTTTGTCTACCGGTCCTCCCATTTGAATCTTAGAATCATATTAAATTATTTCTTTCATTATTCTTAGTTTTTACTATTAATTTAAAAAAAAAAATGGTCTCTCATGGATTCAATTTTGAGATTAAAAAAATAAAAAATTATTAATCTATTACATTTATCGTTCATTTATCATCTTCCAAATTCTTTCTTTATTATCGTCCATTTATCATCTTCCGAATTCTTTCTTTATTATAAGGTTTTATCATAAGTTAAAAAAATGTTGGTCTCTCTTAGGTTCATGGCTTCAGTTTTGGGATCTTAGAAAGTTGATTAACTTATTACATTTATCATCGTGAACTATGTATTAATTTTAGAAGTTGTGAGAGGTAACTAAGGTTGTGATTAGAGAAATCGTGTTAAAGAAAAAGTTTATATGAGGATGGAAGACTCCATTTCACATTGTGTTGTAGATATTTAAAGTTACATAATTTGAATATTGCAATGTAATTGTATGGTGTTATAATTTGATCATGTAATTTTGGTATTTATTTTTACAGTAAAATAGCATAGGTGTGTTGGTAATTAGAAAACATATTAAAGAGATATGATAAAACAATGGAGAAGTCTAAATCTTATATAATTTGGATTTTTTTTTATAATCAATATAGCAAGATAAAATTTTTGGTTAAATTATAAATTTTTATCATTGAAATTGTTTTTTGAATGGATTTAGTATTTCAAAAACTCTTATTTCACATTGATTCTTCAACCTCAACAATTGATATTTCAGATTTCCACCATTTTTTTAAATTTTTAATTGGAATTTGAACAAAAATGATTAGAAAAATACGACTAGAAAAAATCTCACTCATAACATATTTAGACTACATTGTTAAAACTAGCACAGTCGACTCGCGGCTGGAGAACGCCGAAACACTCCCCGCTAAAAACTCTTCAGCCCAGTAAAAATTTCGAGTTAAGTTAAAAAAAATCAACCAAGAGGGTTGTTGAATGAATACATAATAGATGTTGAATGATATAAACGTGGCCTGTATATATTTTAATTCTCTTTAATCATTTAAACGTGGTAATTATGTATTTTTACAGTAAATTTATAATGTGATTAGGTAAATGTAAAAAAGTAAACATGTTAACGGATGCCTTCATAAGTGCAAGGAAGTTATGAACAATAAATCTGACCCATTGATTTTGGAGGACGACTAAGAATATGCCAACATCTTCAATGCTTAGCCATCAGATTAGAATTTAAGATTAAAAGATCATTAATTGTGCCCATTGTCAATAGGTGTACACCTTTCGACGTAATAAAAGGTAGATTGAAACCATGAAGATTGAGTATAGACCCCTTGGGTCAGGTTGCTCTTAAAATACTATGATTAGATATATCACTTACCACGACAATGCTTAGGAAAAGCATGGATAAAAGTTTCGTTAACCATGGCCCATGAGCGAACTATCGTGAGAAAGACTTAAGGTTGGAGCGTACTCCAAACTGATCGCAGCTAGCGAATCCTTCCCAAAATAGCAACCATGACCAATACAACAATCAATCGGGCCCTAAGATGATAAGAGAGCAGTGGAGAAATCGAATGCTTGTTAAGGAAATCGATTGCCCCATTGAGGGAACCGGTCTCTCATAGAGAAGACAAATCGAATAGTCCACCAGTCTACTGGATCGTATAGAAAACGTTTGCCAGTGAAAGAATCAGGTTTCCCATTGATGGCTCTGATTACTCATTGAGAAGACAAGTCGATTGCAGAAGGGAGAAATCGACATGCGCATGGAGTAGATTTCCCCACAGCGAGAATCGATTTGGGACAGTAGAGTTGGATCGTCCTACAGCAAAGATAAATGGATTACCCAACGAACACGATTTTGCAAAGGGGAAATAGATCGGTGAGATAAAATGGACCTGCTAGGAGGTATCGTCCAGCAGAGAAGAATCAAATTGGTTATGTATCTATATCAATATCCTCTATGGATGGGTTAGAGTCCTTTGTGCAAACTATAGGTGGCTATGTGCCTCTTGAACCTTTCCTTTTGTTTTGGCATCATCTAAAAGGGATTTTTGAAGTTTTTTTTGCACCAAAAGGTTTGGAATTTTTTTCTCTTGTTAGGATAGGAATCATTTTCTTTTGGATAGTAGTCTTCACATGCCCATGTTCCAAATAGAACATCACATTTTAGTGCAATTTTATCAAAAAGACCTTTGCTGAAATCCACATAGATGTAAATTTAACAATAAGTGAAGGACGCCACTCTCCCATTATTGGTACCCAAGGTAACAAACTTACCTAAAGCATCACCAATATGCACAAGAGATTTAACATCCTTGTACTTAAAAGAGAATGAACAATCTTACCCACTTCCCCAAATCCAGTGTTGTCATAATGATTCTAGATATGGATTGAAACTAAAAACCATGGCTTCATAAAGAGCCCTACTTTGTCCATGAACCAAGGGCTATTACCAATACACTATAACACCTTTTTTTTTCCATCTTGTAATTAATCATTAATTATGATTACCATGCTATGGCATGCGAACAATGTAAATGTATTATTGTTTAGATTATCAATGACTGATTGTGGGGGTGAATCCTTGAAGTACTGGACATGATATCACTAGAGGAAAGAGTGAGGAAACAATAGAGAGGGTTCATTATGTCAGAATGACCCAAATTCTCCTTGCTGAAATAATAAGCCATATCCTGATCCCAAGGAAAAATCGGTTAATGAAAGAAGGATTGGTGGTTGAACAATCAACTACCCCCATGAATGGAAGCATGGAGAGCCCGGATGAGGAGACAGAAGATTGTCAACCCAAAGTACCACAAAGTGAAGTCTTCCTGCAGGCCTAGATTGACCCGATTTTCTTTTGACAAAAGGAACATGACATGTCCAAAACCTTCCTTGGGAGGAAAAAGGCATGCAAGAATACACACGAAGGAAGACGATAAGGAGAGCATGCTCACAGGGGGTGTGCGATCAAGATATGCTAAGAGAAAGAAAGGAAAAGAATAAGTGGTTCTCGTTACTGGAGAGAACCCAGAAAACCTAACCTGAGCCGAAGGTCATGAGCTTGATGCTGAGGGAGCATCTGATAAACCTCACAGAGGTTGTGATAGAGAAAGAATCTCTAAGAAACTGCAAAAGTTCCCTAGTGATATCATGGTTTGGCACAGGGGTGGCCAGAGCACTAAGAATGAATTCCTTTGAGCCTATGGTTGGGTGGAGAGGCTAACACCCACAGTCAGTTGGTCGGCTATCAACTATAATAGATAAGTATTCCATAGACTCTACAAACTTGAATTTAAATGTTTGATTGAATACTTGTATTTTCTCTATACAGATACATCCTTGATATATAGGGATGATGGCATATTATTGTATCTTGTTGGATGCTATATAATTGTGACTCTGGAGGTCTAATCGATTGAATATTTTGAGGTAGACTTTGACCATTATCCCCTGTCAATGGTTTTCTTCTTACTTTTACCTAGAAAGGGAAAATTATTAGTAATGGGGTTCTAAACGAATTTGGGACATAAGGCGATGGCCTCTATACTAGTTAGAATATTCCTCAAAGGGTTTACTCATGTATTAATCCCACAAGTAAAGAGTTGGGATAGACTCCACAAGATCATTTGGGTCCGGTCGATCCCTCGATTTACCTTTCCTTGTTTTAGAACTTGAGTTCTGAGAATGGGAGGCACTTCCTTCAAACCAATCATCCAAGTAATCGCAGGCTCATGCCCACGACCTTAATCTAAGTTTGGCTGAGAGCTAAGGGTGTGGCCCTCGAAACTTATCAAAGGCCTCATATGACCGGAACCATGGAACCCAGCGCTACGCCCGACGAGAGCTAATCCTTCTGAGTTTCGGGGCTTTGGGGGTATGAAGCTCCGAGATGTTGGAATCCTCATAACATCCAGATTGCGCCAAAGGTGACCTATCAAACTGGTAACTTAACGGATGACCGACAGATGGCGGTCAGATACCCGTCATCGTAGGATTCATCCCCTTGCTAAACTCTGATCCACTCCTCGGACGTGAAGTAACACGAGCTGTAGATTTGAGGGTATTTGGGATCTTCCATGACCATTGGATCTACGTCGTGGTCAGTCCGACATTGACCACTGTGGGATAAAAGAAGTGTTATAACACCAAAAACCCTGCATGTTGAAGTTGCAAAGTAATGTGGGTTGTCGATCTAAGGATCCTTCGGGCCCTCTCTCGACCATTTGATCGTGAGGATGAGTGTATCACGTCAAGAGCACATGGGGCTCCATGTGTCGAGCAATGATGATGCCATGTGTGGTGGGATTGTGACATAGTAAAGAGGTATCAGTAACCTGAGGCAAGTGCCACGCATCTTGCTAGCGTGTTCAGGGTTGACAGATGTCCCTTTAGGAGTGGATGAACACTAAAAGCTAGGGACCTTTGAGATAAAATTGTGAGTTGTTGATTTGGGGAGTCCATTGAGAACCCCTCCCAACTATCTGATCAACCATTGGAAGGATTTGTGTATAACACTTCGGCGAAGTCCTGCTCCAGGAGAAAATGAGTGTTAAGCGAGTAGAACCCCCGAACACCGAAGTCACAAAGCAACGAGGACCATCGATCTAAGGACACATCGGGATCTCTCCTGATCGTTGGATATAGACTGTGGTCAACCCGACGCTGACCACTGCGGGAGTAAAGAGGATATTACACAACAGAACCCACGAAAGTCAAAGTTGTGAAGAAACAGAGGCCGTAGATCTATGAGTCTACGTGGACACATCTCGATCATAGGATAGAAAGGGTGTTGGGAGGTCGATTGTGGGAGTTCGAACTTCGCGACTCTAGGTGATTTCGCAAGTACTCGATATTAGAGGCTTATAGAGGTTGTCTAACCAAAGTGATGTGGCATGCTGACATCACCCAGGGTGACATGGACCCATGTTTGGCATGCCACGTGTCACCCTGATTTGTGCGTTTTACATGCCTTATATGCCAATTGGAATGTGACACATGTCACCCATTGATAGGGCCACGTGTCATCTTTCTTATTTGTTGTGTGTCACCCCCTGGGAGTTCAGATCTCCGGGAGACTCAGGGTGTTAGAACGTATGATCCAAAAAGGGTCGAAATCTGGAGCTACGTGGCAGGACCTCGGGAGTTCGAAACTCTGGGAGGTTTAGGATGTTAGGTTGCATGCTCCAAAGGGGTCGAAGGTCAGAGCTACGTGGTAGGATTTTGGGGCTTCAAATTTCCGAATGGTTTGGGTGTGGTATAACGGATGAGTCGAAAGGGCCGAAAGATGGAGCCACGTGGCAGGACTCTGAGATTTCGAAACTCTGGGAATGATTCAGACATGGATAGGAAGGATGAAGGGCCAAAGGTCTGGTGAATGCGAAGGGGTGGGGAACATCCCCTGTAACCATCTCTCCAACGACCATGTCATCGCTAAGGGATGACTACCATGGTCAAGTCCATTCCACATGGAATGGTACGATTGAGGTGAATCCACATAGGCGCTACATGGCCTTTGACCAATGATGCTTGCAGAACTTTGGAAGGGCGTAACTTCCAATTCATAGCTCATATTGGAGCATGGTAACAATCATTGGGAAGGTCTTGACGAGAAGAAGGTGATGGAGATCTCAGGAAGAGGATTCAAGATGATGGAGGAAAGTGAAATTTTGATGCCCCATCCCTTAAAAAGGCACTTAAGGGGTTGGGTGTGTTACTA
>JZKD02S2041138.1:208724-219462 GCA_000966675.3 Picea glauca
CTAATCTAATTAAAACAAACTACTAAATAAATTAAACTAAAACTAAATATAAACTACTCTAACTATTCTATATACAAACTACTAATTACTATTACACTAACTCTAATAATTAACTGTCTAATTACTTATTGTACTATAAATTATTCAAAAATATACAATATCCACAACATGCAGATTTGAATAAAACCTGTAAAACTCATTTGCTTTCTACCCTAAGACAGCGAAAGGTATTTCTTTGGTTTTTATGATTTTATGAACAAGAAGTAAAACTTACTGAAATTAAACGATCTAATATACTAACTACATATATTTCTAACTAAACTTATTTCTAAACTAAAATAAATATACTAAACAAACAAATGACAAACTGACCTGGAAACGCTCCAAATTTGTCCTGTGTATGAAGACTTCGAAGCTGGTCGGAGGAAGGAAACTCGCACTGGTTGATCCATAAGCTTTTCGTAAATGATAGGTTGTGCTGCTCTTTGAGTTATTTACAGGACAAACAAGACATAAAAATTCATAACAATTATATGATTTATAAATCTCTCCAATAAGGGAAACCTGTTATGCAAAAACTTATATTTAATAATTCAACTTATGAAGAAGAGAAATCTGTCGTTCACAACCTGAATCAAACAATTGTTATGTTTTTATACACTGGAAGAAATCAGATATGGATTATATTGATTAAATTATATCATTTGCAAGAGATTAAGATAGCTAAAGTAGTCATTAACCAAATACAAATTGATATACATAACATGAAGCAAAATATTGATATCATGAGAAGTTAAAGTTGTAACAAAACACTAAATTCTGCCTCGGTCTGTATTAAAATTCCATATCCTTGTTCTCCCACGAATGAGGACGATTTAATTACAAAATGATAGGTATTTATAAGTCTTTCCACAGGGTAAAACCTCTCTGTGGATAGTATCAAAATAGTTTACATAATCTGGGAAGATATTCCCCAAAATCAACTAAACTAGGAAACTAAAATGAAATCAAAATATTTCAAATATCCTCTAACTGCTCATCAAATCCACTGCAATTTCAAATTCATCTGCAATAGGCCAAAAATCACAAATTAGAGAGATATTTTATTAGCAAAACAATACAAATCTAATCCTATAGACTTAGCTACAGAATCATCTGATTCTGTAGCTAGTCTAAAATAAGATACAGGATCAGAATTGAAATCAAATCAAATCTTATAAAAGAATTAAAACCAATTTTCTTCCAATGATCATTTAAAAGGAATCACTCAAGATTCAAATGATTTTATCATTCAACATTAAACAGAATCAAAAGTGATTCAATTGAAAATAGGGGTAAGAATACTCTGTTTTTCTGTTACCATAAAATCGGGTCTAATAGTAACAAGACTATTTCATATCCAATTGAAATCGATAATGAGTCATATCGTATGTGATACGATCTAATCCAACACAACCATTTTCCACTTGTTATAGTTATAACAATATAGCAAAAGATTCATATCGTTTAATCCAATTCAAAGATAGAAAGACTGTCTTGATTATGGGTAAATGAAATCATACGTGACAGCATCAACCAAACAGAATTTTCCATAGATTTCGGTCATTGATCCTTGCACAGTCAACAGACAAGATCGATTAATAGTGATCACAACCATAATAGAATCGAAAATGTGATAATCGGTTATGATTGGTATTGAACGGAATCATTAGTTTCAAATAGATCATAACTGAGTTTAATATCGTAAATCTGGATATAGCCAATCTCATTCTACGAATCAAATTTAAACAGAGTATCCATTGCAATTACGAATCCAACTGATAACATGATCGAGCTAACAATAAACCAATGCGAATTAACCGGCTGGGTTTTTCACATAACCGTTATGAATTGAATCTATTCACGATTTGGGTGTGTTTGTACAGAGTCACATTAGAAATGATCTGAATTGTATTCCCGTTGCTCGAAAGTCATATGGGACATAAAACCGTAACAATTAACCATATCAAAATTGTTGCCAATCATAGCATGTGCATTATAACGAAATCAAAACAAAATGTGATTGTGTTCAAAATTAAATATGAGAAACAACTCCTGTCTAGAATAGATACAACTGACTTCAATTGACAGCAGAGCATCCATTTTAACTCAATCAAACAAATCAAATCCACACCAAGATCGATGAAAATCTAATGGAAGCTAAACTGGGAATGATTGAAAGAACGGAATTCCATTTAGTCAAAACAAAGCTATGTATAGAATGCATACAATGTAACAGAGCCAATCAATGTTGTAAACAGAGCTCTTTAAAACCGAATTCGAATCGTTATATAAACAAGTGATATTTACACAATGAAATGAAATTTTCCATACCTATGTGATGACGAGGCTGCTCAATTATGCCAACTTAGAATTCACGACAGCCGTGGCCGATTCCACATTTTTAAACAAGATGGAACCTGTCGTTTTTTGTTTCTTATCAGTGGCTTGTAGCTTAGCCTTTTGTCTGGTAAGGGTTGCAATCTAGTCCTCTAAATATTGAATTCTTGACTGTAGAATAGGAAAATCCAGATAATAGCTCTCTAACCACGAGCTACATTGATCACAGGGTGGCACTGTAGGTTTAGAAAAAGAAGGAGAGGGTTTAGATAAATGATCGGGGGCCTAACAAGGCAACTTAATGCCTGGGTATTTAGGGTCGTTTCATTGGCAGGGGGGTAGGTTTGACACAAAGTCATACGAGGGTTCGACACACAAGCCTTGCGAATAGGGGTATTCGCTAGCCAAGAAACGCTCTACCTCTAAATCAGAGTCCTCACTCAACACGATAGGGTTTGGATCGACAGGAGGTTTTGGCTTATTTCTTGCCATCCGCAAAATTAAACGTGCATTCTTTTTTCCTTTGGCGTTTACAGTGGGTTTCGCCTTGGGATTTTTACCCATAGGCTTAACAGTCTCAACATCCTTAGTCGCAGCGTGGGGTAGGTCTGTAGGTGAGTCGGCCAAGGGTTTAGGTAATAGGATATGATAGGGCACTGGAGGTACAACCTTGTCCTCGCTCACCATAGGTTTGTCAACCTGTGGAGGGTTCGAATCCTCAAAATCATTCCGAGCAATGAAATTTCTCCAACAATCTCCGTGTAGACTCAAATGACAGACAACAATAAGCTTAACCAGCCCAGAATGAAAAAGGTTACTATCAGCCTGATTTCTTTTGTACTTCTTAGTCATTTTAAACAGGCTTCTATGCAAATAATATGGCATACTGAGCTGATAACCCATAAAAACCATAAGCAGACGAAGGTGGTGTAAGAATACAAACCCGTACCGACCTTTGCAGGTGATAAATTGTTTGATTATCATCAAAAAATCATACCAGCGTTGTTTAAGCATAGTTACTGGCAAACCTTTATCACAGTAGGAGATTTTACACGACTAGAAGAGCAGTGTCCAAGGGACCTCCTCTACTTTGCTATTCTTGGACCATCATTGTCCAGTGGCAGGCAAACCCGTAGCAAGACTGATAAACTATTCACCAATTTCCAATTGAATATCTCCGACCTTGGCTCGACAACCATCAAAGGTCATGGCGAATTGTCGAGCTACGCAGAGGTTAAAACCCTCGAATTTTTGTATAAATGGAAGCCACCCATTTTCCTCAAGGTCACTGTGGGCACTGTCAAACATCAATAGAGCCTGGTTGCCATTGGGTTCAGCCCTCACGACTGGGGCCATGGCGAGACCACATGGTAAGGGTTTTGTTCGAATTCACCAATGCAAACGAATAGAGTCATTCGTTCTAAAAGAAATGAATGATCAAAGGGGGAGAGAATTAATGCGCACATGCGAGGGTGGTGGATTTATTCACCGCCATGCACAATAGTTATGGTAAAGTACAACCGGTGAATTCCACATTTGTTCAAACAATCATAGCATAGTTCAAAAGCCAATCGTTTATCCAACCAAAGAATCAAATGGTGAGTGTTATGACAACGCGCCAAATCAACCATTGTCATTCAACGTGAAACCAATCCCAAATGTTAATCATGCGCCATTGCATAAATATTTAATCAAAAGTTTTAAACCATTGTGCCAATTGAATTCATAAGATTTGACAAGCCAAGAGCTATAAAAAGATTAACATAAGGATCACATTATATATATATATAACAATAAAACTAAATCATGACCCCTATGCCATTCATAGAATCAATGAAGTATAAACCCATATGCTCAATGTCTCACAAACTTAATAAAATCAAGCTATGCAATCAATATAAGAATKTCCAAATAGGCATAGTTCGAAAATCCTTTCAGCCACATAATGATAAACCAAAGGTAAGTGCCATAGAAAATATCGATAAAAAGATCATGACAGTTCAGATAGTGATCGCAAATGTGACCTCGAAAGGAGAAGTTTTCACGCTTATAGTCGTGAAAACTTAATGGAGACAAATTTGCAAGTGTCGCAAGAAATGAAAATATCGTCTATTTTAAAAAGGCGACGACAATTTTAAGTTCGAAAGACATAGGTGTAGGCAGCTTATAGGACAATAGAAAAAATTGAATTGGCTGCCAACAATGGCGACACACTGATAGAAGCAATTATCTCTGTCAGAAGAAATAAATTCAGATTAGGACAGCAAAGAAAATTTCAACTCAAAAACAACAACCAGAAAATCGTACAAACATCATCATTTACCATTTTTTCCAGCAGTGTTTTAAAAGATGAAAACCAATAACAGTCTTAAGATCAGAAAGTCACGATATTAAAGATAAAATCTTCAATACTGTTGGCATGGCCACTGCTACCAGCAGGCGTCGATAGCCTCGACAGGGTTTCCATTTAACCCACTCTGACGTCTGTATCCTATCAAGAAGTTCTAGATCAGAATAAAGGACATTAAAGAGGTTTCTCATATTTTTTTTACAGATTTTCATGTACCCGACATTGCTTCATTGCCAGCGGGCCTGTTCAGTACCCCGACGAAGTTGTCTTGGCGCCATGCTTGCATTTACCCACTTCCAGCGGACCTGTTCAGTATCCCGGCGGGTTTACAAGCACTTCCCATAGCTCTTATTAATATTTTTTTATTTTTTTTTCTTTTGTAGATATCTGAGCGGGGTGACGCTGAAAGTCTTGATATTTTAGCATATTTTTTCAGACCTCATCATAATTTTTTTTAGTAGTGTCCTTTATTCAGCTCCAGAGATGTTTTATTTATAAAAACAACTTCCTATGACAGGGAGACATCTTTCGAGTCATTCCTTTATGGAAAAGGGACAACGTAAAAAGATAATAGATGATCATAGATATCAAATATATCACTAATGTTTGTAGAAACTTTCAGAAGTGTGAAGAAACTTTTCTTTGTCTTTGTTTAAATGGCTCAGTGCACAGGTATGCGTATTTTTCAAAAAAGACAAAAAACTGATCAATTCAAATCAAAATCAAAACAAAAAGCAAATGAAAAATGCAAACAAAAAAAACGAAATATTTACATAATATACAAGGGTAGTTATCAAGCAAAGTATCTTTTCAGGGCTTGTCCATTCACTGGATAGGTGTCAAGCTTCCCTTCAAGATTCTGTAATCAAAAGGAACTAGGACCTAACTTTTCAGCAATTAAAAATGGCCCAAGCCATAAGTTTTGAAACTTGGTGTGCTCACCCTTTTCTTCGTGTGGTTTGTACCACCTTAAGACGAGATCGCCTACTTCAAAATTTCTATCAGAAGTAGAATTAGAATCGATCCAGCTTTTAATCAATTGTTGATGTTGATCTAACTTACGCTTAGCTTGGGCTCTTACTTCTTCTAACTTCATCAAAGCGTTAATGCGGCTTTCTAAAGAGGGACAATCTTCTTCTTGGACTTTTTGTGACAACTGAAGCGAAGGAAGAAGAATGTGAGGTGGAAGAATGGATTCTCTGCCATAAACAAGAAAAAAGGGGGAGTTCCCTATAGCGGCTTTGGGTGTTACCCTATCAGCCCATAGTGCGTTCAGTAGTGCATTGTGCCAATTCTTGTGATTTTCAGCCACTGTCCTCTTGATAATTTTGATCAAGTTCTTGTTTGTTGATTCTGCTAAGCCATTGCCCTGGGGGTAGTAACTAGCAGAATACTTTATCTTTATTCCTTTCTCCAAAGCGAACTCACTCATTTCAAGAGAAGAAAAGTATGAAGCATTATCAAAGACTAGACAATCAGGGATACCGAAAGGGGTGATAATACTCGAGTTTAGAAAAGCAATTACCTGACTTGTGTTAACAGTTCTTAGCGCAGCGGCTTCGGACCATCGTGTAAAGTAGTCTGTGGCTGTCACAATATACTTGTGCTTTTGTGAGGACGGAGGGTTAATAGGACCTATGATATCAAGGTCCCATTGCTGGAAAGGAGAATCTACTGAGACGGGTTGCAAGGGAAAGGCTGGTTTTTGCAACCACCCTGATGCTTTCTGACAGATGATACATTTACGACACAAGGCATGGGCGTCCCTAAAAAGCATGGGCCAGTAGTAACCAGCTCTTAAGACCTTATGAGCCATGGTGTAGCCACCGAAGTGACCACCAGCTTCTCCTGCATGCAACTCAAGCAAGAATTTTTCTGCTTCGTCTTTCTCGAGACAGCGCATCAGTATGCCATCAAAATTCTGACGAAACAGTATATCGTTAACTAGATGAAAGGAGGCGGACTTTAGTCTCAATGCTCTTCTTTTGGCAGGGTCAAGGTGACGAGGTATTGATCCATGTTCAAGACAGTATCTAATATCTTCGTACTAGGGACTAACGAGGTTTTGTGTACAACCAATCAAACTTTGATCGCGTTGTTCTAGGTTTGACGTATCACTTTCTTCTTGCGGTGTTGTTTCTGAATCAACAACGCATTTACACAACCCCTGGCCTCTTACGATTTGAGCTGGGGTGATTTCCAAGTCATACTCCTGCAAGGAGGTGACCCAGTTAGCTCTCTTCTCTCTTAACTCCTTCTGTACTAACAAGTTCCTTACTGCAGGGTAGGGGACAATGACTTTCATCCTTGACTTCAAAAGATAGGACCGGAAATGCTTAATTGCTTTGAAAATAGCGTAGGCTTGCCGATCAACCGTTGGGTAGTTGAGTTCATCACCTTTGAAAGCAGAGCTCATAAAGGCGATGGGTACTTCGTTGTTCTCGGTATTCTTCTGAGTTAGGACTGTGGCATAGGAACGATCAGAGGCAAAAGTATAGAGTGTAAAATCTTGAGAGAAGTCAGGGCTCATGAGAGATGGAGCATCTATTATGGAATTATTTATAGCATTGAAAGCTTGATTTTTTGTGGGTCCCCAGTGATATTGGGTGTCTTTTTTAATCAGGTTTTGTAGAGGCCTGACCATTTCGGAGAAACTGGGGATGAATCTTCTCACGAAATTAAACTGGCCTAAGAAAGACTGCATGGATTTTTTGGATGTAGGTGGAGGAAGCTTTGCAATGACTTGAGTCCTTTCGGGGTCAATAATCATCCCATCACTAGACACAATGAATCCTAGTAATTTACCATGTTCTACTACAAAGATGGACTTTTTGGGGTTCAAGGAGATGCCGTATTTACGGCATCGTAGCAGAACGACTCGTAAGTGAGCTAGATGATCTTATTTGTTTTTAGAATAAATGGTGACATCATCCAAGTAAACTATGACAGAGTGATTGATTAAGCCTCTAAAATCCATGTCCATTTCTCTCTGAAAGGTAGCACCGGCATTAATCAATCCAAAGGGCATTTTGCGATAAGCATAAGTGCCCCATGGGGTACGGAAGGTAGTTTTTAGTTGGTCTGGCGGAGACATTAGGACTTGGTTGTATCCAGAGAAAGCATCCAATAAGGACAACCTCTCGGAACTAGATACTTGTTGAAGGATCTGCTCCATAGGCGGGACAGGATAATTGTCTTTATTAGATGCTCTATTGAGGTTTCTGAAATCGACACAAAGTCGTATTTCCCCGTTTTTCTTCCGTAATGGGACGAGGTTGGAAACCCATTGAGTGTGTCTAAAAAGAAAAATTATTTTAGCACTTAGGAGTTTATTCAATTCTTTTTGGACGGTCGGTTCAAGTTTAGGGTGCATCTTCCTCAGTTTCTGTTGGAAGGGTAAGGTTTGGGGCTTCATCGGGATGATATGCTGTATAATATTAGGATCGAACGTTTTAAGATCATCGTATGTCCATGCAAATACATCCTTAAATTCTTTGAATAATTTAACAAAAGCAGCTTTTTCTTGTCTAGAACATCCCAAGCCTAGATTAATGCACTGAGGATTTTCACTAGTTCCTAAATTGACTTTTTCATAAGACAATGAGGAACTATTAGTTTTACAATTGACCGTCTTTTTAAATTTATCTTCAAAATCATAAAAAATTTCTAATCTAACTATTGATCTGGGTATGTAATTTACCATGTCCGATAGAGCTTCAAGAGATTTCGGATTAGGTATTATCGTAAAGTCGTGCAAATTGTCGTCGTGTGTGCGTTCATCTATCACTGCGCCTTGAAAGGTTTCTTCCATGTGCAGAAAGTTAATGATCTGTTGATCATCGTCAAATACTCTCCAGTTCATAATATTTCCAGAACAGATGGTCGAAACAACAGCTCGACGGAGAATGCGTTTGGGGACAAGCCTTCTGCAGGAAGAATTTTAAAGGCTACATTAGCTAATAAATCTTCTTCAACATTATTTAGTCTAGGAATGGAATTTATATTGAAAGCAAAAAATTTATTCATTAAACTCCATACCTTAGACTGGTAACTTTTGAGATGCGGGGAAAGACAGTGTATAGAATCTCTTACCTGTCTAACCACTATTTCAAAGTCACCAAATACAACCAAGTTTTGAATGTCCATATCTAGGGCTTTTCTAAGACCTTGCAGTAAAGCCTCATATTCTGCAGTATTGTTAGTACATTCAAACTCTAGTCTACAAGCCATTAATGTCTTGTTACCTGCCGGATCAATAATGATGCAGCCTGCACCAACTCCTTCTTTAGACTTAGAACCGTCAAAATATACAGACCAAATTTGATTTCCATCGGGCTCATGGGACTGTTGCATAGAAGCTGTTGGTTGCACATATGCTATGATCTCGGACTGTTGTTCAGGATTGATGATAGGTGACACTTAAGCCATGAAATTTCTGAAGAAGGTGTCCATCCCTTGGACTTTAGGTGAATCAGAAGGAGGTGTATATGGTTCATTAGGATTGTTCAAATCTGTAACTGTGAACTTGAGGTAATGCTCATGATTCACCCTGATCTTGTTGGGCTTACCGTTCTCTGGAAGCCATAAGTGAGACCATTCCGTCGCGAAGTAACCATGTAGCTGCTCCGACCAGTTCCTGCTCAAAAATAGACCATACACTTCTAGAATATCCACAACAATTATATCAATAACCTGATGAACCTTTGGGTTAGATGATAATCTAATCAATACATTTTTTAGTTCGCCTATAACTTTAACATTTGTCCGATCAAGTTCTATGATTTTCAAAGTAGATGGTTCCACTTCAGCATTAATATTTTGGGAGACAGACCAAGGCATCACATTAGATGACGCTCTTGAGTCAACCATACAATTATGCACATTTATGTTGAAGATTTCAAAAGTTAAAAGAAAAGGTGGTACATTCTTGCGAGTACTAAGAGTAGTATCTTGTGGCTTATTACTCGCAGTTTCTAATGCTACTTTATCTACATTATTTACATTATTTACAGGGGTTACGGGAAGGCTTCCTTTATCTTGACGATCAGGATTATTTTTAGTGGAAGTCTTCTGCAGAACTTTTCTTGGCACAACCCTGTTACCATTTGAATTACCATTCTTATCGTTATCTGAAATATTTTGCAACATCTTCTGTAACAAGAATGGAAACTTCAATAACTCATAAATAGAAATGTTAGCCCTTAACTTTTTAAGATCTTCAACAACATCATAATCTAATTTGGGGCTTACATTGCTCTGTTTAGCTTCTACTGATTTAGATGGCTTTGGAGGTGAAGTTGTAGTGTTCTCGGTAAAAGGCTTGTTTGTTGTCTTACTCCTAGTGTTATAAGGGTGAACAGTTTCGAAGTTGGCTTGAAAGATGTTGTCTGAGAAATGTCCAAAGATGTTTGGAGAAGAATCTTCTTCTGTAACTGTCTCTAGTTCTGCTTCTTCCTGAGGGATATCGGGAGGCATCAAGTTATCTTGGGCTTCTAGAATTGTTTGAAGAGCACATTGCAAACTTTCTAGATTTAAGCCTTCGAGGTTTGGGTTAGGTCGGTTGGCAGGAAAAGGCTTTCGGAAAGGAGGTTTGTAGGGTCCTTTACTCGAGGAAGCTTCTTTAGTTGACCTTTTTAAGTCTATAACTTGATTAGACAGTTTTTGAACAACTTTAGTTAAATTTTCCAAATCAGAGTTTTCAGGTTGTGTCTTACTTTGTGTGGGTCTGGGGAAAATTTCAATCTTCTTTATGGAAGAAGAACTAGTTTCAATTTCGTTGCTAGATGAGTCCTTAAGACTAAGTATATCTTTTTCAATCTGGGTAGCCTCTTCAAAGGCTTCTAACAACGTGGCCTTTTTAGATCGTTTAACCCAAATAGCTATACTTTGATGTGGAGCTTTAGTGTAGTAAGCTATTACAAGACTCTCAGCAGGCATAGAATCTGTAGGGATTCGATTTTTAAGCGTTAAGAATCTTTGATTAAAATATTTAACTTTTTCTTTTGGGTT
>JZKD02S2041138.1:238238-252970 GCA_000966675.3 Picea glauca
ATGGTATTACTCCTACGGTGGGTCCCTCTTTAGACGTGGCAGCGATCCAATGGCCCCAAGTCCCATCATTTCCTACTGTTTGACCTGCCATCGTCACCCCTGGGTGTCACTGTCCACCTTTCCCGAAAGGGTCATGTCCCATAACTGCTGTCAGTCCTTCCCCCCCATTCGTTGGTGGCAAGCCCCTTACTATGAATTTTACCTCCAATCGATAGCCGCCATGTCACCTGTCCATATCCTTCAGCCATCGTCACCGGCCATCTCACCCTCAAAATGATCCGTTGGCCATTTATTACTGGATAACCTATCCGTTATCCAACTGACCTATCTCCCGTGCCCAACCGACCCCCGTATACTTAAAACTACTGTTATTCTCCTCACTTTCGCTATTCACCCATCGCACCAGAGAAATTCACTTTTTACTCCTCCATTATAGTCAGTTTCCCTCATCCACAGTCAGTCACCCCCACTAATGTTGTGTTTTATTGCAGGTATTGTTGCAGAAATGGCGCCAAAGTCCAAACAAGCAGAAGGAGAGGACAATCTGTTTCTCCCGCCTCCTGTCAACTTGGACAGGATCCCACTGGTCGACAAAGATCGGTTAATCGCAAATACAAAATGCAATTTTGACTTCTCAGACCTCTAGTCGTGGCTTAGGGAAGTTTTCCTGGACCAGAGTGATGAAATTGGACTCTGGGAGTCCAATTTACCCCTCTACCTCTTCCCTCAGATCCACCATTTTCCCGAATTTTCTCTCAAGTGTTAAGCCCACTACATTCTCGAGCAAAGATCCATCATCTCCTTGTCCAGAGAGATTCTTTTCCTCATCACGCCCGAATCCATAGACCAGATGATGTAAATCCCCCGAGCCAACTCTGCGTCTCCCTTCAACTTGGAAATTCTTATTGAATTATACCAGAAAATGACCTTCCCCCAAAGAGCTCAAATATTCGAGCTTTTCCTTCCCCTATCCGCTCAATTTCCCTCCACAAATCCCCCTTATCCATCTTCCATGTTCTCAACTAAAGGAAACCAGGTCATCTCCTCCCTTTGTGCTTTATTAGGATACTATTTTGATCAGTGGGTAGATGAACCCATTCTAGGTTTTCTATCCATTTTCTCCACCGATGAAAAGCACACCACCCAGTTTGACTTCAGCACATTCTTGGCAGACAATATTCACAAACATTTCATGAATTTTGGCACGAAAATCATGTTCAGATATTCATCGATACTAGCCTACTTGTTCGTCTTCTTCCAGGAAGATAAATTTAGATTTTCCATGTAGAAGATGGATGAAGATGGTAAACCTCGGGTAGTCACAGCATGGACTTTCTTGTTGAAGCATAACTCCACTGATTTCAGCTTCAAGGAGTTCATCGACAAATTCTACCACCCTGTGGTAAGTATGCTAAGCGGCAGGCCCAAGCCTCGGATAAACGATGAAGTTCAGAGGATCCTGCACCTCTTAGATAACACAAAGATGGGTGATTGGTATTTATACCAGGATCACACCAAGATCAAGGTATACGGGTGCGAGTTGGCATTGTATAAGCTGCCCAAGTATCTGCCTGTTAGGATTTTTTCTTTGGAATATATTAGGCAGATTATAAATTCTGATGATATCCACTTTGTGTCATTGAAGAAAAAGAAGCAGCTTAGAATCAAGGGGCAGATTGGCTCCTTCATCTGCAACAATCGGGGAGCTGGGGAAGAAGCAGACAAGATGCTAAGGGAGATGAAGTTCTTGATGAGTTTCCCATGGCATTATGATCCATGTGGGATCATCTCATAAATGAGGGTGAAGAACAAAAACATCCCATACGTTCATCTGTCCAGGCCCGAAGTTGAGAAGTTCACAAATCAGACAGCTTGGGAGCCTAACACATTGATAGAAGTAGAACAGCAGGTTCCCCCAGCCACTGTGTCACACACGACCACTCCACAGGTCCCTAAAGAGAAGAGGCCGAGGCAGGATTTATCTCCACCTGTCACTGAGGTATCTTCCGAGGAATTCCAGCTGCATACCAAGAGGCCTAAGACTGTTGCAGCTCCTGGCCCGATCGAGGAAAAAGAAGCCCCGTCTACCACAGTGACCAAAGTTGGTATTCCACCTTTCGATTCGAGCCTCCATAAGTTCATCACCCTAGCATTGCCAAAGAAATCCACAGACTCCCCATTGAACACTCAGCCAGGCAAGGTAGGACCCAAGCTGAGCATTTTTTAAAAATATGAGCTGATAAAGAAAAGGAACCAGACCCTGACTAGTAGTACTTGCGCCCAATTCTGGAAGAAGACATCGATTGCACAACATAGGCTACTATTCGCATTCAACACCGAGAAGGGAAGAATGCATATGGCATTCCTCCAAGCACAGGTACCAGATCCCAAGGTGATCACCGATTATAAAAGGGCCACCTTCGAATTGCAGACGAAGGACGTGCATCTGGCCGAATAGATGGATCTGCACAAGCAGACAGGGGAAATGGTTTTCTATACATTGGTACATGCTTCCACTTCTACGTCCAAACTGCAGGTGTCCCTGAACAATGTTCAAACACAACTCAAGATGGAGAAGATATCGTCCTTTGCAAAGGACAATAGGATCAAAACTTTGGAGGAGTTGGTCCTCAAGATCGGTTACGATCCTTCAAACGTGAAAGCAGTTGAGGAAATGATAAAGAAGAAGAATGATGACATAGCCTCCTTGAGGAAGCAACTGAAGCTCCCACCCACAGAGGATTCACAGGCGAAGGAGCTAGCAGAGAAGGAGGGAGAGAAGGATGAAATGCTCAAGCTGCTCATGGAGAAGAATGCCCAGCTTAAAGAAATGGAAGATGAGATGGAGAAGCTATTAAAGGCGAAGGAGCAACGGAACCCAAGGAAAGTAATTCCATTGAGTGCTATTCCAATTTCAGGAGTGAGCACAGCATCAGTGATAGAAATCCCATCCGCAACTCCATTGACATCCCAGGAGAAGACAGCCGACCTGGCTAAGTCCATGGAAAAAATGAACCTGCAGGAAACAGAGATCAGCAGGCTTAAAAAGGAGATTGAGAACCTTCAGGAACTCAAATCTTCCTTTCAAACCAACCTCTCCAAGGAAAAGCAGATGACAGAGCAGCTCAAGCAAGAGCTACAACAGCTCCAGAAGTAGACAGTGGCAGGAAAGACTTTGGCTGAAGTTAAAGATAGTGTATGGACAGACATCACTAAGTCCATGAGCGAGATATGGCCCATGATCCAGAAAATGTTTGAGCAGAATGAATTGGTCTAGAGAAGCAAACATGCCATCGAGAAGATCAGAGTAGAATTGGGAGAGATGCCAACACAGGCGAACGAGATCATCAAGTTCCTCAACTCTAAGACCAGGGAAGAGCTGAAAATTGAAGACAGAACAGAGACCATCCTTGAGGTCAAAAGATTTTTGACCAAGAGAGGATTAATGCTTCAACTGGAAGAAAAGGTTCAGGCCATGGACCTAGGGGTACAAATATTCTTTAGTAAGATTGAAGCTCTCCAGAAGAAAGGTCTTCCTGGTCTGCAGGTAATCAATGATACATTGATTACACTCCCAGATTACAAGAAGAGATTGGCTGATGTGTCTAACGATACTTCGAAGTTTGCAGGGATTCAAGGGAGCATCACCAGCGAGGCATTTATATATGCCCTTCAGTGGGACATCAACATCCAACACGAGATTCGATACATTTTTCTCACCAAGCCTACATTTGCCAAGTATACAGAAATGGACGAAGTGTATCGAAGGCTACTCAAAGTCAACGTGCCCAGTCACATTCGATGGGAGGAACTCTGTGATCTGATCGAGTAGAAAATGAGTTGTCCCTAGTCCAGTCATTCATCCAGTTAGATGAGGTCGTGCAAAGGCTTCATCAACGGTCTACCCAGAAATCAGCATGCAGTTACACCACATCATCAAGCAATTCCTAGATTTATGCATTTTGTTAAGTTAGTTAGGCTAAAAATAGATTTAGCATGTCCTGGTCATTAATGACATGATCGTTTGTAATTTGAGTTATAAATACTTCATCTTTCGAAGTATTGAGGGTTGTTGATCTTCACACCTTGACGCTATCAGACTGTAATATTTTTGAAGAGATCTTCCATTAATAAAAAGGAGACACTTTTACAGGATTCTTGTGTGTATTCACTGGTGATGTTTTTCTC
Organism: Picea glauca; assembly: GCA_000966675.3. Lineage (NCBI taxonomy): Eukaryota > Viridiplantae > Streptophyta > Pinopsida > Pinales > Pinaceae > Picea > Picea glauca. Next base: position 242,427 of record JZKD02S2041138.1, read on the forward strand.
TCTAAGTTGAATGTTATTCTCGCTTTGTTATCATATTGTTTTCTGAATCTGATCTTTAAGAGTAACGAATGTTGCAGGATTTATCTTGTATACCCTGTTTCTGACTCGAAAGATTTAAGTGTTTTATATTCTGGTGTTTTCAATAAAGAAATTCTTAACTGCTTCTTTGTTGAAATCACCCTTCTCGTCTTTTCTGTTGTTCATCATTTATACTATCGAAGAATCTAGTGATTATATTATCTTGCCCTGTGAAAGTTTTTCCTTTGCGTTTCTGGTTTGAATTTCACAATTTATTTAAAACACAAACCCCATAGCCCAATGAATGTGTAGACTGTCTCAACCAACTCGACAAACACTATAACAACAAAAACCGACCTATTTCTTTACCTAGCCTAATATTTAAAATTTGAAACATACCTAAATAATATAGAGAGATCCCTCTCTGAAGTTGGAAGGGATAGATCCCATCTTCAAAAGTGGTTGGATAAAGTTACCTTTTGTAGAATTCTTCTGTTGTCAACCTCTAGGAAATTTACAGAGTGCTAACACTGTAGACTTTGAATCATCATATTTTCTCAACTTGCAACTAGTTTGCATGGGACTGATAACTGGTTTGCAATATTCCATTTCGAACCTCTTCAACATTTCTCTGATATACTTGGTTTGAGAAATACAAATTCCTTGGTTGCTTTGACATATCTGAAGTCCTAGAAAGAAGGATAGTTCTCCAAGTAACGACATTTCAAATTCATTTTTCATATCTTTTTCAAATTTCTAGCTTAACCTATCATCATCATTACCAAAAATAATATCATCAACATAAACTTCAACTAATAAAATATTACCTTGACTTACCTTGATGTAGAGGTTGTTGTCTGCACTTCCTTTTCTGAACCCTACATGCTACAGATACTTATCCAATCTAGAGTACCATGCTCTAGGATCCTGTTTTAGACCATACAAGGACTTCTTTAATTTACACACATAATCTGTGTTCTCTGATAACTGAAAACCTTCTGGTTGTTCAATGTAGACTCCTTCTTCAAGTTCCCCATTCAGAAAAGTTGATTTTATGTCCATCTGATATACTTTAATATTTTTGGAGCATGCATAAGTTAAAAGAAAATGGATTGCTTCCATTCTGGCAACTGGGGCAAATGTCTCTTCAAAGTCGATTCCTTCAATCTGTGCATATCATTTACATACCAATATAGCTTTGTTCCTTGTAACTTGACCATATTCATTCAATTTATTCTTGAAAACCCATTTTGTGTTGATCACATTCTTATTCTTTGGTCTTGGAACCAATTACCAAGTGTCCTTTTTTTTCTATTTGATCCAATTCTTCATCCATGGCTTTATTCCAAAATTCATCCTTGTTGGCTTCTTTAAAACAGTTTGGTTCAATTGTAGATAAGAGTGCTAGGTGTGTTTGTTCTAGTGAACAGATTCTTCTTCTAGTCTCAACTCTTGCATCTTTGTTTCTGATAATCTGATCTGAAGGATAATTTTTTTGTACTCGTTTACTGGGTGTCTTTGGAGACACTTGCTGAATTTTCTCTTCTTCTTCTGTCAGATTCTCTTTATTTTCCTCTTCAACTTTCTTTTCATCTCATGCTTCTTCTTCTAAGGGTTGTTTCATTGATTCATTTTCTTCCTTTGATTCTGGTCTTCCTGTTTCATCAATTGTTACATTGATGTTTTCCACAACTTTGTTCAATATTAGATTGTAACACTTGTATGCTTTCCTTGTACTTTAGTAACCAACAAGTACTCCTTTGTCCATGCGAGAGTCAAAATTTCTTATTCCTCCATCTTCTCTTTTGCTATAGCATTTTCTTCCAAAAACTCTGAAGTGCTTTACATTTGCTGGTCTTCCTTTCAATAGTTCGTAAGGAGTTTTGTCAGTGTTTTTTTTTAGCATTAATATGTTTTGAATGTGAGTTGTTGTATGCATTGCCTGTGTCTAAAAAATATCTATCAACTTTGAATACATTAGCATTGTTCGAGCCATTTCCTGTACTGTCTTGTTCTTTCTTTCAACAACTCCATTCCATTGAAGTGTCCTAGCAATGGAGAATTGCCTTTTTATTCCATGATTGTTCCACTAGTCCATAAATTCCTTTGAGGTGAACTCTCCTCCATTATCAAATCTCAAACATTTGATTCTTGATTCCATTTCATTTTCAACCATTTGTTTGTAGATCTTGAAGTTTTCAAAATCTTCTGACTTATTCTTGAGAAAGAAAATTGCAATCATTCTTGTATAATCATCAACTAATAACATAAAGTATCTCTCACCTTTCAAGCCCTTTGTTGTATTTGGTCCAACTAGATCAGTATGCACAATTTCCAGTGGTCTTTTCGTTGAATATTCCTTTGATTTGAACCTGGTCTTTGTTTGCTTTCCTTGTTGACAATGCTTGCATAAAGTGTTGGTTGGTTTTGTGATCTAGGGAATTTCTCTGACTGCTTCTCTTTTGTTGACTTTGACAAGGTTATCAAAATGAATGTGACTCATTCTTATGTGCCATAGCCAACTTTCATCTTTCTTTCCTAGACAACACTTTTCATTTCTAATTTCACTTAACACATATATGTTGCTTGAAGTTCTTACATCTGTAGCAATCAATCTCCCTGAACCTTCTTTTCTTGTCTCACACTTTTGTGAATCGAAAGTCACTTTATGACCTTGGTCATACATTTGACTCACACTTAGAAGATTATGTTTCATATCTTCTACTAGTATAACATTTTCTTCCTTTTCATTCTTGTTCCCAATTCGGATTGTGCATTTTCCAATGATTTTGGTTGAATAATCATTTCCGAAGGAGACTGATCCATCTCTTTCCTTTCATAATGTAAGAAACTTGTATCTATCACCTGTCATGTGTTTTGAACACCCTCTGTCAACATACCAACCATGTTTCTCCTGCTTAGCTTGTAGAACGAGTTTGTAGTCTTCATTGCTATACTGATCTTGCTTTCTTATCCATGTCCTTTTTTGTGGTTCATGTTTGTGACCGTTGTTATTCTGTTGAGGTTCTTTAGGAGGGATTGTCATTCTGCACTCTTTGGCCACCTGTCCAAAATTGTTACATTTGTAACATTCCACTTCATTTCTCAAAGATTCAAACCTATTGTAACTTCTTCTTTGTGTTTCACTTGGCCTTCTTGAATAACCCCTTTGTGTATAACTCTCAAAGTTGTTGTTGTTCCTGTTGTTAGCTCTGCAATTCATAGCTTTATGTCCAAAATTATTACATGCATAAAATTAACCAAAAAATATAGTTTGATACCTAAGAGTTGAAGATATTATGAAAGGAGTTGCTCTTATGAATCCTTCTTCTTCTTGAAGCTTATCTATCCGTTGTTGATTCTGAAATCTCAATCTTCTCGGTGGAGGAGTGTCCCTGTAATCTTCCTTGTATATCTTCTTATCCCCTTTGATTGTTTCTGCATAACTCTTTGGATATGTTTCTTGCTCTGTTGTTTTGGAGCTTGATCCCTTTTCTATCTGATTGTATCCAAGTCCAGTCTTGTCAAAATGAGATTTTTGACTGCTGATAATGTCATCCAAAACTTTTGAGCTATTCTGCATATTTTTCTTTTGAATATTGTTTCTTAGTGTGACAATCTCTGCTTCCAAGTTTCCAATGATCCTGTCCTTTTCTTCTAGCTGTTCTTTGAGTGCTTATTCAATTCTTTTATCTTCTTCTATTTGAACCTTCAATTTTGTGAACATTTGTTCTAGTTCTTGAGTGTCTTCTTTCTTGTCTAGTTCTACTTGTAGTTTCTTGTTTTTATTCTTTTCTCTTCTGATAACTTCAATGGCACACATTAATTCTTCTCAAAATTCAACTTCTGCCTCTTCAATTTCTTTTTTGACTTCTTCATATTATTCTTTGGCTTCTTCATGTTCTTCTTCGAAGTCTTCTACTGCCATGAATAGAACTCTTCCTGTCTCACTGTCACTGACTTCATCTTCATCTGATGATGAGATGTCTTCTTTGGGTGCATAAGCTTTTCTTGAAAACTTTCTTTGTAGTTCTTTTGCCTTTATATGTTTGTTTTCCTTTTGAGTAACCTTCATCATTTCTCTTTTTCTTATGAGGACATTTGTTAGGAAAATGACCAATACAATCAAAATTTAAACAAATTAAAAGAAGCTTACCTCTATACCTATCGTTGGTTCCCTTGTTTAGTATTTTGATGAAGTTGGCCACTTCTTCATCATCTTCCAAGATGTTACTGTTGTTTCTATATTCTTCTTGTTCCTTTTTCTTTTGCTTTGATATTTTGGATGCTTTGAAGGCTGCTTCTTTTACATCTAGATTTTCCTGTTCAGTTCTCATTTCATATGCTGTGAAGATTCCATGCAGTTCATCCATGCTTATTGAGTCTAGATCTGATCTTTCTTCTAGTGCTGATATCTTAGGGTTGAATATCATAGGAAGATATCTTAGTACCTTTTGAAAAATTATAGATTCTTCGATTTCTTCTCCCAATCCTATAATTGCATTCATTGTTTCATCGACTCATAAGAAGTTGGCTGTAATATCTTCATCTTCCTTCATTTTTAGTTGTTCAAAATGACCTCTGTAAGTTTGAAGCTTTGCTGCTTTGACTTTTATATCTCCTTCATAAATATTTCAAAGCTTGTCCCAAATCTCTTTAGCGGATTTACAATGTGCAACTTTGGTGAATACCGTATTACTGAGACCATTCAAAAGTGCATTTGTGGCTTTGGAATTATTCTCACCGAGTTTTACTTCTTTTTCATTTGTTGGTGGAACTGTTGGTGCTGTGTATCCATCTACAATTGATTGCCAAATTTGAAATCCATGTGTCTGTATATATGTCTTCATCCTTATGCTCTGAAAAGAATACTTTTTTCCATCAAACTGTGGTATTCCATTTTTATACAAGTCGGTATTCTCCATGATCTACCTTTCAGTGGTTAAACTGATTTCTCAAGGAACCTGCTCTGATTCCAATTGTTGGATTACTGAGAGGGGGGTGAATCAGTAATAGTGTAATTATAATCCTTTTTCTTCAAATAATATAAGTGTTATATCAATGTAGAATTATTATCCAATAATGAGCAATAAGAAATGAAAAATCACACACATACACAATACATCAATGTTTTACGTGAAACCCAAATTGGGAGAAAACCATGGAATTTTTTTTCTTATATGTCTTGAAGAATTATATTCATTGGAAGCACCAACTTCCTTTGTTTTCCAGATGCAAGTGGAAGGAGTCTCCAACCCCCTAGTTTCTCAAGCTACAACCCAAGCGAAGCTCCAACTCCCCAATTCTCTGTCTACAACTAGAAGGAGGCTACAAACCTCTATGTTCTCAGGCTACAACTGGAAGGTGGCTACAACCACCTGTCCTTGCCCCGTTCAACTGCCCTGAAGTATAAGTAGAATGATGGAACCACTGTCAACCTGTCACTGTGAGATATACTACTCTACAACTATATCAACCTGTACCACTGACCTGTATCCAATCTGTACAACTTCCCTGTAATCAAACTGTACTTGAATTGAACATGTATCTACAAAAATACAACAGATACATGACCTATAGTGTTGTAGATCGTGTATGTACGCGCCCTATATATTATGCAGCTCGTGTATGTACGCTACCAAACTGTTATGCAGCCTGTGTATGCCTTCTAAAAACTAGGGTTTCTTTTTTCTTGAAAAATTTTGATCCTCTGTAACTTCTTTCACATAGATTTGTAACTTGTCACTGTATCCAGACTATAATTGTACCTTCTGCATGCATTCTCATATATAAAATTTACTCAAGGCAAGTATGTCTCTCTCTAGTCATGTGTCATATAGGTATGTGTAATCATGAACAAGTATAATATCCCTCACATGATCTTAGTCATCAACCCCTTTTCTGATATTCAGTCTCTCAATACATCAACTACTAGACAAATACAGGCTCTCAACCATGTACCATAAAAACCCTTAGCCATATGCCAAGAAATACAAGATGTGCCTCACAAGAAGTATCAATGATGAATATGCCAGCACTGTAATTCTGTAGATATGACCTATGCATAAGATCCCATGAAGCCACTAGTCTTTCTAGGGAGAATCCTCAAATCTCCATTTCCATTCCTCATGCATACATCAAAATCCAACTATTCATAGAAATAAGACATACCTTTTGAACCAATGGATGGATCTGATGTATTTGAGCACTTTAGACCTTCCTGGGAGCTTGATCTCAGAATCTAGAACCTCTGCATCTTCATCTCTTCAAGTTTTCATGGATTTACCAACATGTACGCACCCTAATACACTGTCAGCCCGTGTATAAATCAGCATGTATGCACCTTGTACACAGACAACCCACGTATAACTCAGCATGTACGCACCTTGTACACGGACATCCCACGTATAACTCAACATGTATGCACCTTGTACACAGACAACCCATGTATAACTCAACATGTACTCACCTTGTACACATAAATCCCACATACATCTTAGAAAATAGGGTTTTGTTGTAATTCTGAGAATTTCGCCATCAACCCTTCATGCTACCTCAGACATTCGCCACTTCAAATGTATCCACAAGTATTTACAAGAAGATTTACACAAGAAAATAGATATACAATATGTACAGGTGTGTGTGTAATGAGTGATCTTTGCCTGTTAAGTATATCTTCATGTAGCCTTACACTTTCCTTATTTTAGGGCTTCTTCATTGAAAATAATTTATTTTGCAAAGCACTTTGACCCTCAGGAGCTTCTATAAGACTTATGAGGGGTTCTCCAACTTCATGTGGTCATAATTATCTAACCGTGAGAATTTATGTGACATTCCACATACCACTGGAAACAGAATGACAAGCACTATCCATCTAGGATAGTTTCAATGACAAATTCATTGTCCTTCATCTAATTATTCCACAATTAAGCATGGTTTCTCTCACTCCACAAAGCATCTTCCCATGAGGGATTTCACCATAAGGGGACCACTTTGGAGTTCATCCATCTTTACTTCTTATCAACCATGACAAGACAATAATGAGTCATCTTTACATCAAACAATCTTGGGTCCACTACCCAAACCTTTGTGCTATGGGGCTTTCTTCAAGGGTTGAAATCAATGACAACCAACCTTAATCAATAGTTACAATAGATTCCATATAAACCATAAAATCCAACATGAAAAACCATTTATCACATGGATGGATCATGATTGTTGTTGTCTAAAAAGAAACCCAATAATTAGATATCCACTTACAAAGATTTTTCAACAATGGCCATAAGGCGTTAAAACCACAAATTGGTGCAAGTTCCACGAAATAGTCTTCTTCATTCTTGAATAATACAAGGTCAAGCTCCAAAATCAAAATTGAGGCTATGTTATCCACCCAAAAGGACAAGATGATCCTTCACAAAAAATAAGGAGATTAATTGGAACTTCTTGTAACAAAAAGTGACACCCCTCAAAAATTTGGTTCTAAGTCCTAATCTCCTACATGAAGCTAAAAATAATGATGCCCAACATTCAAAATTATCCATCCCACTTGCATTTAGATATGGTTTTTTCTATATGGTGGGGCCAACTTGGGACAAATTGACACATTCCTCGATGCATGCAAAAAATGTTGTAAATATTCCCTTATATGTTAATTTCATATCAATATGACCCTTGCGTTTCCATCTATATTTCACCAGCCCTTAAGGGCTTTCTCAGAGGGTCAGATACACATGAACTTACCAATAATATTTCATATACTGAATATAGTTACCAATAATAGAGGACATGACTTCACACCTCATATTCTTTGGAACTTGTTGTCCTTTTGTTTGTCATGTTGCTCTTCCTTTTCATAATAAATCCCCTTCTCTAGATCCTTTCCTGCCCTACCCTTTATATATAATGGTGGATTTGAGTTGGCTTGACCCATGATGGCCTCTTTGAAAGAGTATTTGTTTGGTCCTAGATATGAATGCATTGTCATGGTGTAAGGATTAGGTATGTCACCGCTAGATGGAATATTTTTCACTGTATCAAAAACCATGTTGTTGCCTAACCCTAGGTTTTGTATCATTTCTCGTCATTCTCTCAACCATACACCATTTCTCTATTATTAGGTAACTACCATATGCAGTCATGATAGTACATATTTATGCAAGATAATGAAACCAGTCAATTATCTATGAGACCATAATTTATAAATAAAGGCTAATACAAACATTCCAAACTAAACAAACTCAAAAGTAATTCAACCATGACATAAACCATAACAATTCAGTGTTAATTCAAGACAATTCACAGATACACTTATGAACACTTATCTTTCTAGAAATGTCCAACAACTTGATATAGAAGAGGGACATTCCACCCAACCATAGGCTCCATTCTACACTAGTTATATCTATAAAAAAATACACCCCCAAGCTATGACTATGAATCCACAAGGGTGCACTCTTACTATGGATAGCTCTAATTTCTCTTCTCATAGCCCAATTCCGAGGTTCACAGTCAATATCTACACTTACAACAATATTAATCATTAGCCCTCTTCCCCATCAACCTACACAACCTTTTGAACCTTGGTTATGGAAGGAAGTGAAGTATAAGGAAGAAAAGGTAAAAAGCGAGCTTCACGGGGGACACAGTGACTGTTATTGAGTCGAAGTGAGGAAAAGAGAAGAAAAGATGGAGCAAAGTGTGGAAAAGAAAGTCATTGGATGAGGAGATCAAGGATGACAGATCAACAAGAAACATGGATCGAGGACGACTCAAGAAGTGGAAAAATCCACCATTGGATGCTTTGGGGCACCGTGCGAGAAGGAAGGAAAGACAGGCTGGCAAAGCCCAAAAAAAGAGGGTCAAGTTGACCTAGGGTTGTAGAAACCTAGGGTTTTGGTATTTTAGGGTTTTGGCACCGAGGTTTCGGCCTAAGGCTATCGGTGAAAGATTGTAATGTATAAATAAAGTTCAAGAGGACCTGGGTTGGGTTTTTGTTAATGTTGTGATATTGTTCATGTTATATTGAGTATTGAATATAGATCTGTGGAGAGAGAGGTTTGTATTGTAAGATCTTCAACTATGTGCGAAGGTCAAGTCCTACAGCTGGTGCGCAGGAAGGGGAGAGAAAGAGAGAGAAGAAAGGAGATCTTCTAGCTAAGAGCACAGACAAGAACTATATGCTATTCCTTAATAAATCATAAGCACAGTTCCGTGGACGTATCCCTAGAGAGAGGGTGAACCACGTATACCTTGTGTTGTGGATGTGTGATTGATGCTTTCATCTCTTTTGTTGTTATATTGTTATTTACATTATTGTGTTAGATAAGATCTATAACTGCGCAGGATAGATCTAGCTTGATAAGTGTTAGATGCATATTGTGTCATTGTTCTACTAGATCCACTTGATATTCCCCTGGTTGTAGACATCTATGTCCTGCAACCCCCTCATAGCTGCTTCGGGTGAGACTGCATCTACTTTGCAGGTGCTGTCGAAAGGGCCAGTAGCTCGGGCTTGTTGGTGCACTCTTGGAGTGAACCTTGGGTCTGCCCCTATACCAACAAATGGTTCCATTGCCGGGAAGGGAATCTTTATAAGGGAATGTCAAGGTGGTTCCCATCAAATAACAAGATCCAAAAGTGGATAGAAGAGCAGGAAAGGGACTTCACTGAAGCCCAGAATAAGAACCCTAAACTGAGTACTGAAGATTGGCTACAAAGATACATCTTCACCGGCATTCACGAGATATTCTTTGGAGGAATCCACCAAGAGTTGTTTGACTGGTTGGCTAGGTTAGATGATACAACATTCGAGATCAGATCTAGACCCCCTGTGGTTTGGACACCAGCACTGATCCAAAAGTTCAAGAGAGTTGACAACGTCGTAGCCTGAGCCGTAGATCATTGGTTTGATAGTACCATTGGGGGGTATATTACCGAATTTGCTATTAACAGAAAAGAATCATATATCCAGGCTGAGAGATACCTTTTCAAGGGACCCCGAGGGAGATTTTTGCATTTCCTGAAATTAAGAATCCATATTCTTTTGCATGAAAACCACATATTGAAGATTCAGTAGACTGGTTGGATCTAAAAAGGCTAATGTTCATAAATCTAGATAGCGACAACGACACAAAAGTTGGTCATACGCATAGTGGAAGAGTATTTAGAGGGATTCACTTTGAGAACTTGTTTAAGAAAAACTATAGAGAAGAAGGTTTCTACAGTTGAGAAGAGGCAGATCCGATAGACGAAGAGCATGTTGGAAATACTAAAACAACTAAGAGGGGGGGGTGAATCAGTTGTTTGTGAGCTTAAACAATTTTATACTTATTAAACATTGTTAATCTCTCTTCATATGGTCATCAACAATATACAACATATGAATAGTAAAAATAAAGACCGTCAATCACATATAAAGTACACACAGAGACAGATTTTCACGAGGAAACCCATAAAGGGAGAAAACCTCTTCTTCTTCGAAATGATAGGCAGTCTTTTTCAGTTATGTACATCATTTACAATTGAGC
>JZKD02S2041138.1:260327-277518 GCA_000966675.3 Picea glauca
GTGAATCAGTTGTTTGTGAGCTTAAACAATTTTATACTTATTAAACATTGTTAATCTCTCTTCATGTGGTCATCAACAATATACAGCATATGAACAGTAAAAATAAAGACCATCAATCACATATAAACTACACACAGAGACAGGTTTTCACGAGGAAACCCATAAAGGGAGAAAACCTCTTCTTCTTCGAAATGATAGGCAGTCTTTTTCAGTTCTTTACATCATTTACAATTGAGCACCAACTCAATGTGAGGCCGCTACCTCTGTTTTACAAGCTCCAACTTGTTTGACAGCTCCAACTCTCTGGTTTCTCTAGAACCCACTAGAAGGAAGCACCAACTCCCTGAGTATTCCAGCACCAACTGGATGGAAGCACCAACTTCCTGAAAGTTCCAGCACCAAATGGATGGAAGCACCAACTTCCAGTTACACAGGCTCCAACCTGCATAACAGAGAACACCTGTTTTCCCTAGCACCACCCTGCCACCCTAGTTTCTCTGGCTGCAACCAGATGGAAGCTACAACTTCCTGTGTTCAAGCACCCACTTGAACTTCTGAGGACAACAGTCCTCCCAAGCACCTCCCAACCTCCCTAGAATATAAAATAATGAATACACAGACAATTTATGCAGATAAATCACTTCTTACCATTCATTCTTTGTTCTGTAAATCCGATCTTCAACAATTTGTTATGCAATTCTTCTCTTCCTTAACAAGTATGCTCTGCATCACATTCTTCTGTCATTCTGCTCTTCTTCTGCTCTCCCTGTCATTCTGCTTTTGTTTCTCCTTTACCTCTCATTTCATTCTGTACATCTATTGAGATTTCATGCTCGACATTTTCTCCTTTCTCCTTTCTTACTGTCTCGTTCTTTTTCCATCCAGAACAGCCAACTGAATTCAGTCTATCTCATTTTCTTTTATACACTCTGCCTTGACGGTTCCACTTCCCCTTCCAATGGGAAATCCAAGGACATCTTTCTTGGCAACTGAAATTCTAATTGATTTGTCATTATTAGTTTGTTTCTCTTAACGGGTTCATAACTGAAGCGTTAGTGTATGAGAAAGAACAACAACCCTCTGATCAATACTTGATCCAATGGTTCAGATCCCATCGGGATTTCACTCATCGCGATTTCGGCATTCTCAGTGTCGAGATGCACATGTACTTGGAACCCCCGATTCTCCGATCCCCGATGTGCTCCTTTCCCGAGATTTAGCCCCTTCCGGATACACAATGGTCCATGTGACCAGCGATCATGTGACTGTCACCATACCTCTCATCGGGGTTTCGGGGTTTACAATGATAATGTGCATACGCCCCTTGGACCCGCGATATGTCGATTCCTAACTTCCTTTGTACTCCTTACACCTGTCCTCCACTGACTTCTGGGTGGCCCATAGGCTATATGCCTTATCGGGAAATCGCGTATCGCGATTTCACAATGTCTGATGTTCAATGTTCTTGTCAATACCAAAACCCGATCCCCAAAATTCCGTATAGATATTTGATCAACAGTCCTGGTGCTATCTTGAATCAACGGTTGCGATTGAATCGCAATATCGCATTTCGCGATTTGGGAATTTCTGTTGCAGTGTGTTCTTGACATATCAAAGTCTCGATCCCCGAAACTCTGATACTCTGCTGACGTCACTCGTGATTTGACACGTGTTCAATTCTGCCACGTGTCACTCTGATTCATGACTTTCATGTGCCTGAAGTTTTGAATCTGCCTGACACCTTTCATTACCTGGTTGTGCCACGTGTCCCTATCTGACGTGAGTTGGATCGACAGTCTAGATCACATGTTGATCTGACGGTGCAGATTTAGTCGGGATTTCGCATATCGCGAAATCGGGGTTTTCGTTGCATTGTGTTCTTTGCATATTGAAATCTCGATCCCTGAAACTCTGATGAAGCCTCCTGTCTACTAGTGGATGGTCCCGATCTCTGCTTGATTTAACGGCTGCGATCAAATCGCGAAATCGCATATCGCAATTTCGGGGTTTTCATTGTCGAGTGAATTGGACATTTCAAAGTCCCGATCCCCGATTCTCCGATGAAGAAAATCAACGGTCCATATCAACCTAGATCTCGACGGCTCAAATTAGATCGTGATTTTGCACATCGCAATCACTCCCACTTCTCCGTGTACTTTAAAGAGTGTGCAGGTTATCCTTGATCTGACGATGGTCGGGTCTTGCACTTGGATCTAACGACTGAGCTCTGTCCTCCTCTTCAATGTCTTCATTCAGATCTGACAGCCCTCGTTCTTTCAGGAAATTTGAATGGGATCCAATGGTCATTGATTCTTCTCCTCCCGATTATTGTTGCGTTGCTATTCATTTTTGTTGTCATCACTGCAACCACAACTTTACTTGCCATCAATGACAAGTATACACTGATTCGCTGTCTGTTAACTGAATTTGCCAACAGAGCACTCAAAAACCCCTAGAGCAGAGGAAGAAGCAGCTAAATACCTTCCCCGAAATGAGCCAGAGACCTCAGGAACTGTGCAGGACAATGAAGTAAGTAATATCAATCCTCTTGTTATTTCAGAAATGCTAAGTCATCAGATTATTTCGAATCATCAGAGTCCGCAGAGTACTATTATTAGTAGTTCAGTATCTAATTAGACAAGAAACCTAGGCAACCTCATGGAAGATGAGATGAGGCTCCCTATCTTTAGAGGAGATGGAGCTAAAGATCCTGATCAACACTGGTTCCTATGCAAGGCTGTATGGAACATTAAAAATATCACCGACGAAGCTGTTAAAAGAAACCAGTTTAGCACTACACTGAGGGATCGCGCGCTGAGCTAGTACATGAAGTTTGTCCAAGGACTCACGCAGCCTAAGCCACTGAATGAGATCAAGAACGTGCTGATTGTAGAGTTTAAAAAACCTAAGTCGGAGTCACAGTGTATTACTGAGTTGAAGGAGATCAAACATAAATTAGTCGAACCTGTTTGGGAGTTTGACTAGAGATTCAAGACCCTAACAAGCTGATTAAATTTTAAGATCCCAGATGAGAAGAACAAAGAATGGTTCATCACTACTCTGTTACCACATATCAGAGTTCCCCTGATGCAGCAGAAGATTGCTTCGCAGGCATAAGCTTTGGAGATCGCCATGAAGCTTGAATCAATGCCTATAGGAGAATCCAGCTCAGGTATGAGCCAGATCTTGAGCCAGCTGACTAGTTTATCTCTACAGGTCGAGGACATCAAGAAGAACAAGGGGAAGGAAAAAAGAGAAGATATCTGGTGTGTAAGATGTAGATATGAAGGTCATGATTAAGAACATTGTCCCTTGTTTCATGAATATTTGGCCTCAGGAGCACCGAGCCCCTTGAAGCAAGTTAAGATGCCCTGGTGCGAAGTATGCAGAACTCGACATCACCCTGGTGAGTGCTACTATATGTAGAAGTATGTTCAGAAACCCACAAACTTGTACTAGACATTCTGTAAATCAGTAGGACATGATGATAGAGATTGTAGAGCTTACAATCTCATGCATGAAAGATCAAGAGACATATACAAGATCCAAGGAAAAGTACATCAAGAAGGAAACAATGCATAGTATAACTCCCCGGGAAGAGGAAATTTCAATCCTCAGAGTGGATTTAGAAGATGAGGACGAGGAGGAGGTATGGGCCAAGACCGAGGACAAATAATATGTTACAATTGTGCGCAGCCAAGACATCTAGCAAAGGACTGTCAAAACCCTTGTACCACTTGCAGTTATTGCAACTCCTTTGAGCATGTCTTTGAAGACTACTCTATACTACTAGGGAAGCTTCAGGAAAGATGAGGACCTCAGTAGAACCCACAATTACAACTAATATATGTTGAACCTCACGGATCTAACCCTAGAGTCGTTGTTATTGTTACACCTCAAAATTACTCACTTCGATAGTGTCACAAGTGTCATCATTACAAGTGTTGTAAGTGTCGCATCTTGTTCGCAAGTGTCACATCTTGATCAAAAGTGTTATAAGTGTTGCTAACATCATACTTCCTTCTTGCTTATGTCATGCCTCCAATGACATGATAGGGACACTTAGGACACCTCAAAGACTAGTTTTGAAGAGGAGGAATCAGTCTACTAGAAGTACAAGCCTTTTTCCACTGAAAGAACCACTCAAAAATGGATTTTGGAGGGGAGCGCTCCCCTATACACTATCAGGGAGCGCTGGTGCTCCTTGTCCTTTTTTGGGGGATCGTTATAATGCTCTGGTGCCCCTTTTGGGAAAGTGCTACCTTTTCTGGGCAAAATTTGGTTTGTTGAGAAGAATGAGGGAAATATCCCCTCAATATCTGAAGGTGGTTGGATCCAAATATGATCTCAAGACATGATATTAGGGAAGATCCTCAACTTAAGGAGAGAAATCCTCAACTTATCCCAAATATCTCTCAAGTGGTTGGGTCTTTCCAAGATTATATAAAGAGGCATTCTCATGGTGAAAGGGGGAGAAAGGATCGAAGGTATAAAATCTATGATCTCATAGGCAACATATAGTACAGGAAGAGAGACATTGAAATAGCATCTAACTTATGATATCATGAGGAATATGTCATTTGAATCATTAACATCTTGTATGTGGTTTATTTGAGCAATGGTCTGGACAAGGAGAGCTTGGTGAAGCTGTTGCATTCACATCTATGGTTGTAAGTATTCTTCATTGTTGTTCTCATTAATATAACATGCTTGGCCTGTTTCTTTCAAGTCTATGTTCGATCTCACATGAACTTGTCTCTAGTAGATAGATCTGTTTTGAGTTAATCCCAATAGAGTAGGAAGTTGGTCGTATCTTTGTTTGTCTCCAAGGCTCATCGAGGAGTTTAGGATTGAAGTTCAACTTGGACCGTGCAGGGACAAAACGTCGTTAAAAAGGTACTTATTTTCTCCTTCCTCTTCATACATTAGCTTATCTAGATATAAAAGGATGTTAGTGTCCATGTTAAGCATTTTTCTGTCTTGTTATTAGGAGTCTAGGGACCTCGAGAAAATCCACTTGTCCACAGGGGAATTTCTCTTCAACAGAAATTGGTGACTCCACTGGGGAGGAACTCAGATTTTTGTTTCCTTTCCTAGATCTTGTCTTGGCCCTTTTCCCACTCATTTGATCTTCTCCATATTGACTTTTGTATTCTTAGAATGGTTTGATTGCCTATTTATGTCATCATGATCACCCTAATTGACTGAATTTTCTTGAATTTTTGAGGTTCTGGGAACGTTTTTGAGATTTTGAAGAAGAACGCTCCCCTGCCCTTATTATAATAGTGCCAACACTCCCTGTTGGTATTACATAGAGTGTTATAATGCTCTAGTGCCCCTTACACCAAAGCGCTACCCCTTTTTTGTGAAAAATCCTCTAGTTTTTCAATTTTTTGGGTTCAGTTTCTGCTTTTTACATTTGCTCAGGGTCTCATACTTTCAGTCCATCTTGGTATTGGCCTTCAATACCCTGTTTTATAAGGATTCATCCTCTTTTGTTTGGATTTTCTGACATTTGTCCTTACTTTGCAATTTTCCCTTCACGATTTGGAGGCAATTTGTCATTTTCTTCTCGTTTATCTAAATGAGTGAAAACTTTGTAAGGGGTTTCAAAGGTCTTTTCTACTTTTCTTTCAGATCTTTGAGTCATCTTGTCCAAGCTATTTATCCTTCCTTTTGATTTTTTGGCTTTCTGTTTCTTGTTTGATCACAACAAGGGTGTCTTTTGGTTTATGCGAAGTTTACTTCCAGATTGCTTAAATCTCACAACTCTTGAAGTCCGATTAGCATAGGAAGCTTTACATCTATTAATCATCAGTCAGATATAAACATTTTAGAATTGTATTGGATTTCTTATTGAGGACTATTGAATGAGGTCATTTCATCTTGGTGTTTGAAAGTGAAAGGAAAATCCTTCTCCTTCCCTTAAAATAGGCATTCATTGAAAGAAAAGATTGCTTATCATTTCTTGTGCATGTTTTGGGAACTGAGTCATAATATCATCAGTCTTTACTCTCATACACCTCTAAGTAAACAACAACCACTAAAATTAATGCTAAACTAAAATTTGTCATAATTTTTACATTTTGTTAGGAAAACCTACATTAGCTTAAGGTGTAGGGCTTTGGAATAGGTTGAAAGGATAACTTTCCAAAGCTATCAAACAAATATAGTATCTTGCGGTAGGGAGAGTGAAATCCAATTGTTGTATAGGCTTTCTAGGATCCCCCTCTCATACAGGGGTTATGCATGAGGTCACACTTGGGAGAGCTACGGAGATTATCCCTCTGTGGTTTGACTAATTGTAGTAGTCGAATCATATTATGGGGGTCGCTTGAAGGTATACCCACAATGTTGAGTGGAAGCCTTTCAAGTTGATTTTGGGCTAGATACCCTGCCCTTACGTTCAGACTAGACTGTCGACTGTACCTGCCTAGGGGTTGACTGTGAGTTGGCGACCTTAGTAGCCACAATCGTTAGGGTCTTACACAAGGTGACGGTGAAGGGAAGTCTCACTATACCTGGAATAGACGTTGGTCAAACTCACTCAGGCTCCTTGGAGGATAAATCCACAATTACTGCGTGGAAGCTTGCACTAAGGTGTAAGTCCGTTAAGCAGGTTTCCAACGTAACTGATCCACCCACTCTATCCCCACCCCTTCCTATTTTGATCTTGCGACGTTGGATTTCATCACCAACTAGTGGTTTCATCGTGGGAAGGTTTGTTTGATTGATTTCTTCTTAGATTCATAGCATGTGTTATTTGTTTTACTTAGTGGACCTTAGGTCGAGTTAGTATTAATGGCATCAACTCCTGAGAGTACCAACGGAGGAACCCCTTGTACCAGGGAACCTTACACCTTTCCTTCTTTTTGGAAACTTTGGTCCTCTGTATATTTCCACACTAAGTCTTCCAGGACTCACCATCGGATTACCAGTTTGGTTGTTCCCCACTCTAGTGATCTCGAATCCTCCCAATGTTTCAACTGCACCTGATACTTTAGATTTTAGTACACCATCCACACATCAACCTCATGTCGACTTTTTTCCTTCTTCACCCATTAAGTATCCTTCCCTTTCTCCTTCTTCGCCTAGCGAAATCTCTAAAGCAAGTAGCCAAGTTGATAAGAAGAAGAAGAAATAGAAAGAGAAGAATAAGAAGAGCCTGAAAAAGACCAAAGCTCCAACAACATCTGATGTTGGATCCAAGCAACCAGTTACTATTAATAGTAATAGGAGTGTTGATGAGGTCAACAAGATTAAAATAAAGAATCCAAAACCCAAATTCCCTTGCAGTCTTTGTAAGGGTGACCATTTTCTGAGGGATTTCCCTGGTGTTCCCAAGGTCTTAAAAATGTGGTCTTCCATGTCATCAACCCCTACTGGGCATGCTGATGATACCCCATCAACTAGTGATGTTAAGGTTGGTAAGAAGAAGAAAACTGTCAAGTTCCCTTGGATGTTATGTAAAGGTGATCATTATTCTCACCTTTTTCCTTGTATGGGCGAGGGTTCTTCTCTTTTGGAAAAACTTCAACTTCCAAAAGGTTATCATAATATTTCCCCCAACCTATTGTTAGTTGATGGACTACTCAATCCTGTTCCATCCCCGATCAGTCTGGTTGATCATATGGTCAATCTAGTTTCTTCCTCGATTGAACCACAAACCCAAGTAGTTGATCCAGTTATGTCATCGATCAGCGCCACTCTTCCTCAAAAGAGTGTAACCCAAGTGGTCAATCCATTTTCATCCTTGGTCAATCCCACTCTCCCGTTAGAGGGTGACACCAAAGTGGTCAATCTGGTTCTGCCATCAGTCGATCCCACTTCTCCCTTGACGAGTGCCAAAGTGACTGATCCAGTCCCTTCCTTCATCAATCCCACCCTTCATCTGAAGAGTGCCAAAGTGGTTGCTCTGGTTACATCATCGATCAATCCCACTCTTCTATTGAGGAGTGCCAAAGTGAATGATCTAGTCCCTTCCTTAGTCAGTCCCACCCTTCATCCGAAGAGTGTCAAAGTGGTTGTTCCAGTAATATCATCGGTCAATCCTACTCTTCCTCTGAAGAGTGCCAACGTGGTCGATCTGACCCCATCATCGATCGATCCCAATCTCCCTCTAGAGAGTAAACCCGATACTGCCCACATTTTTCTCATTGATACAGAATCTGCCGTGTCGAGGGGCATTCCTCCTTCTCCTGTGAAAACCCCTCCAAGTAATGAGGCCATCCTTTTTTATTGGGGTGCGCTAACTGGACCTCGTCCTCCCTCTCACATTCCTTTCCAGATTACATTACAGGTTTGTGGTCAGGACATTCCTCAAATGCTGATAGATGAAGGTGCATCCATTAGTATTTTTCCTCTGTTTCTTGGCACGCTTTGGGTTGTCCTCAGCTTGTGCTGGTTACACATAATTTGTTATCTTTTAATAGAAGAACCAGTCAACCTTTAGGGACCCTTCCTCAGTTTCCCGTAACTTTGGGAGGGAAAACTATCTTTATTGATGTCATGGTAGTCTGAGACCCCTTGGATTTCGCTTTACTCCTTGGGAAGGATTATGTCTATGTCATGAAAGCTATTGTGTCCACTCTTTTTTGTGTGATATCTTTCCCCCACGACTGAAGAATTGTGACTATTAATCAACTTTCATTCATTGGTATTGACTAAATTACCTCCCTAAATGGTTCTTATATGTAGACAATATCTCCCTCGCCGCATGTTAATTATGTGGTGTTATCTCCCATAAATTCAACTTCAAATGACTTGGATCTGGTAGTTGACATGGTGATCTCTTTGGTAGGATTATTGGAGCCTGATCTCCTTACCCCTATCGTGGCCCTCGACATGTGTTCCTTCCAGAGAATTCTTCTTCCATCCAGTGAAGATCTCTTGGAAGCCATGACCAAGTTTTGTCCCTTGACATGGTGTCCTTCCAGAGAATTATCCTCTTGAAAGCCATGATCAAGAAGAAGCCACAAGCATAGTTTCTCTTCTCTGTGGAAAGCTCGTTAAAAAATGAAACAAAGGCCTTGAGCATAGTTTTCTTCTCTGTAGCAAGTCATTAAAAAATGAAACAAAAATCTGGGGATTGAACCTGGAACCTTGAGCATAGTTCTTTTCCTGTGTCAAGCTCGTTAAAAAATGAAACAATCACCTCTCATTTCAATTTGAGTCTTTCGCCAGATCTCGTAGATGTCGAGTCGATTATTTCATTAGGTCTCATTTTTTAACCTTCATTTCATCCACCTGTATCCTTTTTCTCCATCTAGCACAGAAATTGGTGACAACCTCAAAGTCAGTGAATGAATTGAAGCTTGGGGGGCATGTCTCCAGCCTTTGAAAGGCATTCTAGAGTTAAGCCACTAGCTTTCAAGCTGGGGGGAAGATTACCGAGCATATTCTTTGTTCTTTCTCATGCTCGTAAAAACATGAGAATGTAACTGAGCAACCTTTTATCTCTTTTTCAGGCTCACATGGATATACGAAAAAGGAACCCCCTGGAGTCTTCTTTAAGCTCTTTTCAGACTCTCTAAACGTGAAAATATTGTCGAGTGATCTTGCTTCCTTTTCCACTCATTAAAAGGTTTGAAAGGGTGTCTTTTGAGCGATAATTTATCTCTTTTTCGGCCTCGTGAGACTAACATTACTAAAAAAGACAACAATGGAGTCATATTTAATTTCTTTTTCAGACTCTCTAAATATGAAAAACCACTGAGTTTACCTTCTCTGGACTCGTTAAAAAATCATACATTGAAGGGCCCATATGGGACCGAACCCTTACTTCTTCCGGTTCGTTAAACAAAGGAAGAGGGGCTTACCGAAGGTGAGTTATATCGAGCATGTGTTACCCTCCTCGAGCTCGTTAAATTACAAAGAGGTACTCATCTATCTGGATGGGGAAAAATTGAAGGAAGCAAGCCAAGCAGTTTTTGAGAACATTACCAGTAACTTTTAGAGTCACCCTTGAACACGAAACTTTGTCTTTGCACACATCTTAATCCGCTGAGCCTCTGTACTGAACCAATCCTTTGAGTTTTTCTTACTCCTTTGGGTCACCCGATGAAAGTCATAGTATTCACTGCATCATCATGTTTTGGTCCATGTCATGTTTATGTTGTTGTGCCTCAGTGTTCGAGGGAAGTATTCACCTCGAGAGTCAACCATCACAAATATCTTGTTTCAATACCCGTGTCAGTCTATGTTCATTTGATCTACCAATTTACATCTCTGTGTCAATTTTGTGTCATTGATGGGGAATACATCAAGGCCATCCTACGACGAGTCTATTCCTATCAACTTCAACACATTATCCGGGAACTAGACTTAGAAACCAGTTAGTACCTTGGGACCTGCATACCTCAATGGCAGGCCTCCTCGCATCCGACAATGGGTTTACATCATTGACCTATGATCAGATGATTCCATGAATGTTCAACTTCAGCTCATCTATTCACATTCGTTGAAATGTACTAGGGTACCTTGGGAATCATTAACATCAATGGTGATTTCCCTCGCGCTTGTTAATGATTTACATCATTGACCGGTAATCAAGTGGTTTTTGTGATGTTTGACATCAGGACATCTATCCGCATGGTTAGGTTCATACTACATCGAGTTCAGTAAGAAGACCCCGAGTTGATTCATCACTCTTATATGTACTTTGCCCAGGTTGCGAAGGAGTTTCTTTTGAACAATGACACATATATTGTTACATAGATCCACTTTGTATTGGTCATGGCTATGTATTGTTATCTCGTAGATCCACTGTGTATTCTTCATGGCTACAATCAGTTTAGGTCATAGGAGTATAGATCCACACGGTGGTTATACCTTTTATCAATATAATTATGGATCCACAATGTATTTTATGGTGTCCATATCTTGCAAGTCTTTATCACCCAAGCATAGATATTCCTGCCTTGGGTTTGAAACATGCATGATATTTGTTGGATGCTTGTGTGCAGCTTCTATCAAGTTCTCTACATCTATACCCTTGCTTAAAAAAGTCTACAAAGTACTTCAGTCATCACGTCTTCTGACTTCGTACTTTAGGGGGCAATCTGTTACACCTCAAAATTACTCACTTCGATAGTGTCGCAAGTGTCGTCATTACAAGTGTTGTAAGTGTCGCATCTTGTCCGCAAGTGTTGCATCTTCATTGTTGGGACTCAGAAATGTCGTCTTTCCATCCACCTTTCCCTTCATCAGTCTTCACATTTCATCGCCCCATTAACCTTTCATGATACCATTTTCATAATTAAATATGGGTTTAACCTTATTATTTTCCAAATCATTTATTTTAGTATTAAAAGGGAATTTGTGATTAAATATTAGAAAATTGACATGTTTTCTTATATCTCAGAAATGTGTGAGATTTATCATGTGTAGGAATATGTGAAGGATTAATTCAAAAAGACTTCTCGAATACTCCTCCACCATTTCAATATTTGAGGAGATATTTCAAGACTATTCCAAGGAGAAGATCATGGAGATTTGGTTGTCATATCTTATCCAAGATATATGAGAGATATGTGAGAGGATTTGAAGGGATCATATTTTGTAATAATGGAAAATTGGTTGAGAGAAAAGTAGATATGTAATTATGAGATGTTTATCCCCTTTTCAAAGATCTCATGTATAAAAGAGAGTGCCTTCTCTTCATGAGAGGGGGAGAATCAGTATTATGTAGAGAGGATGAGAATCATTGTTATGTAGATTGAGGAGAAGAATTATTATTATGTAGATTAAGGGAATTGTTATGAGATAGGTTCTTGAGGAGATTTTTTATGATGTAGATTGGATTCATGAAGAGACTCATTTTGTAAACCTACCTGTTGAAGATTAATGCAAGTTTGGATTCAGTGATTTTGTCTCTCTTAGAAGTTATGATCTGTTGATCTAAAGCTTCCATGTTAGCATCGACAAGGGCCACCGATCCATCTTGGTAAGCTTATTGTAAATTTTTATTGTAGATTTTCATTTCATGTACCTGTTATTTTGATTTCATGTTATTTTGTTTGATTTCATTATTCGAATTTGTTGCAAAGTGTGGAAGTGCGGGAACAGTTGGATCTCCATATTGCACTATACATGAGCTTTAATGGAGCATCCCACTTGTTAGTTTAGTTGTTTCAGGGGATAGAATCAAATTTCATCTTTTCTTTTCATGAGCCATCAATGAACATGTCCATCACCTAAGCAAGAGCTTTTGTTTGTTTATGAGTTTTGCTTTCCATCTTTTGAATTGAGTGACGATTGTTATTTTTAAGAGTGTGTTGGTATCTAAATGGTTTTCTTATCTAATCTATACTAAACAGACATAGGAAACTATCTGTTATCGGTGCATATAGTGCATCAACTCTACTGATTACCAATCCATGTTGATAATTTATGCTTGGTAATATATTATGCAAATAATTGCACCAACATTTTGGCGTCGTTGTCGGGGAGTTGTAAACGATAATATATAGTCTTTGGATTAGATTTCGGATTGGTTTTATGGATGACCTAAGGGCAGAGAGAAGACAGTAAGACGTGTGGGAAGAGCCCACGCATCCACTTTAGTAGGGTTTCTCCAAAGTTGGGTTGTCCTCTTCCTTTCATGCAAAAGTGTTTTTCTTTTAATGCAAGTGTGTTTTTATTTATACAAATTTAGTTTTATTTATGATGAGCTAACTTGTGTGAAAAGATAACCTGGTGATAGCAAGGTCCCAGTAATGCAAGGAGTTCAAGTTTGCTGTGTTATATTTTTGCAAATAGTTTTAAAATTCAAATCTTTAATGATAAATCATTTTTTTGGGTGCTATAAGAACCCCCAAGTACTAAAGTTGTGTTGCGAGACAGGGATCATCAACCAGCTAGAGTAATTCAAGGATGATCAAGAGCTTGAAGGATGTCCCTCCAAGAACTTTCTCACATTCTAGCAACAACTGGGATATCTGCCTCTCACGAAGAGCATATCTTGACAACATTCAAGAATTTAGTTGTCTCTTCGCAAGAAGATTTAGAAGTCCCTTCTAATTCCTATTGCCAATTTGTTGAGAAGACTCAAGAATCATGGATAGAATGCAATGGACATAAACCATTGGAACCTGAGATTGAGGAGTTCTTAGCATGCCTCTCAACAGATTCTGTATGTACCCCGGAGAACAATCATCTTGAAGAAGATACTCTGTGTAGCATGGAAAAGGAAGACATGTTGTGTGACTTAAACAAAGAAGAGAAACAAGAATATAGTGATCCTATTGAAATATGGTTTAAATTAGTTATTGGGTCACATCACTCTTTTATTTTTCATTATTTCTTGATCTCATCATCAAAGCAGCTGGTCCTTCATACTCTGGTATGCATTAAACTTTATCTTTTAAACTCGAGTATGGATATATCTATAACCTTGTTACACACATGGCTTCACTGGAAGTATTCCTATACTTGAAGGACATTTTATTTTGTTCAAGTAGAGCAGGATAGTAAATAAATAAATAAATGTTTCAATACTTTTCATAAATGGGAATGTTAAAAGTTAATAAAGATATTGATTTAAGATCTTTTGTTCCTATAGTAGATTTCTTTTTAAGTTATGATAATTTTGTTTGGAAACTTTTGAGAAGGGAATCTCTTCATCCTCTGAATGCACACATAATACTGGAAAGGTTTCAAAAGTAGAGAAGGCATCCTTGTCAACAAAAGATAACACTTAAGGGAGTGCTTCATCACCTATTTCTTCAAATTTCTTCTTTTTCCTTAAGTTGTTAAAAATGATTCATCCATGCTTTATCATTACCTCTCTATTTTAAGATCACTATTTCAAAAGGATGATTAATTAAGTGATATTTTTAATAGCAGTTGAAACTGAATGTTAGTCCCAAACCATTTTATTCATAGCTAATAATTCAACTTTTGACATTTTCCCTAAACTTTTTGCTTGTAAGCATGAATAAAAGTCTAGTTTTAATTAGTTCTATTGGTTTGTTTTTCGCAGATGTTCACAACCTTCTAAGAAGATCTTTTTGTCATCTCACATTGTTTGCATGAGGCCATGCAAAACCTTAGGCATGGGGGAGTGGTTTTTGAAACCTTCATATTCTCTTGCAACTTTCGTCGGTGAGACCAAATCAACATGTCTAGTGTTGGGATTCGATAGTCATTTCCAGAATTCTGGTACCATTCTATTCCGGTACTGTAGAATTCTATTTTGGTGCTGCAAAATTCTATTCCAGTACTATAGAATTGTGTACATCCGGTACTCAACAACATTCCTACGTTCATCCGGTACTAATAGTCGACCTTGTGCTCATCCGATACCAAAAGAGGAGGTCTGCACTATTCTGGTACTCAACAACATTTCTACGTTCACCTGGTGATCCAGTGCTGGTAATAAAGTGACAGATAGCTCTTCACAGAGTAACATGGAAGCGGTAAGATGCTATTCAACTGTGCATCAAGTGGGTGAAAATGTTGAAGGTCTTGCTGTCAATTGAAGCCACTAACGGATATTATTCTCTCTTGGTCGTGTGATATCCAGGTAAAAGAAAGACAGAGTGCCAACTGTTACAGACTAGACAAACCATCAGTGGAAGAGAGGGTTTCGTTCTAGGAAGGAATGAAGAAGAAGAAAACAACAAATTTTTCAAGAAAACTGGCAATCAATCGAAGGGAAGGGGAATCCAAAAGGTAAATCCTTTGTATTTGCATGGAGATCCTTGACAATTACACCACAGAGAAGAAAAGGGTTTATAATTCACATTCATAATAGAAACCGACCTAGACTCCATCCAACGTCGACTGCTCCTCTATGACTCACTCTCAAGATATGATGACGAGTTTTCATGGGCAACATTATGGCTATATAAAGCAACCAGATCGCCAACTTATACCCAATACACATTCCAGCAGAAATTTTGTACTTCGGGTGAATCGTTGTATGTTAGAGATGTTGCAAATACACAATAAACACATCATTCCTTGCACCAGTGTATAGTGGTTTTTTGGCGAGATACAAGCAATTCCTGCAACATCATCCACACGGTTTCTTCCTCCATTGTACCTAAAACGCTAATATTTTCTTAGGATACAACATGTGAGGGATATCTGGTACAAGATCTGTTTCAGTAGCACATGATCCTTTTACGTGGAGGATCTTAAGCGAATTTGTAGATCTAGCCTCAAGCCCCTGGGGATCCGGTAAACAGATGAAAGTATCGATTTTTAAGGGTTGTTGTAGTAGTTTTTGGAAGAACGGTTTTGAAATAGTTCAAACTTAATAGTAGTTAGCAAGTTTCGGTTTTCTAGATCTCCTAAGTTCTGTTTGAGTTAATTGTGGTTCGATTTTGTCAACACCTCCAGTAACGAAGAAACTGTTGTCTGGCTACATGTCCATACATGTTGTGGATTTCAGGTCAGCTCCTCATCTGACGGTGGGAAGATCCCACACCTCTCTGTTTATATATAATTTTATTCTAGTTAATATTTTATATATAAACTAACTAAAAGAAAAATAAAGAAATAATCTTTTTTTTTGTTATCGGTTTTGTTATTAAAAATAAATAAAAAAATTAGCATTATTATAATAATAATAATAATATAATTAAATAAAAAAGAAAATTTTAGGTGAAACATAAAAAAAATAATAAAAAATTAAACATAAAAAAAAATAAAAAATAAAATAATTTTTTTTTTAATAAAAATCAAACATTATAAAAATCAAAATTGCGAATGAATCTAAAACAATTCCTGAAAACAGTAATCTCCAAACATGTTTTTTTTACGCCTTACAATGATTTGTTTTTTTTTTAAGTCACTTCAAGCACAATCAACAATGGAATAAGCACGGAACAGGTAAAATGCACTTTTTATCTCTTTAATTTGTTGTATTCGTACTTAATCTTGCATCTTATGTTTTATGATGATCTCACAAGTTTGATTGCAGGATTAGTACTAATATTAATTGCAGGAATGAAGACACTCGCATTCCATGCCATAGTGATTTTAAAAAATTGCAAAAAACAATTTCCGAAAATAACATGCTTTCGTGACTGCTTGAAGGAGTTGAGTCTTATCACACGTATCATGACGTTTGTTATTACACAACGACCATTCATACAACCATTCCGCATCATGAATTATTTCCTCGCATTTCTCCTTCAAAGTGCATTGGTCATCCCTGTGATGATGTCTATCTTCCATTTCCTTATCCTTCATGACTTTGCACACGCTTATCTTTCTCAGTCTCATACAACTCTTTATATTTTCCCACTCAGTTTCCTTGTCAATAAAACTATCCAGCTCCCTTACCATGAATACATTTCCTTTCCATACACACTATTACTACTAAGATATTTTCATTTATAGTCCTACCACTCTTTTTATCAAAACTCGCATTGACTGATGTGGGATTCCTTAAGGCCCACCTTTCAACAAGTCTTTCCCCATCGACCTGAACACCTTATCTGGGATATATACTAGAGTCTATTTTGAGTACCTGGAAGCTTGCATGCCTTAATGGAAAGTTCTCTCGCTAATAATCATGGGAATACATCAATGTCCCTTGATCGTTAGATCTTGCAACTGGCTCGACATCAACAAATCTATTCGCACTTCGCAAGATGTACTTAGGTACCTTGGCACTCATTGACATCAATGATGAGTTGCCTCGCATTGGTTAACGACATTCATCAATGGTTAGTAATCCAATGACTTCTCTTCATGCTCAACATCGACACATTCATTCGCATGACTAGAATTGTACCATCGAGTTTCGCAGCAGGTGAAGACTATACACTTTTCCATGACTCCTCAGCAGTTACAGTAGCATGACTTCAGCTATATGAGATTACTACATTTCCACTTTCATTCTTCCTCTTCTCCATGATTCATCAGCAGCAGTTGAGATTCTTCCACGTCACATTCTCTGATCCAGCAGTGATAGCAGTCGAAGCTACAGTAGCATTCACCTTTCATATGATCATGAAACAGTGACATCTTCCATGCTCCAGTAGCCGCATCAGCCATATTCCTATTGCATAGTTCATCAACATTTTGGGTAAGTGGAGGTATGTTGTTTCCTACTCTTTAATCATGCAATTCCTTACATGATAGAGTGAATGAATTTGCAAAAATCCCTCACCATGCTCCCTTTTCTTTTCACTTCTATGACTCATGCCATGTTGCATGAGGACATGCAACCAATTTA
>JZKD02S2041138.1:277568-308323 GCA_000966675.3 Picea glauca
TGTTTTCATATATCTCAAAAATGTGTGAGCTTTATCATGTGTAGGAATATGTGAAGGATTAATTCAAAAAGACTTCTCGAATACTTCCTCCACCATTTCAATATTTGAGGAGATATTTCAAGCCTATTCCAAGGAGACAATCATGGAGATTTGGTTGTCATATCTTATCCAAGATATATGAGAGATATGTGAGAGGATTTGAAGGGATAATATTTTGTAATAATGGAAAATTGGTTGAGAGAAAAGTGGATCTGTGATTATGAGATGTTTATCTCCTTTTCAAAGATCTCATGTATAAAAGAGAGTTCCTTCTCTTCATGAGAGGGGGAGAATCAGTATTATGTAGAGAGGATGAGAATCATTGTTATGTAGATTGAGGAGAAGAATTATTATTATGTAGATTAAGGGCATTGTTATGAGATAGGTTCTTGAGGAGAATTGTTATGATGTATATTGGATTCATGAAGAGACTCCTTTTGTAAACCTACCTGATAAAGATTAATGCAAGTTTGGATTCAGTGATTTTGTCTCTCATAGAAGTTATCATCTGTTGATCTAAATCTTCCATGTTGGCATCGCCAAGGGCCACCGATCCAGCTTGGTAAGCTTATTGTAAATTTTTAGTGTGGATTTTCATTTCATGTACCTGTTATTTTGTTTGATTTCATTATTCGAATTTGTTGCAAAGTGTGGCAGTGTAGGAACAGTTGGATCTCCATATTTCACTATACATGATCTTTAATGGAGCATCCCACTTGTTAGTTTAGTTGTTTCAGGGGATAGAATCAAAGTTCATCTTTTCTTTTCATGAGCCATCAATAAACATGTCCATCACCTGAGCAATATCTTTTGTTTGTTTATGAGTTTTGCTTTCCAGCTTTCAAATTGAGTGACGATTGTTATTTTTAAGAGTGTGTTGGTCTCTAAATGGTTTTCTTATCTAATCTATACTAAACATACATAGGAACCTATCTGTTATCAGCGCATATAGTGCATCAACTCTACCGATTACGAATCCCGGTTGATAATTTATGTTTGGTAATATATTATGCAAATAATTGCACCAACATTGATCACAAGTGTTATAAGTGTTTCTAACATCATATTGCCTTCTTTACTATGTCATGCCTCCAAATAAATGAAAAAGACACTTAGGACACCTCAAAGACTAGTTTTGAAGAGGAGGAATCAGTCTACTAGAAGTACAAGCCGTTTTCCACTGAAAGAACCACTCAAAAATGGGTTTTGGAGGGGAGCGTTCCCCTATACACTGTCAGGGAGTGCTGACGCTCCCTGGCCTTCTTTGGGGGAGTGTTATAATGCTCTAGTGCCCCTTTTGGGAAGGCTCTACCTTTTCTAGGCAAAATTTGGTTTGTTGAGAAGAATGAGGGAAAGATCCCCTCAATATCTGAAGGTGGTTGGATCCGAATATGATCTCAAGGCATGATCTTAGGGAAGATCCTCAACTGAAGGAGAGAAATCCTCAACTTATCCCAAAGATATCTCAAGTGATTGGGTCTTTCCAATCTTATATAAAGAGGCCTTCTCATGGTGAAAGGGGAAGAAAGGATTGGAGGTATGAAACCTATGATCTCATAGGCAACATACAGTACAGGAAGAGAGACATTGCAATAGCATCTAACTTATGATCTCATGAGGGAGATGTCATTTAAAGCATCAACATCTTGTATGTGGGTTATTTGAGCAAGGGTCTAGACAAGGAGAGATTGGTGAAGTTGTTTCACTCACATCTATGGTTGTAAGTATTCTTCATTGTTGTTCTCATTAATATAACATGCTTGGCTTGTTTCTTTCAAGTCTGTGTTCGATCTCACATAAACTTGTCTCTAGTAGATAGGTATGTTTTTGAGCTAATCCCAGTAGAGTAGGAAGCTAGTTGTATCTTTGTTTGTCTCCAGGGCTCATCGAGGAGTTTAAGATTGAAGCTCAACTCGGACCATGCAGCGACAAAACACCATTAAAAAGGTACTTCTTTTCTCCTTCCTCTTCATACATTAGCTTATCCATATCTAAAAGGATGTCAATGTCCACGTTAAGCATTTTTCTGTCTTGGTCTTAGGAGTCTAGGGACCTCGAGAGAATCCACTTGTCTGTAGAGGGATTCTCTTCAATAGTTATTACTCGAGGAGGCGTTGCTACAGGAGAGGATAAAATGACCCAGGAAAATATCGCAGAAAACTCAGGTATCGAGAAAGCTGCAGAGAGGACTCAAGATTTTGATGTGAAGAAAGAAAGGAAAATATTTGAAGAGGCCAGGCAAGAATTCAAAGAATATCAAGGGTCTTCTTCAAAAATGCAACCATAAATAAGATAATATGGAATGCCTCACGCATTTGATCCGTTTGCTTCGCCCAGAGAGGAAAAAGAGGTAAGTAATCTTGTCATTTTCTTATATATGTTTATAGAACTTCTTAAAGATGGGAAAGCCATACAAGAACTACAAAAATTGGTGAAACAATATGAGATAGGAAATATAGACCCCTTACTGAATAGGGCAGTGCACCATATTGGTAAGAAGAGAAGGACAAATAAAGAATTACACCTGAATGCTCAGATAGGAGAATATGATATAGACTATGTGGTCCTCGAATTAGGGTCGGAGGTCAATGTCATGACAAAGAAAACCTGGGCATTAATGGAAAAATGAAGCTGATATATTCCCCTATCATACTTCGCATGGCTAATCAGTAAGTTGTTATCCCATTTGGACGATTGGAGCATGTCCCTGTGGACATCGATGGAGTTAGAAACTTTGTAGATTTTGAGGTAATTGAAATTGTTGATGACAACTGCCCTTACCCTGCATTATTAGGAATCGATTGGGCCTTCAACAATTCTACTATTGTTGATATAAAGAAGAGGTGCATGACATTTGAAAGAGATGGCCTTAGGTTCATTTCCCCTTTAGATCCAGATGAGGGCCCTCGATACATAGAGCCTATCAGAGAAGAAGACCACGTGTACAAATTGGAAAACATCTACCAACTAACAGCCAGACAACAGGATTACATCAATCCTACAACTGATGGGAATTTGAGCTGGCGAAGAGACAACACATGTTCATCAGACTCAGAAGAAGAAATAGAGAACTGGTAGAACCATATGTATGAATTCGCTACCAGAAGATGTGCTAGACTAACCAGAGAGGTTTGTTGGAGCAACACAACGAAGAGTAACTTACCCACATTTGATGGGCTTAACCCTTTAGAAAACTTCTTATCAGAGTTTGAAACAAGTGTACCAGCACAACATAGGTTATTGGCAATGGATGAGGCCATGAAAGCCACACCAACAAAATGGTGGGGGATGCACAAAAGAAACATCACAGACTGGACACAATGTCGAACTTTGATGACAGCGCGGTTCTCAGCACAAGTAGTAAGCTGCGAAGTGAGGTACATAGGTCAAAGGTTCCCAAAGGACCATGTGCGAAGCTGTGAAGAGACTTGGAGTGACATTCCTCAAGAACAATGGGTGCAACAATTCATTAACACACTGGACATGATTCCTATCAACTGGTACCTTCAAGCGATGCTGTTCCTTGTCACTTCTGATTGGGAAGGTATGGTTCAGAATTTTGTAACCACATTTTTGTTTGAAAGTGAATTTCCTTCATTAAACCATGCATTACAGATTGTGAGACAGAGGGTATTTGAAGAGGCATATAGCCTCCCTCTGGAACAAGAAGAGGACAAATGGACTACACCATTCCAGAAATTACAAGGATGTTACAACATCAATGCCGACGATGATGAGGATCCCGGGAAGGTAAACATTACTGAGACAGAAGGCCAAAGAGATGTGGAGGGACCAGGAATTGAGTTTCCTTTCATAGGACAGCCGATCAAAATAAATAAAGTCAATATTGGGATAGAGGAGACACCAAATCTTGCCAATGTCGGAGATTATTGGGATTCTTCTACCATTGACAAGATTACAGAGTTGTTGCACGAATATCAGGACTTGTTCCTAACCAAGTTCACTGATATGAAGGGTATCAAAGGACCCATGGAAGAGATGAGAATACCTTTGAAACTAGATGCGAAGCCAGTCAAGAAAAGACCCTAAAGGTTGAACCCAAAATACAAGGAAAAAATGAAGATTGAGCTCAACAGAATGCTGGAAGCAGGGATTATTGAACCTGTCGAAGAATCGGAGTGGATCATCCCTATGGTAGTGCAAGACAAGAAGACCCAAGGTGAGATCAGGATATGTGTGGACCTCAGGAAGCTGAATGATTCTTGTTTGCATGACCCTTTCCCTACACCATTCACAGATGAAGTATTAGAGAACGTGGGAGGCCAGGAGGTATATTCTTTTACAGATGGATTTTCAAGATACCATCAAATCCAGATTGCCAAGGAGGACCGCCACAAGACCATGTTTGCTATCGAGTGGGGATCCTACCAATATATAGTAATTCCATTTGGACTGAAGAACGCCCCAACCATCTTTTCCAGGGTGGTGGTCGAAGCGTTCAAAGAATTTATGCATAAATTTTTAGAAGCATATTTTGATGACTGGACTGTGTTTAGTTCATTGAAAAACCATATTGAATGTCTAAGGCTAATGTTGGATAAATGCAGGTAGTGTCAAATTGCTTTAAATATGAAGAAGTGCATATTCTTCTCATCATTTGGAGTATTATTAGGCCATATTGTATGCAAGCAAGGATTGTTGGTTGATCCATCAAAGATTACAATTATAGTTGATTTACCACCACCTACTTCAGTCAAACAACTGCGCACTGTGCTAGGCCATACTGGATATTGCAAGAAATTTATTAAAGGCTATGCCCAAATTACAACACCGATGGAGAAGCTGTTGAATAAGGACTGTTAGTTTGGTTGGACAGATGAATGTCAGCAGAGCTTCGACACACTGAAACAGAATATGGTCACTGCACCCATTCTTGTCTTCCCAGATTGGAACAAGGAGTTTCATGTGCATGTCGATGTGTCTTGTATTGCATTAGGAGTAGTACTAGCATAAACTGGAGAAGGGGACATTGATCATCCATTATCATTTGCCAGCAGCAAGCTATCTACAGCTGAGATTAACTACACCACTACAGAGAGAGAAGGTTTATCCATAGTGTATGCGCTGCAAACATTCCACCACTACTTCTTGGGAGGACACTTTAAAATGTTTACTGATCACTCCGTGCTGAAGTACCTAGTCAACAAGCCAGTGTTGGGGGGAATAATCTATACATGGATTTTGATGTTTCAAGAATATGACTTTGAAATCATAGTTAAGCTAGGAAGAATGAACAAGGGCCCTAACCACTTGTTGAGGTTGGAACATGGCAAAGAACCCACCATCTTAGAGGACACATTGTCGGATGCACGGCTGCTCGCCATTAGAAATATCGATGACCACTTCACAGACATAGTCTACTTCCTGTCAACAGGAAGGGCTCCAAGTGAGTATACAATTCCTCAGAAGAAACAACTAGTGGTGCGCACTGCAGACTTTTCATTGATCGCTGGTCATCTATACAAAATGGGACCTGATGAGATAATAAGAAGGTGTGTTATGGAGACAAAGCAACCACTGATCCTCACAGAAGCTCATGAGGGCATCGCAGGAGGAAATTACGCAGGGAAAACAACTGCGCAGAAGGTTCTGCGAGCTGGCCTATGGTGGCCTACCTTACACAGACATGCTAAAGAATATTCCAGAGCATGTGATGTATGCCCAGAGAGTTGGAAAACCATCCCGAAGAGATGAAATTCAATTAGCACCACAGTTAACCCTCTAAGCATTTAAAAAGTGGTCCATTGACTTCGTGGGACCTATAAACCCACCAGGGAAGCGCATAGGAGCAAGGTACATCATTACTGTGACAGAATACTTAACCAGATGGGTCGATGCTAGAGCAGTCAAGGACTGTAGTGCAACTGCAGCTGTGCATTTTATATTTGATGACATAATAACTAGATTTGGATGCCCCAAGATCCTGATGAGTGATCAAGGCACACACTTCATCAATAAGATAGTTGAATCCCTGACTGAATAGTTTGCAGTCCACCATTAGAAGAGTACACCTTACCATTCACAAGAAAATGGGACAATTGAAGCATTCAACAAAATCTTGGAGACAACATTGATGAAGATTTACAGTGTGAACAGGGATGACTGGGATTGAAGAGTACTTTCAATACTATGGGCCTATAGAACCACTTGCAAAAAATTAACAATGCAAACCCCCTTCAAGTTGGTTTATGATCTTGAAGATGTCGCCCCGATGGAATATTTGGTACCAAGGTTAAGGATTGTTGCGTTCACAAAAATGGATGGCACTGGCATTGTTCACGAAAGGCTTTCACAGTTGGTTCAACTGGAAGAAGATAGATTTATAGCAGGATTCCATCAACAAGTTCATAAGGAGAGAGAGAAGGCCTACCATAATAGGCACATCAAGAAATAGGCATTCAAGCAAGGTGACTTAGTGCTGATGTATGACAATAAGTTTATCAAACACCCTGGAAAGTTCAAAACACATTGGCTCAGACCATATCATATTGCCTATGTCACAGAAGGAGGAGCTACACAACTAAAGACGTTGAATGGAGAATGGAAACAAGGATTGGTAAATGGGAGTCGGTTGAAGTTGTACTATGACAACCAACTACCTCACAGCTCTAAGTAAAGACCAGAGGAAAAGGGTTTAGGTACCAGGTGCAGTTGAAACTAGGTACCAGACACAAAAAATATAGTCTGCACAGGGATGGAAAGGAGGCACAAAGCAGAAAGCAAAGGCTGCACTGCACAGTCCATGTCGAAGCAACACAAAGGAACCAAATCTGAAGTGCCTCGAGATGAGTCACAAGTGAGTGTTGGGGGCCTGTTGACCCTTGGTTATGGAAGGAAGTGAAGTACAAGGAAGAAAAGGTAAAAAGCGAGCTTCGTGGGAGACACAATGACTGTCACTAGGTCGAAATGAGAAAAAGAGAAGAAAAGATGGAGCGAAGTGTGGAAAAGCAAAACATTGGATGAGGAGATCGAGGATGACAGATAAAAAAGAAAGATGGATCGAGGACAAATCAGAAAGTGGAAAAAGACACCATTGGATGCTTTGGGGCACTGCGTGAGAAGGAAGGAAAGACAGGCTAGTGAAGCCTGGAAAAAGAGGGTCAAGTTGACTTAGGGTTGTAGACACCTAGGGTTTTGGTATTTTAGGGTTTTGGCATCGATGTTTCGGCCTAAGGCTATCGGTGAATGATTGTAATGTATAAATAAAGATCAAGAGGACCTGGGTTGGGTTGTTGTTAATGTTTTCATATTGTTCATGCTATATTGAGTATTGAATATAGCTTTGTGGAGAGAGAGGTTTGTATTGTAATATCTTCAGTTGTGTGCGAAGGTCAAGTCCTACAGCTGGGTGTGTAAGAAGGGGAGAGAAAGAGAGAGAAGAAAGGAGATCTGCTAGCTAAGACCACAGATAAGAACTGTATGTTATTCCTTAATAAATCATAAGCATAGTTCTGTGGACGTAGCTCTAGAGAGAGGGTGAACTAGGTATACCTTGTGTTGTGGATGTGTGATTGATGCTTTGGTCTCTGTTGTTGTTTTATTGTTATTTACATTGTTGTGTTAGATCAGATCTATAACTGCCCAGGATAGATCTAGCTTGATAAGTGTTAGTTGCATATTGTGTTGTTGTTCTACTAGATCCACTTGATATACCCTTGGTTGTAGACATCTCTGTCCTGCAACCCCCTCATAGCTTCTTTGGGTGAGACTGCATTTGCTTAGCATGTGCTACTGGAAGGGCCAGTAGCTCAGGCTTATTAGTGCACTCTTGGATTGAACCTCGAGTCTGCCCCTGTACCAACACAACCCAAGGAATGGAATCCTATATTCTTCTCAATAGTTTCTCAATTTATCCCACTTCCCTCCAAGGATCAAGCACAAGTTGGCCCAAAAATATCATTTATGGGACTCTAGGGATTATCCATTGTAGAGAATTTTTCAATGACAACAATTATCTTCCCTACAACCACAATTCTCACATAATTCATGGTTGTAGCTTTCCACAATTCGGTATAGTATGCTCATGGTGGTTTGCTTAGGGTGTTATCACATAATCCTGTCAAGACCTTGAGGGTCTGTGGTTTCTACCCAAATCTGTGCTTTGTTATATTTTCACCTTTTTGCAAACCCAATCATATTTTTCTTTTCCTTCCTGACGGGTATATTTCTTTTTGTTACGTTCATCCTTTTTGATCAACTAGTCTTTCCCTGTCAATATGCCCGAGAGAGATCGGTCCTAAATTCCTATGTCTCTTCTGAAGGCCAATCCCTCCTCCTTTTACCTCCATCACTGAACCTTCACCTTCCCAAGCCTAAGTCTGGTCAGCCAATCCCCATCTCCACTTTCTACAGCACCGAGAGCAGTCAAATAGCAAAGCAAGTCAAGTGAGTGGGAAAAGATCATTTTTCAATGGCGAGGATCCATTAACGGGGCAGATTTGCGATCATTGGGAAATTCGAGAATGTGAAGTTGTCAGAGGTTTAACACCAAGGCAGAGGCCTAAGACCAAAGTTCAAGAAAGAATTAATCTCAATCGTTCATCCCGTGGAGACAGGTGGTAGCCGATTATGCGATCCTGGGAGTTGGTATTTCAGGGTTTCCGTTAGCAAGCACACCATAGCCTTACGCCCTAAAATGTGAAGCCCCGGGAGCCTGGCCTATGGTCATAGCCCATGGTTGTATGGAAAGGAGTGGGCCAATGAAGGTGAGGAGTGCATGGCCATGATGGACCTATAGTGAAACGATAACCATGCCAATCTAGGCCATTCAAGAAATGAACACGTGGCACAGATCTAAGGTTTCACAGTTTTAGTCATCGGGACAATAGGAAAGAGGTATATCAAGGATCCCCGATATGAGAGGTCCTGACACAATTAGAAGCATTGATCGAGGAAAGATCTGAGCCGTTAGATATGATGTTTTCATCTTTTGGGCTACCAGGATGATCCGGATTTATGTAGGAACACAATGAAATACATAAATACACATAAACGCAAAGATGCAGCGAAGACTTCATTTCATTAATAACAAATGACTAAAATATGTTTACAGTCAGAATAGAAATAAACTAGCTAGAGTGTTGGTAGCTTATCTCTGAGAAGAGATGTGGTGGCTACTGGCCTCTGAACTGTGTTATAATGAGGCTTGAAGGCCTATTATTATTGAGAAACAATGGAAAACCCTAAACATCCAAAGACCTAACCCTATGAGATGAAACACAAAGACTATGGGCCTCGTGAGATGAGGAAACTTCTACTGAACTTGGTCCCTGGTGAGCCACTTGCCTTGGTGAAGGAGTTGGCCTACTTTGACAACTCGATATAGAGGTATCCTTTGTTGTTGGGTGTGCTTGATCTGTGTATCCATGATTTGATCAGTTGTGGCTTGTTCCATGCAGTCTGGATTTAACTCTATTGGTGTGAGTTGTTCTTCCATGTCGGATGTGTCTAGTAGAGGTGGAAAGTAGGGCTGAAGACAGTCCACATTGAACACTGGGTGAAGACCAAGGAATGGTGGAATGTTGAGCTCAAAGGAATTGTCCCCTATATCCTTGCTGATGGTGTACGACCCATATCAAAGTGGGTGAAGCTTGCGGTGGGGTCCAGCGAGGCACTCCTTTTGCAAATGTAGCCACACTTTGTCGCCCACTGGGAAGTTGTGTGGCACCCGATGTTGATCATGTTGATGCTTGTACTTAGCATTGGCCCTGTCCAAGATGTCATGAACCTATTGGCGGATGTGTTGAATGCACTCAATGAAGTTTCTTGCCTCATCATCCTCGGACTCGACATGAGATGAATCATCCTGAGTAGCCACAAATGGCATGGCTACGTCAATGGGACATAATGGCTAGAATCCCAAGCCCACCTGAAAGGGGCTATTGTTGGTTGAGCTATGGAGAGCCCGATTGTAGCTATGTTGTACATAGGGGAGGCTCTCATCCCATGTGCATGGATGCTTTGAGTTGTACATGCATATAATGTGTACGATCATCTGGTTGACGACCTCTGTCTGGCCATTAGTTTGCGAATGGAAAGCTATGGACTTGGTGAGCTTGGTGTCTAGCATCGACCAGAGGCTGGACCAAAATGTACTGAGGAACCTGCTATCTCGATCTAATATGATAGACTATGGGATCCCAAAGTGTACCCACACTCGTTCAAAGAAGATTTTAGCAGTGGCTTCTGTTGTGATATTCTTCTTGCAAGCCACATTAATAGACATCTTCGAGAATATGTCGATGACCAAAAAAACACATTCATTGCCATGCTTAGTAGAAGGAAGGCCCGACATGTAATCCATAGAGATGGATTCCCAAGGTTGATTGGGGGTAGGAAGCGGAGTATAGAGGCCTTTCTTCTTGATGGTCGGTTTGGCAATGGCACAAGAAATGCATGACTTGATGCACTTCTTGACAAAATGTTGAAGGTTCGGCCAATAGAAATACTTTTGCAGTACTGCCACGTTTTTCTCAACCCCGAAATGCCCAGCAACCCGACTGTAGTGCACCTCCCAAATCATATTGGCACACTCGCTTGAAGGACAACAAAGGTGTCCCAGGTGACAAAGAAGGGCATCCTGGAGGTGAAAATTGGGAACTTTCTTACCCTCCAAGAGCATATTGTATGTGTGGCCGAATTTTGGATCACTTGTGTAGAGAAGTGGCCAATCAAAAGTCTTGTGCCCACAAGGTTGAGCACAGTGGTTAGAACCATGATGGGTGGTCGACTGAGGCAGTCTGCAACATTATTGGTGTTTCCTTTATTGTACTTAATTTTTAAATGAAACTGTTGCAGGTATGTGGACCACTTCTGATGGTGATCATTCTACAACTTCCCTTGTGTCTATATGAACTACAGGGGTCGGTGGTCTATGTGGATGACCATTTTATTTCCCAAAATTTAATGCTTCCATTGCTGGAAAGCCTGCACAATGGAATACACCTCTTTGTCGTAAGTGGGATACTTCCGGACTATGTCGGAAAGTGTCTCACTGTGATATGCCATTGGATGCCCATGTCAATTAAGGACTACCCCAATAGCATAGTCAGAGGCATTTGTCTCGATCTCAAATGGTTGTTGCAAGTCTGGTAATGTGAGCACTGGTGCAGAGTAGAGGCAATGCTTCAACTCCCCGAACGCCTTCTGTTGAGATTCAGACCAAAATAATTTTTCTTTTTCTCCTCCCTTGGTGACTTCACTCAAGGGCCAAGTGATATGAGAGATCCCCAACACGAACCTACAGTAGAAATTGGCAAGACCTAAAAATCTACGGAACTTTGTTAGGGTGGTTGGGGCTGGCCAATCCCAAATGACTTGAATCTTTGTTGGATCCACATGCACCCCCCGCTCATCAATAATGTATCCCAGATACTGAACCTAGGTCATGCGAAAAGTGAATTTATCCAAATTAGCACACAACTTGTGTTGCCGCAGTGTTTGGAGGACCTGTCGAATGTGGTGGATGTGCTCTTCCCAAGTTTGGCTGAAGATTAGAATGCCATCCAAGTACACCACTAAAAATGAGTTGGTGAATGGCCACAGGATGTCGTCCATTAGCATCATGAAGGTTGCAGGGTCATTCATCAACCCTAAAGGCATGACCAACCATTCGAAAGGGCCCTCCTTGGATTTGAAGTTAGTCTTCCAATCATCAGAGGTTTTGATTGGTACCTGGTGATACCCAGACTTCAAGACGATCTTGCTGAAATATTTCTCCTCCTTGAGTTGGTCAGGAAGGTCATCAATCCGTGGGATCGGGTACCTATTCTGGACAATGATCATGTTCAGTGCCCGATAGTCAATGC
Source organism: Picea glauca (assembly GCA_000966675.3). Lineage (NCBI taxonomy): Eukaryota > Viridiplantae > Streptophyta > Pinopsida > Pinales > Pinaceae > Picea > Picea glauca. The sequence goes on from JZKD02S2041138.1 coordinate 289,436, forward strand.
AAAGTCTCCAAGTCCCATCCTTCTTCTACACCAACACGATCGGGCTCCCATAGGGCGATGAACTCGACCAGATGTGACCTTTCTGCAACATCTCCTGAATCTACCTCTTGATTTCGTCATTCTCTAGAACATAGCGTCAATAGATTGGTGCTTGACCCGGTAGTGTAGAGGCACCCTTGCGGGGGAGATGAAGAAGTCCTCGTACTCCTCCACGACCTTATCCATTTATTGTTGTCATGCAAAGGGGCCCTGTCTAGAGGTCATGGCCATAGTCTTCTTCTTTCCCTAAGGGTGGATCATCAGGAAAACAAATTTCCTGGTTTTGGAAATGCGCTTACTACATTGTTTTGCAGTAACGAAAGAGATGGTGGTAGGAGGTGCTATCTCCGATATCCTGTACAGCTTATTTCCCAAAGTGATAATAATAACGCAAGGCCTGGACTCATACATAACATGTCTCTTCCACAAGTACAGTTGGCCTAATAATACATCAAAAACATCAAGAGGAGCAATGTCACATAATACCTCATCTATGAAGGGCTTGATGTTGTAGGGAAGGTGACATTGCTGGCTGACACGAAGATCTCGTCCTTGCTGCAACCACCCGATGGTGAATGGTTGTGGGTGTGTTGTGATCGGCAAGCCAAACCACTTCACGACCTCTACCGAGATGAGGTTCTTTTGGCTCCTGTTGTTGACAATGAACTGCAACGGGGAGCCCTTTAACCACATCTTGGAATGGAAGAGATGCTCTGCCTCTTCTGGGTCTTCTGGTTCCTCATTCTGGATCTTTGTGGTGGCAACAGTGGCATTGGGATCTGCATCAATAATCTGATTCCCCCTGTCATTCCCCTTGTCAGGTTCTAGTTCAAAGTCAGAGCATGCATTTGATTCAGAAGCCTTCAACTTGACTACCAGTGACTGCTTGGCCCAAACCTCACTTGTGTTGTTAGTGGAGCTCTTATGGAACTCACACCACTTCCCCGTGTCCTTTTTTGGCTTCATGGTGTTGTTCTTTTCTTATGGATTTGGTGGGTTGTCCTGGGCTGCCCCACCTTGGCTTGGTCCTTTGTTCTATGTTTTGTGGGTACCTTTCCCTTGCTTCTGATTCACAGACCCAAAGTCTCGCTTCTTCTATTTGAACTTCTACTCAATCTTGGCAGCATATCAGTATTCCACATCAAGTGAGGAGATGTCGAGGAACTCCATTTCCTCCTGAATGTATCTGTGTAGACAACTATGGCACTTTAACACCAAATGTTTCTCTGAATCTCTGATACCCAACTTTCTGCATAGGGTATGAAATAGATTCGTCATCTCATGCACATCTTGGTCCCTTTGATGTCGTAGCATAGTCCATTGTATGTATTTGTCCTCATAGCTTCCTACGGGATACTATTGTTCCTTGATGGTGTCTTGGAAATAATTCCATGTGGGTGTGGTTGAGAATAGAGAGGGTTCCCCCTCGCCCTGTTTCTCCCAATAGGTTTCCCACAAGTCCTTGACATGGGGGGTGGCTTTGAGGAGTGCAAAAATAATCCTTTCTCGGTCGGAAAAGTCATGAACCGAGAAATATCCTTCTAATAGATTCAACCATCTATCTACGAAATCTGCATCTATTTGGCCCTCAAATATGGGAATGTCAAAGTTTACTTGTACCTTAAAAGGAGTGGCACCTCCAAAGTGGTTGTTGGATGTAGATGTGTCGCGAGTGGGAATCCGTTGAAGGATCTGGGCAAAGTTTGCCATCATCGCATTCCTTTGTTTCTTGAGGGCCTCCTCGAGAAACATTTTGATAGGATCTCCTGCTCCCTCATCTTTATTTTCGTCCCCCATGGGCGGTCGTCAAGTTTTATGAGGCTGATCTTGCAAAGGTTCAACCAGATCGAGCCCCAACTCCTTATACCCCGATCTCGTTGGGGACATACAAAGAAGGATCGAGAATGAGCAGACCGCTCTAATACCACTGATCCAAATTTATGTAGGAACACAATGAAATACAGAAATACACATAAACGCAAAGATGCAGCGAAAATAAGACTTCATTTCATTAATAACAAATGACTGAAATATGCTTACAGATAGAATGGAAATAAACTAGCTAGAGCGTTGGTAGCTTATCTCTGAGAAGAGATGTGGCAGCTACTGGCCTCTGAACTGTGTTACAATGAGGCTCGAAGGCCTATTATTATTGAGAAACAATGGAAAACCCTAAACATCCAAAGACCTAACCCTAGGAGATGAAACACCAAGACTATGGGCCCCGTTTGGGTAAATTGGTACATCAACTTCCCAGGGACGTAACTTTGGCATACGATCTCAGTTTGACATGTTCCATACCTCGTTAGAAATATCTATCCGAGGAATACAACTTTTGGGTGATCAACATCAATTTACGATCCATGTTGCTCCCTGTTTTCTCAAAAAACATTGTTTAGGGCCTCAAAACGGCTCTGAAAGTTCAAGACCCAAAAAACTGCTAAAAATAGTAAATTGTGTGGAAACTGAAAAACTGAAAGAAGAAATGGTGGGTGTCCAAGTGGAATAGGTGGGTGGCTACCAATATCTAGTTGGATAATGGGAGTCTAAGGAACATGGGGTCGGCTCCTTCCCATCGTCGATACTCGAAATTCACGAAGCGTCTTATGTGCTCATACAATAAATTCCACACCATCTTTAAAAAGATGATACTTATTCTTCTCTCTATAAAAGACTGTTTTCCAGTCATACAAATATGGACTCCCAAGTACAATTCAACATATGTCGAGCGGTACTACATCCAATTCTACCTCATCCATGAACTTATCAGTAATTGCAAACTTTAATACACATTTCTTTGTACATTGCAATTGTGTATCATTAGTAACCCAACCAAGAGGATAGGGTTTTTCATGAGGCATAGTAACTAGATGCAGTTTCTTAACCACTTCTTCTGATATCAAATTTACTTGTGAACCACTATCAAACAATGTATCAATCTTTGTGTGATTTGCAATGACACGAACATGAAAYARTGCACTTCTTTTCTTATCATTTTTCTTAGAAGTAGATGGCAGATTTGTACTTGCATTAGGACTTGAATTTGCATCAATGGGAAGTGAGATACCTTTATTCTTACCCTGGATTCCGATAGCTGTAACCTTTGTTTCATCTCCCAAATCGGATCCCAAGTCTTGAATAATTGTTGCAGTAGATTTTTCTTTGCCTTTATCTTTGTTTCCTCCATACTTATTTGGCCTTAACTCTGGATGAAGTTTCCAACACTTAGAGACATCATTCCCCTTTTGACAATGCAAACACGTAGGCTTTTCACCCTCTTTCTTAACAGTAGCCATTTTCTTTTTCCCCTTATCTTTTCTTTTAAACTTGCTGTCAAATTTAGATGATTTCTTCATAAAAGTATCATTAGCATGATTTCCCCTAGCTTCTAAATGTGTGGCTTGAACACATACATCATCCAAGTTACTAGGGTTAAACATCAACAAAGTATGTCTCAAATAAGAATGCATGCCACCAATATACTTAAGAAGAGTTTCATGTGAATCCAAAGGAACATTCAATGCAATAGCCCTCTTTCTGAATTCATGAGTATATTCTTGAATACTTTGTCCTTTAGCTTGTCTAAAAGTTTTCCAGCTCATTATTAATTGTTGCATGTGACCTAAAGGATAAAATTTCTTTCTTAATACTTCAATGAATTCATTCCAAAATGGAATTATTTTACCATGCTTTCGAAGATATTGTTGAATCTTGCTCTCCCACCAAGTAAGAGCCATCCCACTCATTCGCAAAGTGGCCAACTAAATCTTGGAAGGGTCATCATTAATTCCCTGCACCCTATAGTATACTTCAAGCTACTTGATCCAATTGTCTAACTTTTCAGCATCTAAATCTCCATTATAAATTGGTAGTTCAAACTTTACATCCAATTTAAAATATGGCATATTAGAATTTGCATTATTTGAATGAGAAGTATGAGAAGAAGAGAAAGTTTGATTAGTTTCAAGAGGATCACCATCACCTCCTACTCCTTTTCCCTTTTCTTCCTTCTTCACTTCTGCATCTTTGGATGAAGCTCCTTCTTCCTTCTTCTTCCTTTTTTCTCGTTCATTGAGAAGAATTTCCATCATGGCTTTCATGTTGATAAAAGCCTCCAAAAACTCAGTTTCAGAAACAACAAGCTTTTCCCGTTCTGTATGTCCTTCTTCTTCCCCTCGTGGAGAAGACATGGTTGTTCTCGAAAATGTCCTCCTCGAGCCAATCTCAGGTTCACCTTCTACCAGTTCTCCTTCACCAAGTTTCAACTTGGACCTGGTAAGCATTCACAAACTTTGCACAAGCAGTTAACCTGCTCTGATACCATAACATGATCTGTTGGATCTCAACTTTAGTGCATTAAAAGTTTTAAAGAATGTGTTTAATAAGTTTACTGAACACATGAAATAGCATCAACATAATTAAATGAAAGCTATAACTGAAATGAAGCAAACTGAAATAGAAAACAGAATCAGAAAATGAGAGTCACAAACAAAAGTTGTTAACGGAGTTCACCCCCTTCACTGGGCTACGTCTCTGGGTCCCTCTGCAATGGGTACCGATCTAATTAATAGCTTCAAAGTGGTACATATGGTTCTGGAAACTCTTAAAAATCAACTTCAGCAACTGTAGAACAGAATGCTAGACAAAGCCTTCAGGACTCCTCTCATTAAAATTACAAATTGGACTTCAAAGGACAAAGAAGCCAAATTATAACAGAGTACAGTCAAATTTGCATACAAACAACATCTGGATAAATTACAGCAAAACTCTCTTGTTGTGTACTGGCTGAAACTCCTGTTTATAAAGCTATAGGTCGCACGTTCAAACCCGATTTTGTTGCATTTGTTCTATCCCTACAAGATTTAAAATACAGCAGAATGATGCTCTGCGTTCTAAACAAGGCTGAATCTCCTGGAAATGTGGCTAGAATCATGTTGTTTAAGCACTCAGTGGAAGGATATATCGCGGGTTCGACTCATTTTAGCATAACATAACCATATGTTACTTGTTTTAACCCTTATCAAAACGTTACAAATGAGTGCGAATCCCACTAAAAGCTACATCCCAACTGTACGTTACATCCACTATCATTCATTTCTGTTCCCGCTAAATGTGGCAACGAATCCATCTAATACCATATATGGTATTGTTATCCCGCCACACAATGGATATCCGCCAAATGGAAACTCCGCAAAATGACCGCCAACTAAACCGTGCACCGTGGCACAAACCGTCGAATGTTACCGCTTGACTGTGCACCATTCTCTCAAATGTTAATGAATGGAACGTTGAACTGTGCACCGTTTAACATATTATTGGTGGTTGCAACATATGTTAAGGCTTATTTTTTGGAACATGTGACTCATCCTTTTAAGCGCCGACTCATGAAATAAAGTCTAGCTTCGACTTGTTTTCATATGTTTTTTTTTTATTCATATGTAATAACCATTGTACCATTTTCTCTTTACTTTGGATCAGTGTAACTTTGAAGACAAACAACCCCCTAGATCAGATAAGCTCTCGATTGTAATGTTTTGATGAGGCCTATAGTTCTCTGGTTATGTTTGTTATTTGAGACTTCTTATTTAATGGCAACCAACTTATTCTCTCATCTCTTTGCTTCTCACTCTGAAAGCTTGGGCATGGATGATCCAGTCAAGTGTTGTGGAAGTATTGTAGTGTAGGTTTGACTATATTTGTTGTTACAACATTTTCGGTGTTTTGAAGTTCTCAGACCAAGAGGATCTTGCAACCAAGACTTTTCCTCCATAGGATGCTGGAAGACCAGATGTCCAGAGCAGACCTTTTCACTTTCCTCATATTTCCTCTGTGTATTCACCACTATGCAAACTTTTTGGCTTAAGTTAGGTTAAGACCTCAATTATCTATACATGTCTGACCCAATTTTCGGAGTCAAAATGATGTTGTTCTGAGTTTAATCCCTTTCGGTCACCCTCTTATAATCAACCTGTGACATACAAAATGATGGGTATCAGGCTTACTCCTACCGCAATCTAGGAGTGACTCCTGGTGCTAACATTTATGGGGCCATTGTCGGGGACAAAATTGAAGATTTTCCCTGGGATTGAACGACATTAAGCCTCTGATTCTAAAGGTGCATTAGGTATTAGATCCCTAAAAGATTGCTACTGTGCAATTAGCAACTCCATTGTGACAACTCCACTGTGGAGAACATGTTTCTTCAGTTGTGGCTTCCAGAGGCAGGCATACAAGGTCTGCCCCTCAGTTTCCCTTGAAAACACCTGAAGCAGATCCAAAGAAGCTTATCAGAAAGAGAAATGACCTCCGAGAAGGAGTTTCAGCTACTGAACCATGTATTTTTTATAGTTCTCATTGCCCTCTGTTAGAGACTCCAATATCTGCTTCTCAGTTTCCTATCAGACCTCTTGTTGGAGTTTCTCACTTTTTACATTTTGGGAGCATTCCTGTTGAGTTTTATCCTATTGGTCTCAGATTAGAGGGAGAGATATTTGTCACTCCTATCTCCCCTAATGTTGCATCTTGGCCTAAACCCATAAATCTAGAAGATTTTTCTACCCTAGGATTTACTGTCCCTTCTCCTATTACTATTGTTGTTGTTGTGCCAACACAAACCTCTGCTCCCTTAAGCCCTGTAGCCCTTTATTCAAATCCTCTGTTGTTTCCTTTCCCTCCTGTGAGCTCAGTTCCAGTCTCCCCAGGTCAAACCCCTTCTCCTCATAGTTCTCCTCCACCTCATATCCCTATGGCAAGTTCTAATCCCCCTAGTAACAGAATGGATGTCATAGTGGCTGCAAGGTATGCCCCTCTAGTCCTACCTCAGCCAATCAATCCTCTCCCTACTGGATATTACTTGAAGTATATGCTTAAATTCACTGGAGAGGAGGACATAATTGTTGAAGAACACCTTGCTGCTTTCTACAGTTATGAAGACAACCTGAACATTGAAAATGAAGATATCTGGATGAGAGTCTTTGTCCAGAGCCTTGATGGTGAGGTTAGGAAATGGTTTAGGGGAATGACCCCTGGATCTATTGCTGGGATTGAAGCCCTAGATAATTCCTTCTTGAGACAGTGGGGAGATAAAAAATATTTCATGTATTACATGACAGAGTTTGGGTCCTTGAAGAAAAAGGAGGGAGAGTTTGTCTCTAACTTCTCCAAAAGATTCAATAAAATGTACAATAAGATCCCTGTTGAGATAAAACCCTTAGAAGCCTTTGCCAAAATAACTTGTGCTGGTGATTTTGACCCTGATTTCTACCTCCTTCTCAAAGAAAGAAGGGCCACCTCCTTGGCTAATATGCAAGATGTATCCCTATAAGTAGAATCCAATGTGTTGGAAGTTAACAGGGTTAGAAGTAAATCTGACAGAGACAAAGTAAGAAGGAGATATGAGGCCTCAACCTCTGGTTCCTCTATAGCTTACCCTCAAGTAGATGAATTGACAAAGATGGTAAAGTCTCTATCTACAGAGATGGAAAAAATGAAAATAGAAGGGAAGCCAACATACAAAAATCCTCAAAATGTTGACAATAAAGGCAACTTCAAGAGGCCAAGCAACAATGTTCCTTAGATTATGCCAAGGGAACAAAGGGATAGAGATATAAACAATTAGAAAGTCTAGGCTCCTTTTCAAAATAACCTTGTTATTGATAAGGAAGAGGAAGAAGAAGAGCTAGACCCCAAAATTCATTGTATTGATGACACCTCTCCTTTCCCTCATTTAACTCAATCTTCATATGAAGACTTCCTTATGAACAGCCAGATAAGTGAGCTAAGTAAAGGGGAGAAAGACAATAGTAGCAGTCCCAATAAATATAACCTCCGGTCTAAGAATAAATATGGGAAGTCTAATATCCCTGATTAGCCTTCCATAGCAGAGAAGCCTGCTAAAGACGTAACAAACAACAACAAAGAAAATAAAACTTAGAATCCCCCACCAATAGCCAAAGACCTTGTCCCAGAAGTGAGGGAGATTATAAAGCCTCCTTCCTCTTTTAACTTTGAGTATGAAATTAAAAAAAAACAAATTCTTGTGCCCATTTCAGAGCTGGTCAAGCACGAAGACTTCAAAAGGTCCCTCTCTAAGATTTTGCAGCCTGAGCCATCATGTCTTTCCACAAACTAAGTGAACCTCCAAGATGAAAAGCCAGTAGTCATCCTAGGGCCTATGGTAGAAGATAGAGATGATTCATCCCCTCCCTTCTACACATCCTTGAACATACATGATAAGGTGTTGTATAATTTCCTAATGGATTCAAGAGCTTCCCATAATCGCATGCCCAAAACAGTCATGGAAGAATTGCGACTAGAAGTCACAAAAGCCTATCATGATTTGTACTCCTTTGACTCTATGAGGGTGAAATGTCTTGGGTTCATCAAAGATATGGTGGTAACCTTGTCTCAGTTTCCCATGAAAAGTGTGGTCATAGATATCGTGGTGGCTGATGTTCCTCCCAAGTTTGGCATGTTATTGTCAAGATGTTGGATTAAAAAGATTGGGGGAACGTTGCAGATGGACCTCACATATGCTACCATTCTAGTCTTTGGAGGGGAGCACAGAAGATGGTATAGAGAATCTCAACTACCCTACATTGTTAATGATGAAGCAGACTCCACCAATCATCCCATATTCTCCCTTGACCCTGATTTGGGATCCATCTTGTTGCAACTCACCAACACCCCTGAGGGTCCTTTTCAAATCAGAAAACAACCAATTCCCCCCAATGAAGATTCTGCCCCAATCACCTCTGTATGGAAAATGTTCTTTGATTGAGCTTCTTCAAAAGATGGTGCTGGAACTGGGGTAGTTTTTGTTTCCCCTGCTCAGGAAACCATATCTATGTCATACAAATTAGAGTTTGAAGCTACCAATAATGTGGCAGAGTACGAGGATCTTGTTTTGGGCTTGAGGGCTGCAAAGGATATGGGAATTAAAGATATATCAATGTTTGGCGATGCTGAGTTGATTGTGCAGTAGGTCAAGAATAGTTATCAGGCCAAACACCCTCGGCTCAGAAGTTACCGAAACGAAGTATGGGACTTGATTGACAGTTTTTTCCTAGCTTTCAATATATCATTTATTTCAAGAGGAGAAAACACTATGGCTGATTCTCTGTCTATTTCAAAGTCCCTCTACTGCCTAAGCTCAGGTACGACATAGAAGTGAAATACAAACCCTCTATACTTGACAATGTTAAGCATTGGAAGGTGTTTGAGGATGATCTTGAGATCAAGAGATTCCTGGAGACCGTTGAGGAATTTTCAGCATTGAACATTGATCAAGATCCTTCTTCTGAATTCGATCCTGATGTTGGTGATCTTTTGAACAAGAATGTTTATCATCACATAATTCAATTGCCTAGCAATCATATTCCCAGAGGATTGGTCCCTTTGGAAAGACTGTTTGACAAAACCGATGTGGAAGCAAATGGGAAAGTCTCAAATGATCATGTTGATGTGGCTAAGTGCAATATTGGCATGGAGGAGGATCCCAAGTTTGTTAAATTGTCAAGCATCTTGAAAAGAGAACAGAGGGCCAAGCATGCTGAGTTATTGAAGGAATTTTCTGATGTATTTTCTTGAACCTATGAAGACCTCAAAACATATGACACCAGTGCTATTGAGCATAAGATTCCACTGAAAGAAGAGGCCAATCCATTTAGGCAAAAGCTAAGACAGATTAATCCTATGTTGTTGCCTATTATGGAAAGGGAGGTGAAGAAGTTGTTGGACGCCCAGATCATAGTTCCTCTGAGATATTCTGAATGGGTAGCCAATCTAGTCCCAGTGAGAAATAAGAGTGGGGAAATCAAACTTTGTGTTGATTTCAGAAATCTGAATAGGAGCTCAAAGAAGAAAAATTACCCCTTACCAAAGATGGAACATATATTGCAAAGGGTAACTCGCACATCAAGGATATCTATGATTGATGGATTTTCAGGCTACAATCAGATATCAACCTTTCCTGAGGACAGGGAAAAGACAACCTTCACCACTCCTTGGGGTGCATTCATGTATGCCAAAATGCCTTTTGGATTGATGAATGCAGGAGAAACATTCCAGTGAGCCATTTGGGGAAAAATATAAATTTGTGGTCATCTATTTGGATGACATAACAGTCTTCTTCAAATTTGATAAAGAGCATTGTTATCATCTGAGAAAGGTCTTCTTAAAATGCAGAAGGTTTGGTCTCTCTTTAAATCCCAAGAAATCATTGTTTTCCATGAAGGAAGGGAAATTGTTAGGCCATATAGTATCAGCTGAGGGGGTCAGAATCGACCCCAACAGAGTGGAAGTGATCCAAGCTTTATCACTCCCAAGGTCCAAGAAAGAATTCCAGTCTATTCTAGGCAAGATTAACTTTCTGAGGAGGTTTGTTTCCAATTTTGCTGAAAAGGTGAAACTCATAACATCCATGCTCAGGAAAGGAAATCAAGTAAAATGGGCAGCCGAGTCCAAAAATTCTTTTGAATAGATCAAGAAGGCCTTGACTGAAGAACCTATGCTTATCAGTCCTGATTACTCAAAGTATTTCCTAATTTTCTCTTTTGCTTCATTTGACACGGTGGCAGTTGTTTTACTACAGAAGAATGCAAAAGGGTTGGAGCAACCTATCTCATTTTTTAGCAGGGCATTAAGAGATGCAGAGGTTAGGTACGACATCATGGAGAAGAAAGCCTATGCCTTGGTCAAGGCTCTTAAATATTTAAGAGTCTATGTTTTTCATTCAAAGATCATCGCATATGTCCCTTGAGCCTATGTGAAGGACATTCTCATTTAGCCTGACATAGATAGGAGAAGGAGAAAGTGGATTGCCAAAATCCTTGAGTTTGATCTTGAGATAAAGCCCACCAAATTAGTTAAAGGTCAGGGTTTAGCCAAGATGTTGGTTGAATCTAATTGTAAGGCTCTAGGGGTTAAATTCATCAACATTTTCTCAGAAAATCAGCAGGTTGAATTGTCTAATGGAAGTCCTCAAGACGACCTCCCATTTGCAGAATGTGCCTAGTATAAAAACATTATACGTTTTCTGTAGGAATTAAGGCCTCCTGACAGGATGGGGAAAATAAAGGCAAGAGATTTAAAGCTCAAAGCAGTCAGATATTGCCTGGTCGACCAGGTCTTGTACTGGAAAGACCCTCTAGGAGTGATTTTGATATGTCTAGACCCACAAGAGGCCCAAAAGATTATATTTGAGTTCCATGATAGCCTATGTGGGGGACATCATTTCTGGAAAACCACCACCTACAAAATTCTCAGGGCTGGGTACTACTGGCCCACCTTATTCACTGATGTCTGTGCAAAGATCAGAGCCTACATCAAATGTCAAAAATTCTCAGGAAAGCAGCAACTAAAATCTCTGCCACTAAATCCTGTAGTAGCTTCAACACCCTTTTAGCAATGGGGGTTGGACTTTGTTGGGGAGATTCATCCTGCTTCAAGTGGTCAACACAGATGGATCTTAACTGCGACAAATTATTTCACCAAATGGATAGAAGTTATCCCCACCAGGAGTGCTTCACACAAAGTGATCATAGGCTTCCTGGAAGATATCATGACGAGGTTTGGTTGTCCAAATAGAATTATCACTGATAATGTTGCATCCTTCAAGTCTGAGTCATTGATTAAGTTCTATGAGCAGTTTGGGATTTCATTGATTCACTCCACTCCGTATTATCCCTGAGGCAATGGACTGGCAGAGTCCTCTAACAAAAGATTTATCAAGATTATTAAAATACTGTTAGAATACAATAAGAAGGCTTGGGATTCAAAGATAAAATTCGCTCTGTGGGATGACTGAGTAACAACAAAGAGGTCCCTAGGCATTTCTCATTTCCAACTTGTTTATGGGACAAAAGTTGTTTTTCCTTCTCATCTAGATTTACCTGTAGTGAAGTTCTTTCAGGATTATCAAGGGGAGATGGACGATATGATCAGAAGGATTCAACAACTGGTGGAGCTCCAGCAAGCTAGAGAGCAGGTAATGGATAGATCTCATGACCGTCAACAAAGGATCAAGTAAGCATTTTCCAGAAAGGTGAGAAAAGAAGATTTATGGCTAGGAGATCTAGTGCTAAAATGGGATGCACCTAGGCAGGACAAGGGAAAACATGGAAAATTTGATGCCCTTTGGATTGGTCCCTTCAAGATTTCCGAAGTATTTCCAAATAATACTTACAGGTTACAGAATTTGGAGGGAGATGAGATTTCTGGTGGCAAAGTAAATGGGAATTTCCTAAAAATGTTTTTTATTTAGAGCCACAACCAGCATCCCACCTTTGTAAATACCATCTATGTTTTATATTATTTTGTTTTGTTTTAATAGGAGACTCCATAACCCAACGCTAAGGCACAAAAACTGCAAAAGAGTTTTTGGCATCTTGCAGGGAGCAAGCCATCCCCCATGGAGCCTAATGTTATCACATAATCCTTTCAAGACATTAAGGGTCTATGGTTTCTACCGAAATCTATGCTTTGTTATCTTTTCACCTTTTTGCAGACCCAATCATAGTTTTATTTTCCTTCCCGACGGGTATATTTATTTTTGTTGCTTTTGGGCCCGAGATATGATCATTTTCATGATGGTTATTATAAACTTTTTCCATATGTATATATGTGTTTTTCATCTTTTGAATGATCTTTTTGAAGAATTTGATGATAAAATGGTATGATCAACATAAGGTACATGTAATTCATGTTTAATGATTAAATCAAATTTAATTCATCTTGTTCTATGATTTCCAAGAGTTAATTCATGTTTTTCTACTATTACAGGGGAAAATGCACCATGTTTCCAGTTTCGACACTTGATTCGGCACTCATTCCGATACCTGATCCGACACTCGTTCCAACACCTAGTATTGCACAAAAACGCAAGGCAAGTTAGCGGTAATGGCATTGGCGGCCAGTGATGGACAAATCGGGCACATGGGTTTTCTTCATGATCGCCCCCTCTAGCTACTAAGCTCTAGACAACTCAATTTTAGTTGTCCAAAGAAGGCGATTATTGGCTTGCTCTGTTATGTCAGTTAGAGACTCATTTATTGTAATTTGTCGAATTTAGAGGTGGTTCAACCCTCCTATGGTCGACCACTTGGTTTGTAAATGTTATAAACACCAGTGAGGTGGTCAAATGATTGTTAAGTAGAAGAACCAAGTAGCATAAGCATTAGAACAGTCAGAAAAATGATTTTGCTCTGTTTTGATATTTCACATTGCCAGAAATATGCCAAAGCTATGTTTTTAGTTTTCATGATGAATTCGGCCTGTTGAATTTCATGGTGTGCTTGTAGAAGGTAGCCATGACTTGTTGGGGGGAACACTAGCAATCTGGTGATTGTTCTTATGTCTATTTGTGTGTTACTTAATTTAAATTGCTCTTTCTTATTTCCTGTATATGCATATTTCTCTTTAATTAATTAGTTTTTTGTAGCTTATTGTTTTGTTTCTCTTTTGCAAGTTAGATGATGATATGTGTTAGCATGTGTTGATATTATAGATTAGAAAAGGCTTGCAAGTCTCCATACTAACCCCAAGTCTCTATATATTAACCTCATGTGCATTTAGATGTTAAATTATGCTTTGATTTATGGTTTTATAATCAAGTTGACAATAGAGTTTTTAGAATAAAATAGAGTTTTATTTGGGTTTCCTTTGACACGGATTTTGATGGACGAATAGAATAAGTTATAGTTTTAATCATAGCTTGCTTATCTTAGTTTATATAGATCTCGTCTAAATTAGTTATTGGTTAATGTTGATTGCTCATTTACTTTTTATATCATGTTTTAGTCTATGTTTTTAAAGCATTGTTTTAATTGTAGTTTGAATTATTAGTCTAGACATAGCATGGTTTAATTTATGTAACTTCTTTTTCTAGAATTGAATTGCAATTATATTTCTTAGTTAAATGAATGAGTTAGGTATGAATTTGGATTACGTAACCTAGAAGTAGAATGATGATCTCATTATGATGTTAATGGTTATACATGAATATGAAGGGTATTTAACATTATCTTTGCCATGGCTAAATTATCGTTGGATTGTTTAATACGTACCTTCCATTTTTCCATTGAGATTAGTGTTGAGTTTATACCATTGGAATTGTCCTTTGTTGTCAAGTGCCATCGAGATATCATCTATCACCACCGAAGGCATTCACACAACCACCAGCATTATATTTGAGTGTTTCATAGATTAAAGATAATTTCTTGCTTTCATAGGTTAGAATATAGTTTTATTCCCATTGTAGGGTAGTCAGTCTTTTGCTTCAATAGATTTAAGAGCAGTTTTGTTTATCATAAATTAGGCATTTAGTTGGTAGTCCTTCTTGCTTTCAATAAAGTGAATTTCATCTCATGCATTAGAAATAGTTTTGCATCAAGCATTTAGTCCACTTGTCTCTTAGGTTAGGTAGTTGTTCAATGAGAAGTCTTTGCTTACTTGTCTATTTTCTTTAGTAGGTTAGTTAGGTGTCTTTTCTTACTTGTCTATTTGCTTTATACGTTAGATAAGTGTCTTTGCTTACTTGTTCATTTATTTTCTTTCATAGGGTAGTTTCTCATTGAATGTAGGTTGGCAAGTTAAGATAGTTTGCTTTTTTCATTTGCTTATTGATATGCTTAGGTAGTTGCTTTTGCTTATTGTCATGAACTAGTTGCTTCAAAGTAGGGTTTTCACTTGTTTTTCTTAGAACCATCCATCAATCCTTGGCCCAGAAATACTTAGGTTAAATAGTTTCCATTTGTTTAGTAGGGTTTTCTCATTAGATAGTTTTGCTTGACTAGATTAGTCTTAGAGAGTTGTCTTCCTTTGTTAGACTATACTCCTACCAACCTTTTACCTTTGGCATATATTTTTCTACAACTCTAAGTTTACTTACCCGGGTTGACAATTTAATTGAGGGTAGTTTACTGTGTTTTTAGTGCATATATAACACCCATCATTTTTGGCGTCGTTGTCGGGGAGTTGTCTCAAGGTAAGAAGTAGTTAGGAAATAGATCATTCCTAGACCTTAGCATTAGATTGGTGGCGGGGGAACTTTAAGACGAAAGGTAAGCACCTGCGCATCTGCTATTGCAGGCTCCCCCCAACCCAATGGTAGTTTTTCCTTTTTTTTTTTGTTTTCTTTCTTGAATAGACCTAGAGACCCACAAGGTATATACATTAAATCTAAATCAAACCTTTCAACCGAGGTTCCTTCCAATCTCTTTGGAGGATGGAACGTTCCGCATTTAAAATCCGTAGACCGATACCAAAAAATAGGAACTAGCTCAACCCAAAGAGCTAAGATAGTCTCTGAGAATACTAACACAGGGAGCACTGTAGAATGAAAAATTGAAGCATCAATCATATTAGGATAGGAGGCAAGAACACTCGAGCCTTCCACAAAACCAAACAATACAACTTTTTTTTTTACACCACCACCAGGAAATCCTAATTTTGAAGATATCATAGACCCTGAACAAGTGAATCTTTTGTTTGGTAGTTCAACCAATGTAATTATCTCTCAAATTGACACAGAAACTTTGGCACCAATAATCTCAACCGGCTCGAGTAGAGTCTCGGACATCCAATCAGTAGGAAGACCTTTTCATCAAAGGGAAACCTTGTTCTCTTCAAAGATAAAACCACTTAGGTACTCTCTTTTTGGAAACCAAGCCAATATGGGTGATCAGGAGGACCATAACAATGTAAGACATGGGGAGGAAGAAGAATCTGGAAACCAAACCGAAAATACCTTCGGATTTCCGATTTTAGACACCACTCCAAATGTCAACATGAAGAATATTCCTCTCTCAGCATTCCCTACCTTTTATGGTAAAAACAGTGAAGACCCATACACCTTCCTATTTGAATTTGACATCTTGTGTAGAAGCTACAACTATGTGCAAGATGCCCAAAAATTAAAACTATTTCCTGTCACCCTCAAAGACTTTGCACTAAGATGGTTCATGTGGTTGGGAGAATCCAGTATTAGGTCTTGGGAATCCATGAAAGACATATTTCTTAAGAAGTACTAGGACTACTGCAAGACCAAAGAGTCTCGTAATGAAATATTTAAAGTCCAATAGTTAGAGGACGAGACCCTAGAAGACTATATGGAAAGATTTGGTTATATCTCCCAAAAGTCAAAATACCATGACCTCCCAGAGGATGCAGTTAGGGCTCTTTTCCTTAAGGGGGTTTCAGAAGAGTATCTAGAGATGCTTAACCTGATGGCATCAGGTGATATTTCTCATAAACCATTTTCTGAGATATGTGAAATGTGTAAAAAATACTTAAGGAGTAGAGCCAAAATAGGAAATAATGTTTGGGACCCTTACAATAGAAGCTTAAAACCAGTTAGTTCAGGTGGCATCACAAGAGTAGAGATAGGGAACCTTCTAGAAAAATTTAAAACAAATATCCTAAGCATAATAGGTTCCCAGTTGGACACCCTTAAAATCAAAAAGAAACAGGAGGAGGAAAATGCAACAATGAGCATATATTGCCCAAGGTGAAGGAGGAAGCATTCCTCAAGGGAATGCCCATTAGATAACATTTCAGTTTGTGGCTTCTATACAAAATACCATTCAACTGAGAAATGTCCATACTTACCCGGTTTACTAGCCATCTATAGGAGTGGAGATCCTGGGGAGTCTTCTTATGCACCTAGGAGGCCATAGCAGCCTAGAAATCAACCCACATACCGAGATCTACAATCCCAAGTTCCACTCTATTATCAACAACAAAAATAGTGGAACCCATCAAGTTGGAAAAACTGGTCTACTCAGTACCAAAATCCTTGGCTTCGGGGATGGAGAGGAGGACACAATCTAGGAAACCCTCAAACTCCACCTATCTGTATGTCCAACCATCCTTATCCTCAGTTCCCATCGAACACTCTGCAACTTCTTCCAGGATTTGTTCCACCACCTTTACCTCCTATTCCACAACAAAAACTGCTACAATATCAAAATGAAAGCTCCCCGAGACCGACACTATTACTAGCACAGCCAGTGCCGAACCCCAATAATAATCCCTCTCAACCTCTTAACAATATTGAGATGCAGGCCTTCCCAACATATGTTATTACCCCTGTTCCACTATAGGAAATTCAACTAAGATGGGGAAAAGTTCTGGATAGGCAGAGACCTTCAATAGTCATCCAGGAAGAAGAAGAAGAAGAAACTACCAAACAACCCACAGATAACACTAGGTGGGAAGATGTTATTATCCTGAAGAATCAAGAACCCAAGCTTCCCCAAAATGAACTTTCACAAATTATGAAGGTCCCTCCTTATCCAGACCGATTGGTAATCAAGAAACCTACCACCCGACCGGAATTTGACATTTTGAATGAATTGAAAAATATTTGTGTCAAGATTCCCTTGCTTCAAGCCATTAAAGACATTCCAATCTATAGTAAGGTAGTCAAATAATTGTGTATTAATAAGCCAAGTAGGAAGCCAAAGAACCCTCCTACAGTCCATTTGGTAGGAGGACTCTCTGGGTACATATCAGATCAACCAAAGCTAGCAAAATATGGGAATACAGGAAACCCCGTAGTGACCATAACCATTAATGAGGTCTCCATCGGAAGCATTCTCATATACCTAGGGGCAGCCATCAATGTTATGACCGCTACTACCTTGAACAATTATAGTTACAACCTCTTCTTCATCCTACCCCAACCATTTTTGAATTAGCAGATAAGACTAGGGTTATACCTGAAGGGATTTTAGATGATGTAATGGTTACTTTAGCCTCATGGAAGTATCCAATAGATTTCCTTGTCATTCATTCAAAGGCTCCTACTAGAGGTCATCTTGTTATCTTGGGAACACCCTGGCTAGCCATAGCTAATGCATTTATTGGCTATAGAGAAGGAGAAATGACCATCTTGAATGGTCTCTCTATCCAGAAGCTCACCATTTATCCTCCATCTCAACCTATTATGGAGAATATATGGTGGCTTGAATGTCCATACGAGAACAAGGACTGGGAAGAACCCGTATTGCCAAGTGATCATGCATGGGCACTTTAGGAGCACACGATAGAAAATTTGCTAAACCAATTCATTTCTGCTATCACATGTGTAGATTTTCCACAGTCTTTTCCCCAATTTGAGTACATGTTTGGGGAAGAATTTCAAGAACAATTGGATCCATCCATTTTTTCTTCGACATCTTTTATTTTTGAGATAGATGAGTCTACCATGTCTTATACTATGCCCTATGAGATTAGTCCAGGGAAATTTTTACATATAAACTCTGGGCTAGATGCAGACCAACAGAAACAGTTATTAGATATCCTTAAAGAAAAATCAGGAGCATTCTCCTAGGAATACACTAACATGAAGGGTGTACACCCTAACACATGAATCCATGATATATACACCCAGGGAGAGGTAACACTTGTTAGGAAACCCCAAAGAAGGATGGAACCAGCACTCAAAGACATAGTCAAGGAGGAAATCCAAAAGTTGTTAAATGTCGGATTTATCTATCCCATCTCTGACAGTAAGTGGGTATCCCCACTTGTAGTGGTTCCAAAGAAAGTGACCAGGAAATGGAAAATTTGTGTTGATTTCCGAAAACTCAACAAAGTCACTCTGAAAGACTACTTTCCTCTTCCTTTCATTGACCAAGTTCTAGATACCTTGTCTGGAAAGAAATATTTTTCCTTTTGTACTTATTTGATTAGAGAGGAAGATAAGCTTGTACAACTTGGAGTGATCAACGCTACAGGTACCTCAAACAAAGCCTTAGTTTCCCAGCAGAAAGATAAACCCAAGTATCCCAAGAAGCAACATCCTCGCTACAACAACAAAAAACCTAAGGGTCCCAAACCCGCTCAGAT
>JZKD02S2041138.1:343370-354319 GCA_000966675.3 Picea glauca
TTTACATCATTGACCTCTGATCGGATGATTCCATGGATGTTTGACTTCAGCTCATCCATTCACATTTGTTGGAATGTACTAGAGTACCTTGGGAATCATTGACATTAATGGTGATCTCCCTCGCACTTGTTAACGGTTTACATCATTGACCAGTAATCAAGTGGTTTCTGCCATGTTCGACATCAGGACATCTACTTACATGGTTAGATTCGTACTACATTGGGATCGGTAAGAAGACCCTGGGTTGAGTGATCACTCTGATATGTACTTTGCCCAGGTTGCGATGGAGTTTCTTTTGAACAATGACACACATAATGTGACATAGATCCACTTTGTATTGGTCGTGGCTATGTCTTGTCATCTCGTAGATCCACTGTGTATTCTTCGTGGCTACGATCAGTTCATGTCATAAGAGTATAGATCCACAGTGTATTTTCAGTGGCTATACCTTTTTATCAATACAATTATGGATCCACAGTGTATTTTATGGCGGCCATATCTTGCAAGTCTTTATCACCCAAGCATAGGTATGCCTACCTTGGGTTTGAAACATGTCATAATATTTGTTGGATGTTTGTGTGCATCTTTTGTCAGGTTCTCTATGTCTATACCCTTGCTTGAAAGTCTACAAAGCATTTATGTTATCAGTTCCTGTCTTCTAACTTCATACTTTGGGGGGCAATCTATTACACATCAAAAATACTCACTTTGATAGTGTCACAAGTGTCGTCATTACAAAGGTCGCAAGTGTCGCAAGTGCCAGGGAAGCATACTGCCATAATGCCTATGTCGTGCCTGTAAGAGACATCAGGAGGACACTTGGCACATGTCAAACACTTGATTTAGAAGAGGAGGAAAGGTTAACAGGGCTCATGAACCTTTTGCCATCTGAAAACACTCAAAAAACTAAGTTTTTGGAGGGGGGCGCTCCCCTATACCTCTTCAGGGAGTGTTGGCGCTCCCCCTTACACTGTCTGGGAGTGCTATAAATCTTATTTATCCCTTCTGGAGGAGCGCTATTGATTTTAGGAGTGTTGGCGCCCCCCTTAAGCCTACTGGGGAGTGCTATAGTGCTCTGATCGCCCTTTTGAGGGAGCGCTGCCTATTCTTGGCAGTAGTTAAGTTGTTGAGATGAATGGGGGAAGGATCCTTTCATTCTTGGAAGGAATTTGGATTTGAGTCCCTAATCAAGCCATGATCTTAGGGCAGATCCTCAACTGAAGGAGGAAAATCCTCAACTTCCCCAAGGATATCTCAAGTGGTTAAAGCCTCTCCAAGGCTATATAAGCAAGCTTTCTCATGGTGAAAGGGGAATGGAAAGAGAGAATAACACCAAACTTATGATCTTATAAGTGGTGCTGGAACAGAGACGATTTGGAAGTAAGAGACCTATGATCTCATAGAAAGAAATTAGTGAACCTATCATCATTCAGATCATGGATCTTTTGAGCAAGGGTTAGACAAGGAGGACTTGACGAAACTGCTGCAATTCATCTATGGCTGTAAGAAATGTTTTTTCCTCGTTAATATAATTTTCTTGGCCTGTTTCTTTCTAATTCGTGTTCAATATCACATGAATTTGTCTCTTTAGTAGATAGACCTATTTCGGACTAATCTTGATAGAGTAGTAAGTGGTCGTACTTTGTTTGTCTACAGGGCTTATCGAAGAGCGAAATATTGGAGCTCAACTCAGAGCGTGCAGGGACAAACACCGGTAAAAGGTACTTCTTTTCTCCTTCCTCCTCACACACTAGTCCACCTAGATCTAAAAGGAAGTCAGTGACCATGATAAGCACTTTCTATTTTAGAGTTAAAAGTCTATCTCTTTGAGGAGATCTACCTGTCCACAGGGAGATTTTCCTTCAACACTCATCCTATTTGATCAAGTGTTGTAGTTATTGTATGGCTCTTTCATCCTTAATTAAATCAATAAATGTATGAAAGAACCCTACAAGATTTCTTACCTCTTTTCCTTCTTCGGGCGATGTAGACTGATCAAATTCCAGAGGCATTCCACATTCTTTCACTTCTGGTTGTGCCTTAGATGAAAAATCCCATTCTCTTCTGAATTCTCTTCTTGCCTCTTCAAATGTATGCTTCTCCTCCCTTGGATCAAACAATTGTGTCTTCTCTGTAGCTCTTTTGATCCTTGATCCCTCTGTAGTATTTTCGGGAGTCACCCTATCTTCTCCTGTAGCAGCACCTCCTCTCGTGATAACAGCGACTCTGGGATCCTCTCCGTGAGGTTTAGTTGATATTAATTGGACTTTTTGGGTTCCACCCCGTCTTTCCTAAAGTTTATCCAGCAATGTTCGGCAACATTCGATCACATGTTCAAATAAGTTGCAGTAGCTGCAAGTAGTACAAGGGTTCTGACAGTCCCCTCCCAAATGACCTGGCTGGGTGCATTTTTAACAAATAATATGACCTCTACCTTGACCCATGCCTCCTCCTTGTCCTCTTCCTCTGAATCCACCACATGGGTTGAAGTTTCCTCTTCCTGGGGAATTGAACTACGTAGAATTTCCCTCCTGTTGCATCTCTTCTTGAATCCTATAAGTGTCTCTTGACCTTTCATGCAAGAGGTCATAATCCCTACAGTCCTTCTCATCATGCCCCAGAGATTTACAAAATGTGCAGTAAAGGTTGGTAGGTGTCTGGACATATTTTTGCATGTAATAACATTCACCAGGGCGATGTCTATTTCTACATACCTCACACCAGGGTAGAGTAACCTGATTCAAAGGGCTCGGAGATCCAAAGGCCAAATAATCATTAAATAGGGGACAGTGCTCTTTGTCATGGCCCTCTGATTTACATCTGATACACCATATGTCTTCTCTTTTATCTTTTCCCTTTTCTTTCTTCATATCCTCAACCTGCAAAGATAAGCTAGTTAGCTGACTCAAAATTTGACTCATACCTGAGATGGATTCTCCCATAGGGGTTGATTCTAGTTTCATGGCAATCTCCAGTGCCTTAGCCTGTGAAGCGACCTTGTGCTACATCATAGGAACTCTGATGTGTGGTAAGAGGGAAGCAATGAACCATTCCTTATTCTGCTCATCTG
Organism: Picea glauca; assembly: GCA_000966675.3. Taxonomy (NCBI): domain Eukaryota; kingdom Viridiplantae; phylum Streptophyta; class Pinopsida; order Pinales; family Pinaceae; genus Picea; species Picea glauca. The sequence continues at coordinate 346,441 of JZKD02S2041138.1, forward strand.
GAATCTAAAAACTCAAACTGCCTGTCAAGATCTTAAACCTCTGGTCAAATTCCCACATAGGTTCAACTACTCTCTATTTGATTTCTTTTATCTCTGTAATGCACTGCGACTCTGACTTGGGTTTCTTGAATTATGCACTCAACGTAGTCTTGATATCATTCAGCGGTTTAGGTTGTGCAACTCCTTTAACAAACTTCATGTACCAACTCAGTGCGCGGTCTCTCAAGGTAGTGCTAAATTGAGCTCTCTTAACATCTTCGTCATTGACTTTCTTGATACTCCATACAGCTTTTCATAATAACCAGTGATGATCAGGATCTTCAGATCCATCTCCTCTAAAGATAAGAAACCTCATTTCATCTGCCATAGATCTTCCTAGGTTTCTTGACTGAGTATGTACTAAACTATTCGTAACAGTGCTCTGAGTGCTCTGATAACTCTGACTACACTGGTTACTTAATGCTGTTAAAACAATAGGGGAATTAGTTGTACTTACTTCAATGGTAGGCACAGTCCCTGAAGTTACTGATTCTTCTTGGCAAGGTTCTTCAATCTTCCCTTCCTCTGCCCTAGCGGACTCTGAATATTCCTCGTTCAACAACTCTTCTTCCTCTCCACTATAGAACCCTTCGTCCTATGCCAGTGGCTCATGACTCTACTCAAACAGGTTCACCAGAGGAAATTCTCTAAATGCTCTCCCACTATGTGTATGTCCAACCTTTGTGTCACTGTCGTTGTCTAAGTTCTTGAACATTAGTTTTTCAATCTGATCTATTACTGTATCTTCAAGATGTTCTTCTCATGCAATAGCATCTTGATCTTCAACTTCAAAAAGTGTAGAAATTTTCCTCTATGCCCCTTAAAGAAATATCTCTCTCTTTGGCTATATGACTCTACTCTATCAATGAAAAACTCAATAATGTACCCTCCAATAGTGTTATCAAACCAATGGTATACTACTCTTGATACGGTGTTATCAACTCTCTTAACCTTTTTTATCAGTGCTGACATCCAAACCACAAGTGGTCTAGATCTGATTTCAAACTGGGTATCTGCTAATCTGGATAACCACTCATATAACTCCTTATGAATTCCTCCAAAGAAAATCTCGTGTATATCAGTAAAGATATACCTTCCCAACGAATCCTTTGTACTAATGCTATGGTTCTAGTTTTGAGCTTTGGCGAAGTCCCTCTCTTGTTCATCTATCCACTTCTGAATATATGTCTTTGATAGAAACCACCTTTACATTCCCTCAAGAAGATCTCGGTCCCGGAAATGGAACCATTTGTTGGCATAGGGGTATACCCAGGGTTTAACGCTTCAACAACGCACCAACAAGACCTAACTACTGACCCTTTCGGAAACACCTACGAAGAAGATGCAGTATCACCTAAAGTAGCAATAGGCGGTTGCAAGACACAAGTGTCTACAACTAGAAGAAAAGCAAAGTGGATCCAGAACAAGAATATACAGCCAACTAGATATTATTTACCACTCTTAATCTTACCTCGCAAGTTATATCTCAGATCTAACACAACGATGCAATAACAGTTTAACAGAAGGCAAATAACACATCATCAACCACAAAGACAACAATATTTATGTGGTTCACCCTCTCCCTAGGGATACATCCACAGAACTGTGTTTCTTGATATATTAATATGGAAACATACAGTTCTATGTGTGCACTTAGCTTGCATATCTCTCTCTCTTCCTCTCTTCTCTATCTCCCCTCCCTGCGCACCCAGATGCAGGTTTGATATTTGCACCTAGCTGAAGATCCAGAATAGAGACTCTCTTACAACAAAATACTTCTCTCACGCACACAATAATCACAACCCTTAACAATAATGAACCTAGAACGAACCCTCCATCACTCCTCTATATCTTTATTTATACATTACAATGACTCTCAGACAACCTTAGGTCAAAAACTAGGTGTCAACACCCTAGATGCTAAAACCCTAGGTGTCGAAACCCTAGGTCCCACATGACTCGCATTTTTAGGGCTTCACCAGCCTGTCCTTCCTTCTTTTCTATGAGGTACTCCAAAGCACTCATTGATGTCTTTTTTCGCTTGTTGATTTGTCCTCTATCCATCTTCCTTGTTGATCTATCTTCCTCGATATTCTCATTCAATGATTTTCTTTCCTTTAATTTTCTTCTCCTTTTCTGCTTCTTTGACCACTTCGACCCATCCTCGGTCTATGTGTCTTCCGTGCAGTTCGTACTTCGTCTTTCCTCTTCCTTATTCTTCTCTTTATTTCTTAATCCATAACCAAGGGCCAACAAGTGTTTATTCCTCTCTTTAGCTCTTTCCACTCATTGAATTCTCAAGAGGATATTGTCTAGATGAGGCTCCTAAATCCCTAAAGTGCTAGCACTTTAGGAGTCTTATTCTAGTGGCTTGTTGCAAAATATATATTTCAAAAGTCCAAGGAGAAGATGAATTCATTAGAGCCCAAAAGAGCTTGCACTCTAGCCAAAATTCCATCTTTGAGATTCAAAACGTGGGGCCTTGAAGTGCCAACACCTAAAGACTTTATCTCTCCATCCTTATACAATGTTATCATTTATTTCTCCAAGTATTTGTTTATGTTGTAAATAACTCCATAGCCCAAAAGGCACTTGTCTACTTTCTCTATCTTGTGAAGGAATTGATCAAACAACTCTTACATTATATCTTATAAAGCTTATACTAACTTGTACTAACCCTAGCTTAGCTAAAATATTTAACTAACTTGTTGTTGTAGCAAATATTCGCTACATCCATCTAATTTGCTTCATTTTTCTACATATACTAACTAAACACTAACCTAAACTATTCAAAAATTGCCTGGAATAAGTGCTAATAGATCTATTAGATAAATATTGATTTTTCCTTGTCTTTTCATGCAATTCTGATATATAATTCTTGTGGTTGTTACAAATTACTATTGGTTGTTATAAATCGTCATTTACTTGCAATTTTTCTTCAACCATCATATATTTACATTGTTTATTGTCTATTGAGATTTTAATATCATTTTGGTACTTGGAAATTGCTACATATATGCTATATTGTTCTTGTTCCTTGAAGGTACAAAAATGCACTTCCTTCGCCTCAGTTTCATGGACATGGACCTTTGACTTGGGTAACTAGTGAGAGGAGGGTATATCTTCACTGTATATTTAGCTTTCCCAACCCTTTAGGTTACCAGGGACGCCTCCCCTAGGTTGGACCTTGTCCATCCCTAAAAGTGGGGATTTCCCACTAAGGTGACAATGGGGGGTTATCATGTTGTTACACCAATTTGACCTACTTGTCTTGGGATTTGGACAAGTACAAATTGAACGATAACAGTTCTATTGGACCTTAAGATAAACAAGAAAAGGAATTACTTGGTTTGATTTATAATTTTATTTCTATGCTAAAAAGGAATGGAGAGTATATTTCCTAAACCTCCATAGTTTTGATGAGTTAAAAGGTTAGAAACGTTGATATCATGGAAAATATTTTGAAATTGAGATTTAATGTGGTTGTACGTGGGGCATTCTAAGAGAAAAATATTTTCATCCCCCACCTTATTAGTATTACAAAGTTGACAATTTTTTCATCCCGCAATGTTTTAGGAATTGTGTAATGCCCTATTTCACTATGGATCTCGTGAGAGTTTGTTATTGTCTTAGCAATGTTGATTTTCTTCTTTACACTAGTTATAACAAACAGATCTTTTTGATCTTCTAGATTAGGGTTAATGAGATCTTTATAGTATCTTAATTTTCTTGTATTCTCCAATCCTTTTATCGCACCACGATATCTCCTTAAATTTAGATATAATAGTATTTTTAATGGTATCAATATCCTATAAAGTGACCTCCTCCTCTATTCCCCAATGATTTAGCCAAAACATGGCATTTTTATGCCAACCCCTCTTGAGCCACAAGAAACTTTGACTGGAGTTTGAAGAAATCTTAGGAAGCATCTTGTATTTCATTTTAATTATCATGTGCTTGTATATTACGTATCTAGTCATATCCATACTCTCAATAGGGGAAAGACTTGATTCTATGAGGAGGATAGGATAGGGAGTATTGTTTTTATAGGGAGAATCAATCTTTCTCCATGATTATATAAATATGTTGCAATGCCAAACTCAACATCCATATAAGATAACAAGAGTGACAAGAGGATCAAAGAGGGCCTTCTTTTTTTCCCTCAACCGGAGGTCTATGATGGAGGCATATTCCAAGATATTTGTTTGAAGTAACTTCCTCTAAGTCGTTATTGTCATACACAAAATTAGAGTAAGTGATATTTTTGGATTTTATTATCATAACCTTTGTTTTGTTAGTGTTATAATTCTTATTTGTTTATCCAAAAGAAAGGGACATCTCACCATAAGAACAATATCATAAACATAAAGAAGAAGGATGATGACTATTTCAACAAAAGTAGTGCTAGCATAGCCTGCTTCTTCCAAACAATCCTCTTACATTTCAATGTAAATGGAAAAAAGGGTATGTGGAAGGAGACAATATTTCTTAACACCTATATTACAGTTGATTTCTTCGAACAAACCTTTAGTGTTCCTTTTAGCCCCATAATTTTCAACGGGACATACGCCTTCTGCAGGTGGATGTAACCAAATTTGATGGATCGGACCCCACTGGTTGGGTCACCCAAATGGAACATTATTTCTCTCTCTACAACATTACAGAAGACTTGGCCAAACTCCGATATGGTGTTCTCCATCTAGATCAAGAACGCTGGCAATGGTGGCAATGGAGAAAAACTTCCTGTCAAGGGTATATTGCTTGGACCCAATTTGTGACTGAGCTTTATGAATGCTTTGACACTGACACCAACCATTTGGGCCGTTTGAAAAAATTGAAGCAATCAGACACAGTAGAAGACTTCATAGCTGCATTTGAGAATCTTCACAGTAGAAGACTTCATAGTAGAAGATGTTCTCATGGGACCTGGGAATCTACGACTCAGACCTCCTCGCTATTCTCGAAGATGGAGGAAAAGGATTAAGGCAACTAATGCCCTCGTTCATTCCTTCGATTTAACGATCGTAAATGTCCGCAGACTCTCCGACAATATCTCGTCTGTTGATCAATATTGATACCTACACTGTTACTGCGGGATTTAAGAGGGTCGTTCCTCTTTATACAGGGTTGTTAAGACTTGTGTGTTCCAGTCCCTTTTCTGGGTCCCTTGCGAACCTTTCTAAGGAGGAAATCTCTGTGAAGAGATCTGTATTGGGTATCCCTGAGACAGATAAGGGAAAACAACTTCCCGAAAACGGCTGGGAACCTAACTTAGTTCGATCTAGGCAACAATACCATTGCTTAACCTACGTACATCATGCATGGTTTCCTCTGTTATGTGCATATATCTATTCATTCCCATCACACACTGCACAAGCATTTTTACACAGAAATCATTCATAATTTGATAGTCCTATGAGCATATATATATATATATATATACATATACCAGTCTATGAATTTCAAGATGTAATATATATATAAGACACTTATCAGAAATGCCTTCAAAAATGGGTGTAACTGCTGAGAGGGGTGCTCGTTTCCACCCAACCGTAGGCTCAGTGACTCCCAACGGATTTACCACTAGCCACCCTTGAGCTGAGACCACGATGTTCTGAGACTGAGCCTCTCTATCTGCCAGTGACCAAAAGCAAAGGTTGCAATCCCCCCTCTCTGTTATCACTCACTCTGCGTAAAAACTGCCAGAGTTCCCCTTGCGTCTGCCTTTCAATCATCCCTGCCATACGCCTTATCCTCTCGCGAGGTTGTGTGTGGCACGATTACCCTCGCGTCGATCAGGCCTGACGGCTCTATGGATGGGCGGTTCACCATCCCATTCCTCATCAAGCCATCCACCTACCAGCCTGCTAGGTATTGAATTCCAGGGCCAGCGAGTCGCTTTTGGTTCTCTGGGCCAGTGGAGTCCAAATACGGTATTTTTATTCTCGGTGGAAGTTAACGCCACCTTTTTAGGTGCCTCCCACCGCCATCGTGGTCTCTTTTCTGCACATCCCCTCATCAGCAGTCTTGCAATAAATTCATAATGTTATTCACATTCATTGACCTCTTTCTGTAGGTCCATTTACATCACATGTTCATACTTATGAGTTTTCCATAGTCCTCAGCCAGCCTAGTTATATTTACAAACTGGGGGAAACAAGGTGTTACAATTCCCTCCCCCTTAAAGAGGAACATCGTCCTCGATGTTCTTAGCTACTAACATGAATTACATGTACAGAAGTAAACAAAATCAGATATGCTTGTCTCATGGCATCCTCCATTTCCCATGTAGCCTCATCTAGGCCAAAATGTTTCCATTGCACCTTGACCTGTGTAATGGTTCTATTCCGGAGCTGGGTTTCCTTTTTATCCAATATGCATTGGGGTTCTGGTAGAAATTATCCCTCCGGTTCCACCTGGATCATAGACCAGTCAATTATATGATTAGCATCATGTACATATTACTTCAATAATGAAACATGGAAAACATTATGTGCTTTTATTGTGGGAGGAAGTGCTAGCCGATAGGCTACAGGTCCCACTCTGTCTAGAACCTCAAAGGGTCCACAATATCGGGGTGCCAATTTGGCACAAGCTCCCATTTTTAGGGAACTCCTTTTGGGCTTAATTCTGAGATATACATGATCTCCTGTTTGGAACTCTCTTGGAGTTCTCTTTTGATCAACATAACTTTTCTGTCGGTTCTGAGCGACCCTCAGATTTTGTTTTATTTGAGTCACTTGTTGTTCCATTTCTTTCAACATGTCAGGTCCAAAAGAAATCCTATTTACAGGATTGCTCCAGCTGACTGGGGTATTACATTGTCTACCATAGAGGACCTCGAATGGGCTCATTTTTAAGGACGCTTGATAGCCGTTGTTGTAGGCAAATTCTACCAATGGTAGGTAGTCTTCCCATTTCTTGGGTTGATGCATTACATGCATTCTTAACATATCCTCTAATATCTGATTCACTCTTTCTGTCTGTCCATCGGTTTGGGGTGATAGGCGGTACTAAACAACAGCTTGGTCTCCAAACCCTCCATCAGTGATTTCCAGAAGTTGGAAGTGAACTTTGTGTCTCTGTCAGATATTATCTCCCTCGGCATACCATGTAGTCGGAACACCTCTTTCATGAATACCTGTGCGATATCTATCACCTTGCAGGTCGATTTGACGGGGATGAAATGAGCGGACTTGCTTAGTTTATCCGCCACTACCATAATGGTGTCATTCTGTTTGGTTGAAGTTGGTAGTCCAGTGATAAAATCCATGGAGATGGTTTCCCATTTCCATTCTGGGATGGGTAAAGGGTGTAATAGTCCTGCTGGGTGTTGATGTTCTGCTTTAACTTGTTGGCATTCTATGCATTGGGACAAATATTTGGCTACATCCTTCTTCAATCCTGGCCAGAAAAATTGTTTTCAGGTGGCAGAAATCATTTTCTGGTATCCTGGGTGACCGGTGTAGGGTCTTTTATGTAGTTCATCAATGATGAACCTCTTCAAGTCGTCACAATTGGGAATGTACAGTCTATCTCTGTAGGTGAGTAGACCTCCTTCGGTCATCTGATAGCCATCGTATTTTACTCCAGCGGGTTCTTGCTGTAGGTATAGGGTCACATTTTGGACGAAGGGATCTGTTTCTTGTGCCTCCTTGACTCTGTGCTTGACATCTGTCTCACAGGTACTCACTGCTTCCAAGTGAATTGTTCTCATGCTTCTGATAAGGGCATCGGCCACCCTATTCTCCTTCCCTTTGATGTGTTTGATTTCAAAATCAAATTCGCTAAGGAGGGCCATCCATCTAGCTTGTCTAGTATTGAGCTTGGGTTGATCAAA
>JZKD02S2041138.1:358394-369692 GCA_000966675.3 Picea glauca
TCATTGACCTCTTTCTGTAGGTCCATTTACATCACATGTTCATACTTATGAGTTTTCCATAGTCCTCGGCCAACCTAGTTATATTTACAAACTGGGGGAAACAGGGTGTTACAATCCACATGTCACAATTCCACAGGTCATAGTTCCAGAGGGCCTAGTTCTAGAGGGCGTAGTTCCACAGGTCATAGTTCTAGAGGGTGTAGTTCCAGAGGTCATAGTTCCAAAGGACGTTGTTCCAGAGGGTGTAGTTCCAGAGGTCATAGTTCCAGAGGTCATAGTTCCAGAGGTGTAGTTCCAGAGGTGTAGTTTTAGAGGGCATAGTTCCACAGGTCATAGTTCCAAAGGTCGTAGTTCCAGAGGGCATAGTTCCAGAGGGCGTAGTTCCATAGGTCATCCACAGGTCACAATTTCATAGGTCATAGTTCTAGAGGGCCTAGATCTAGAGGGCATAGTTCCACAAGTCATAGTTCAAGAGGTCATAGTTCCAGAGGGCGTAGTTCCACAGGTCATCCACAGGTCACAATTCCATAGGTCATAGTTCTAGAGGGACCAATTCTAGAGGGCGTAGTTCCACAGGTCATAGTTCCAGAGGGCGTAGTTCTATAGGTCATAGTTCCAAAGGGCGTAGTTCCATAGGTCATAGTTCCAGATGCGTAGTTCCAGAGGGCGTAGTTCCAGAGGGCGTAATTCCACAGGTCATAGTTCCAAAGGGCATAGTTCTAGAGGGCGTAGTTCCAGAGATCATAGTTCCAGAGAGCGTAGTTCCATAGGTCATAGTTCCAAAGGGCGTAGTTCTAGAAGGTGTAGTTCGAGAGGTCATAGTTCCAGAGGGTGTAGTTCCATAGGTCATCCACATGTCACAATTCCACAGGTCATAGTTCCAGAGGGCCTAGTTCTAGAGGGCGAAGTTCCATAGGTCATAGTTCTAGAGGGCATAGTTCCAGAGGTCATAGTTCCAAAGGGTGTAGTTCTAGAGGGCATAGTTCCAGAGGGCATAGTTCCAGAGGCATAGTTCCAGACGGCGTAGTTCCACAGGTCATAGTTCCAAAGGGTGTAGTTCCAGAGGGAGTAGTTCCACAGGTCATCCACAAGTCACAATTCCATATGTCATGGTTCTAGAGGGCCTAGTTCTAGAGGGCATAGTTCCACATGTCATAGTTCAAGAGGTCATAGTTCCAGAGGTCATTGTTCCAGAGGGCGTAGTTCCAGAAGTCATAGTTCCAAAGGCGTAGTTCCAGAGGGTGTAGTTCCAGAGGTCATAGTTCCAAAGGGCGTAGTTCCAGAGGGTGTAGCTCCAGAGGGCATAGTTCCACAGGTCATAGTTCCACAGGTCATAGTTCCACAGGTCATGGTTCCATAGGATGTAGTTCTAGAGGGTGTAGAGGGCCTAGGAACTATGACTTGTGGATCTACGTCCTGGAACTATGACCTCTAGAACTCATATATATATATATATATATATATATATATATATATATATATATACATGGACATATATACCTATTATATACCGGTATATATACTCATATATACTAAGTATATATGTCGATATATATACTTGTATATATATTGACATATATACGTACTATATATACCAGTATATATATATTAAGTATATATATCGACATATATACTAAGTATATATATCAGTATATATACTTGTATATATACCGGTATATATAATTTTATATATATTGACATATATACCGGTATATATACTAGGTATATATATCAACACATATACATATATGTTCGTATATATACTAAGTATATATTCCGATATATATACTAAGTATATATGTCGATATATATACTTAGTATATATATTAGGTATATATGTCGGTATATATACAAGTATATATACCGATATATATACTTAGTATATATATTGGTATATATACAAGTATATATATATATCGGTATATATACTTAGTATATATGTCGGTATATATACTTAGTACATATATCGATATATATACTAGGTATATATGTCGGTATATATATTAAGTAAATATACCTAGTATATATACTTAATATAGTGTATATACCAATATATATACTAGGTACCTAACCTGCAACAATCTTTTGAGATTGAGACATATGCTTTAGACTCTGTTGTGGGCACAATTCTCTCTCAGCACATACATCCTATGGCCTATCATAGTGAGACACAATAAGATACCATCCATAAGTACCCCACTTATGACAAAGAAATGTACTCCATTGTACAATTTTGCCGCTAGTGGAGGCATTACATTCTTGGGAAGGAGACAGTCATCCACATTGACCATAAGCCTCTACAATTCATGCAGACATAAGGAAAATTGCAGAATGACCACCATCATAAGTGGTCCACATATTTGCAGCAGTTCCATCTCAACATCAAGTATAAGACATGGAGCATGAACCATGTCGCTCACTGCCTCAATCGACCTTCAATTGCAGCACTAACCACGGTGCTACACCCCTGTGACCATGAGACCGTTGGATGGTCATAGTTCCAAAGGTCAAAGTTCCAAAGGTCATAGTTCCACAGGTCAATGTTCCACAGGTCATAGTTCCATGGGTCATAGTTTCTGGGGTCATAGTTGCAGAGGTCAAAGTTCCAGAGGACGTAGTTGCAGAGGACATAGTTCCAGGGGTCATAGTTCCACATGTCATGGTTCTTGGGGTCATAATTCCATAGGTCATAGTTCTAGAGGTCATAGTTCTTCGGGTCACAGTTCTATAGGTCATAGTTCAAGAGGCCATAGTTCCAGAGATCAGAGTTCCTGGGGGCATTCCATATGACATAGTTCCATAGTTCAAAGTTCCAAAGGGTGTATTTTCAGAGGTCATAGTTCCATGGGTCAGAGTTCCTGGGGTCACATCTCTAGAGGTCATAGTTTTAAATGTCATTCCATAGGTCACATTTCCATAGGTTGAAGTTACAAAGGACGTAGTTCCAAAGGTCATAGTTCCACTATGACCTCTCGAACTATGACATCTCAAACTATGACCTCTAGAAATATGACATGTGGAACTATGAACTCTCGAACTATGACCTCTAGAACTATGACATGTGGAACTTTGACCTTTGCGCTATTTTCCCTCTCTCCTTCTGCACCTGTAACTGGTGTAGAATCCTCCTGCAACTGAGTAGATCTAGACTAGAATGGTGTGGGGGAGTATTGCATCCCCGAGACCAAGCTTGGGACAAGCTAGGTGGAATCTTTCACCACCGAATCATCCTCTAGGGTTTGTTAATTCAAAACCCTCAAAACCGCCAAGAGATGGTCTCTCTAGCTAGAAGCCAGATATCCAAATGATAAACATACATGAATCCATGAATAGAGATCCTTGCCTTTCCTTTATACTTCCTTCTCACCTTGTTCCTCCAAAGTGACTTTCATTTTATTAATATTTAATTAATTAATTAAATCACTTTAATTAATTAATTAACCTTTTTACCTTTGAAAAGTGCCTTATCTCTCCTTGTGGCTTCCCTGGCCACTGAAAGTCACTTCTCACCATCCTATCCTGTAGTGTTGCTCCTCCTGATTCCAATGAGCTATTACACTGAGAGGTTCCTCTAAGTAATGTGCCCAAAATGACCTCTTCAGTGAATTTAATTAACTTATAGTTCAAAATACTCAAAATCATGGGAATCGTCGGAATGCAACGAAACCAAAGCCAACCTGTGCGAAATGGATCATAATGATGAAATGGGATGAGCGATGCAAGTCGGACCCCAAAATGCCTCTCAATAATCCCTGTACTCGCTATAACATCCATCTGGCTACTCTGGTCATCATAAACCTCTACAATGTAATGATGTCCCAAAGTGGGGACATTACATGTTGAATGGGTGGCTTCAGACTAGACTATTCCACACCCTTCAAGATCCACAACAACATATTTAGTCTCAGATGTTATTCTTCCTCTTCGTTGTTCAATGCCAAAGTCCTCTGTACAATATAAGAAGCTCTCACATCTACAACATTTGTGCAATTTCTCGAGCATTACAGGGCCTAGCATATCCCCCAACTCTCTCGTTTGGACCTACTACGTGTATTCTCCCATCAATCTAGGAGCCTCTAAAATTGAGGTTTGATCAAGTCATGAAAATCTACCTAGTGGAAGGACCCTATAATGAATCCCCATAGCGTAGAAACAAATAAAGTGTCATAGGAATATGCGCTTCTAGCTTTTAGAAATGATTTTTCCCCACCAAGGAGTGTGATGTTGACACTAATATATTGACGACTCAAAATCCAACCTCTCTACCACTAGTCTCTTTTCTTTGTTGCTCCTTTGGGAAAGAGAAGAGGAGGCATTATTTGGGTACTTGAACCCTTTTGACCTCATTGGAAGATACAAAGCAATTAGCGTTGTTAGAATCTCCATTAATCTCGTATCAATTCACTAGTTAAATCAAACTAATGAAGGAAAAAAGGAAGAAAAATGTAGTCCATCAACTTACATAATCCTCATCCAGGGCTTATGAGTTTGTCATGTCAACATTACTAGGGGTAGAAATAAAAAGGGGTATTAAAAATGTCATGAAAAATATGGATACATGAGATATCTAGTGAAAATATGGAGTTTCTTAATTGGAAAGGTGTATTGGGAGGGAGGTTCAACAAAAGGAATTTGGGAGGTATTCTTTAATATGCAGTAAAATTAGGGTTATTCTTTAACATCCCATGAATGCATGTGCTATGTCATGGTTCAATGAGTGAACTCCTTGTGGTTTGGTTAGAAAAATGGGTTGAGAGCCAATGAAACCGAGAAAAACTTGTAGAATAGGAAGAAAAAATAGTGGATTTGATAATTGTGAACATTACCTCTAACTCTGGGAAAACGAAATATGGAAATAAACTGCAAAAAAATGGATAGGTAAGCCCGAGCAAAAATAGGTTTCTTGTGTTCAATGTCCTGAAGATAACATTTAAAGATGTTGATGTGCTCTCACATTGCTTGAACCACTTGAAGAGAGCTTGAATAAGGGTTATGAGTAGGAAGGAGACCACAATGACAAATCTTTTGAAAATCCTTAATCAAGGCTCTTATACCAATTGATATGATCTTAGTTACAACAATGGAAAATATACCCACATACAATATTAGAAAACCCCATAGAGAAAGTATGCAAGTATGAGAAAAAGATTTCCACCAGTGTACATATGTTGTATGCTCATTTGTATTATCTATGTATAGGAGTACAAAATTGTGGGAAATTGATCAAGTTTGACCAAGTCTCCGCTAAAATATAATAAAATAGGTCAGTAATCCATTTTGGACCATATCACCCAAAAATACTCAAGTACAAAAAAGTACTAAAGTACAACTTTAATATATGTTCACACATGCTCACTAAACTAAGTCTAACTAGACTGATTTTTTATTTGCTTTAGAAAATGAGATCTTAATATTTCTTTTTTATACTTATTTGTTATACTCTCATGAACGGAGTATGAATTTGTTTTGAACTTAACACGTTTAAGCACCTTCTTATATCTTATCCTTTGAATATGATGTTTTGTGATGTGAGCATTGCTATCTCTTGGATTTTCAAAATTAGAGTATCTCCTCCAAGAGAAAATCAGTGGCACTAGAACGATTTTTTTATACCGAGTCATTCCCCTTTTTTAAACGATAACTATATATTATTCTATATTCTTTGAAGTGGTATAACTACAATTTTGTACAAGTTTCTTCTTGAATGATTTGTCAGAATTAATGATAACATTTGTTCATGGTGTCATATTTGGTTTTGAAATCTTGCAGATAAAGATTCCAATGGAACAATAGATTTGGATGAATTGAAGAGTTGCTTGCAGGAGTTGAATGTTTCTTTGACATATGAACAAATAAAAGAATTATATCAGGAGTGTGATATGGATGAAAACAAAGGGATTGATTTCAAAGAGTTCATTGTGTTGCTTGCCTTTGTCCATCTTCTGGAAGACCAGTCTGATCCTGCTACAGTATCCATAAAGGGTTCTAATTTTTTTAAAAGAAATTATGTTTGTTGTATGCTAACTGTACTTGGTTACACATATATAAAAATTTTGTTTTCAAGAAATTATAAAATCACCATTTTTTTTGTCATAATATTGCTATTCATACCTTATGCCAAACTTTCAATTTTTATAGTGCCAATATTTTTTTAGTAAATTGCTAACTGAAGGATTTCAAGGACAGCTTAACTTGATTATCAGAAACCTGTACTTTTGCTCCACCTTCAGGAAGCTTTCAATACTATAGCAGATGCATTTGTATTCTTTGACAAGAATAAGGATGGCTATGTAACTAGGAAAGAGATGGTTCAAACTCTAAATGAGGCTTTGCCAGTACAAGAGACTGCAGGCGACATTGTTGTTAAAAGATTTCGTGTGTTTTCTTGCTTTTATTGACTTCTAACTGCATTTGCTTATGGTTGTAGAATCTTGTGAATAAGCAGATTTTGATTGTACCCATCTTGACGAATCTTGAAAACTGTATTCTTATATAGCTGTTACTTTTGGGCTGTATTCTTGCAGAAGAAATGGATTGGAACAGAAGTGGAAGAATAACCTTCAAAGAATTCCTTTTTGTATTCACAAACTGGGTGGGAGTTGAAGATGGCGAATGAGTAATCAGGTTAAAATCAAATTATGTACTTTCTCGGGTTATCCAAAGTTCAAACTACCATTTAACATGTATCCTTTGGACCTGTAAACAAATATAGCACTGGATTGTGGGTTAGCATTCCAGGTTTGCTGAACACAATACTACCTTTTTTATGTACTTTCTTCCTCCATTCTACCAGGACAGAAAGGTCTATGTGAGATAATTCCTTGTTGAGATCTTGATTCAAGGAAATATGACAATTGTTTTTAACTCTTTTGTCAGATGTATAACCGTTCAACCAGAATATTTTTTTTAAACAAGAACGGATACTTTTGTATTAGAAGGATGCAGCAGCCTCACTGATCAGCGTAATAATACAAAAAGAGAGACTGCACAGCAGTCTGTTAGTTCAAAATTTTGACCAAAAGCTTCCACAAAAAGATATAATTATTCTTCACAGAGGAAGTCCAAGAGTTTCTGTTAGTATAAAGCCTAAAGAAGACACCTAAATAAAGACCAACTTTGCAAAAAATAATAAGCCCAGGGAGTTAATCAAGAACATTCCTGCTATTTTCTTCCTCTTGCTCAGGTGGGGAGGGCTGAAGATCCTGGTACATTTCATCCACTTCTCCAGGCATCTGTAGCATAGAGTTTTCCTCCTTATTCTCATCTTCCTCTGAGCCGATAGACATTTGGTAATTTGAAGAGGCTGGCTGTGGGCTTATAGTCAAATTGGCCACCTGGTGGCGCAAGGCTTGACATTCAGCCTCTAAGCTTTCAATCTTTATTTTCTGTTGAAGCAAAGTTCCCATAACAACTGCCATCTCACTGCTATGATTCTCTTTCCGTGCATGGATTTTCCTTGTTGCTGTGAAGATAGGTTCTATTATCTGCAATTATTTCCTCATGTTTCTTACTGCCCGTTGCACATCAGTTATCTCACATGAGGCATCATCTCGGGTGGAGATGATTCTCCATAGCATCCCAATTCCAGAGGACCCCGGCACAAAGTCCCCTATACCAGATCCTCTGTAATGCTGCCAAACCCACAACCAGAGCACACAAGCATTTCCCCAATGCCAAACCACACAACAGAGAATTCACAAGGAAGGGAAACAATTAAACTGCTCACATTCCGAATAAAACGGCCTCTGAAACCATTCCAGAAATGCAGAGTACAGGCTAGACAAGGCTAGAAGCATTACCACGTCCAAAAGGATACCAGGGAAAGCTGGAAAACAAAAGGGTTTGAAGATGCACAGAGAGCTCACCTTTCCCAAGAATCAATCACTGCAACCTGAAGCTGTCGCGCACAAAATGGAGGGTACAACCAGAGAGATACTACCACAAAGAAAATGGTCTGAGAATGTTTGTGGTCCTGAGGATGGAGAATGCCCAGACCTAGAACGAACCCCATCATTCCACCTTCACCTGGAGAAGCTATAAACCTGAATTGAAATGCGTGCTAGCTCGTAATAGCCGAAATGTGTGGAAGTACAAAAGTTGGGCATTGCCGACCACATCGCTGGATATGTAAATACGCCCGCCGTTCCAAGCAGGATAACTTCTCTGCTCAACGCTAGCAGGAACCTGAAATTCAAATACACCATATTCATAACTCGATTGCATACGAGGAAATGAAATGGATATAGGTAGTACTGTCTATTTCATTTACTTGCGAAAGCCATTGCAGGCTGATGGAGGAATGGCAGAAATGGAGGGTTTGTCGTGGAAAAAGTCGTCTTTAATGCGATCCCCACACAGCTGCTGCGAAGTATGATCTACTCGCGGGAGGCTTATCCTTCTGAACTCCATCTGAACCCCATGAATCAGGAGATGGAAAATCTGATAAACCGGAGGAGCCAGCGCGCCAATCAACCAAATTTGAAATTTCAATTATCGGGATAAATTCAAATTTCAATCAGTGGGATGTCGGACGGCCTTTAAAGGTTTAAAGGGCAACAGCTGGATGGGAGCTTTGCCGGTTGATGGAGTAATCTGGCATCATACGCTGTTGGATGGATGGAGGATGCATGCATTGATAGTGGCCACATGGTTGAACCATGCAGCGACCCAATGATGATTGGGCTGTTTCATGGTGGATAGCCCTTGCCATTGGATCATGTTGTCATTGATGTCAATGGTTTGATTTATTGATGTCATTGATTGATGTTAAGAGGAGATTGTTGAATCATGTTGTCATTAATGTCAAGTGATTGATTGATGTCAAATAATTGATTGATTGATGATTGATGTCAAATGTAATATGTATTGTCCTTGATGAGAATGCATAGATGTAGATGGATCAATGAGTTGTCATTGATATGATGAAGATGGATCAATGAGTTGTCATTGATACATGATGCATAGTTGGATTGATGTAATGGTTTTATCATGGTTGTTAAGGCGCACAAATGGATGAATTCCAAAAGTGGTCTCCTTATGGTGAAAGCCCTCGTGAGAAGACACTTTATGGTTGAGTTATCCTAGAAGTATGGGTGGAGAACCCATACTTATATGTGAAATAACGAGATGAAGATCAGTGAAACTGTTGGTGAAACTATCCTAGATGGATAGTGTTTGTCATGCCATTTCCGGTGGTACGTGGAATGTCACATAACTCCTCATGGTTTGAGAGTTATGGCCTTACGAAGATTGGAGGACCCTCATATGTTAGCTTGAAGCCCCAAAAGGTCAAATAAGTCAAGTGCTTGAAAAGAAGAAATCATTATTTAAATGATAAAGTAAAGTGACAAAGTCAAGAAGGATTATTTAAATAATAAAGTGAAGTAACAAAATCAAAGAAGATTATTTAAATGATAAAGTGAGGTGACAAAGTCAAGAAGGAATATTTAAATGATAAAGTAATGAAGAACTTTCTAATTATGGAAAGTGGTTAACTCTAAAATGAGGAAATAGCCTAGATCTGGGTTAAGTGACCTAAAATGGGTTAAGTGACCTAGAATATGAAGAGTATAAATAAGAGGCTAGGGTCTCTTGTGAAAAATACATTTTGAGAGTATCTCTTGTGTATCTTTTGTGTGTATCTCTTGAGCATGATTGAAGATCTATTCTGAGAGAGAGAGCGTGAGGAGGATTTCATGGACGCATCAAAGTTTCAGCAATGTCTGAGATCTTGACGACAAAAGTTTTGGAAGTACAAAAACCCTATTTTCTGAGGCGTATGCGGGCTGTCTGTGTATAGAGTGAGTACATGTACGCGGGTTGTCTGTGAATATGGTGCATACGTACGCGGGTTGTAATGGGCCAGGGCACGTACATACGCGGGCTGCATGAGGACAGAGCGCATACAGTGGATAAAATCATGGAGATTTGTGGTTGAGTTGATGATTGGTTGTTGAAGACTGAAGCAGGTTCCAGATCTGCATTCTATGGGCTCAGATCTGTCACTGACACTGGTATGGTTACATTATTGTCTTGATGGATAGTATTGTTTGTAGTATTGTGAATGCTTAGGGCATTCTTGGTATGGTTGTTGTGATATGGTTTATGTTGGTTGATGGAGTGAGCAGTATTCTTGTGATTCAGTAGTGATATGATTGCTATGATATACTAGTTGCTTATATATGATTGAGTCAGCATTCATATTGATTGGTTGTGGAGCATGAGTAAGCTCCTGGAGAGCTTGGATGTGTTGTGACTGGCTGGTGGTCAGTTTGGATAGTGGAAGATAGAAGAAATTTTGCTTGCAGGTTGCAGAGGATCTAAGGATGTGATGAAAAGGATAAACCTTAATAGCTCAGAAGGCATACGCAGGTTGTTGTATATATTGGCCGCATGCATACATGGGATGTAGTGAGTCAGGGCGCGTACACACGCAGGCTGCACTACTGACAGGTCGCGTACCTGTAAAAGATTGATATCTGTGGAGGATTGTTGCCTCATCTCAGTTGGTGCTGAGGGTGTAAGTTGAGTCTTGCATTATAGAGTTGTCGCTGTTGTAGAGTTGTACTCTATTCAGTTGTTGCTGATAAACCCCAAGGATTGTAGTCTAAAATAAAAAGAAAAATTGTACATACATCTTGTGTTCTTTGTGTTCCTTGTGGTGATGATTTGTTGATGATATATTGTTAATATAAGTTCACTTCTAACTAGTTATAAATGACAGCAATGAGTAATGAGGAAATGTTGAATGTTAACTAAGGAGTTTTGTGTAAAAGAGAAGTTTTGTAAAAAGAGCCCCACACTCATTCACCCCCCCTCTAAGTGTGGTAGGTGTGTCCAACAATTGGTATTAGAGCGGGCCTTCACTACAAGCCTTAACAAGCTTGAAGGAGATCCATAGACACACAAATGGATGATGAAGTACCAATCCTTGATGAAGAAAACTATTCTACTTGGAGAATAGAGATGAGAGTACATTTGAAGGAAATGGGAGCAGCGATTTGGAAGGCAGCCATTGGTGGATCAGTTCCCTTAAAGAACAAGTCAAAGTATGCAGCTCAAAGGGAAGGAAAGAAGAATGATGGATTGGCTCTCAAGACCATTCATAGTGGACTCTCAAGCCCTATCAAAGAGAGCATGGGACAATGCACTTCCGCCAAGGATCTATGGCTAAAGCTAGAGGTGACATATCAAAGCAAGAAGGAAAAGGAAGATATTGAAGATCACTCCATCAAGATCATTAAAGGTAAAGAATCTCCAAAAACCCTTGATTGTATTATTTCTAAATGTGATCTTGAA
>JZKD02S2041138.1:426328-454572 GCA_000966675.3 Picea glauca
AATGCCAAAAGTCCTAGACATCCAAAAACCTAACCCTAGGAGATGAAGCGCCAAAAGTCATGTGGGCCTCGTTTGGGTAAGTTAGTACATCAACTTCCCGGGGTCGTAACTTTTGTATACGATCTCCTTTTTAGGCGTATGATAGCTCGTTGGAAAGGTATCGTCGAGGAGATTCATTTTGGAGGCTCAATCATGCATTCAACAATAATTGAGAACCTCAATCTCAAAAAACCTTCATTTAGGCCCTCAAAATGGCCCCGGAAGTTAAAACCTGCTAAAAATAGTAAATTGTCAAAATTGCCAGAAAGCTGTTTTGAGCTAGTTGGAAAAGGTGGGTGGCCACCGATATCCATCTGGATCAATCCTCCCTCCTTAGGAAGCAATGGTCTCCATTGTGTTGAGTTCCTGGGGGAGAAGGAAAAGCGTATGTTGAATCTGCATCTTGGCGAGCTGCTTGTCTTGCTAGAGATGTCGCACTGCTCAGTTTGTGGAAGTCTATCATGAACCTGTTGAGGTTGAGGTTGTTCAACAAGTTGGGCTACATGAGAGGATGTTGTGCAAAAGGAATCTTTGCATTTTTCTGCAGCCTTGTCGACCTGCTTTTGTAGGATAGAAGGTGCTTGGGGCAAGGCTGTAGTGGTTGCAGTGTCCTTCTGTTCTCCTTTTGAACATATTGTGAAGAAGCTAAATTTTGCAGTATGATATACTACTTTGCGACACTTTTTAGGCAGAACAGTAGTGGGAACTACCTCTGGTATTCTGTAGAGATGACCCTCCAAAGTGACAATAACACTACGAGGTCGAGACTCATAAATAGCATGGCGCTTCCACATATATGGCTGGCCCAAGAGAACATCACAGACATCCAGTGGGTGAACATCACATAATACCTCATCCTTGAAGGGTTGGATGCCATACGACAATCGACACGGCTGGCTGACACGAAGATCTCGTCCTTGGAAAAGCCACCTGATGTTGTATGGCTATGGGTGTGGTGTTGTCGAAAATCCCAACTGTTTGAAAACCTCTGCTGAGATGAGGTTCTTTTGGCTTCTGATATCAACAATAAAATGTAGTGGGGTCCCCTTCACACACATCTGTGAATGGAAAAGGCGCTCCCCCTCTTCAAGATCTGTTGGTTCTTCTGGTTGAATTGTTGCGGTCACGACAATAGCAGTGGGGTCTGCATCAATGATCCGTCCTTTACCGGTATTTTCAGAATCAAATTCTGAATCAGGGTTCGGCTCCTTGTCTTTGATCTTGGCCACCAATGACTGTTTTGAGCGACATTCATCGATGTTGTGCCAGGGGATTTTGTGGAAATCGCACCATTTTCTGGTGTCCTTCTTTGTCTTCCCGTGACCCTTCTTTTCCTGTGTCTTGGACTGGTTTTCGGGAGACTGCTTGTTAGGGCCGTCTTCGTCATACTTTGGTTGTTGCAGATTTGCAGAACCGAATTCTCGTTTGTTCTGGTGCTTAAATTTCTGCTCAATTTTAACAGCATATCGATAAGCAACATCGAGTGATGAGATGTCCAGAAAATCCATTTCAGTTTGGATGTATCTGTGTAGAGCTCCACAGTATTTCAGAACCAAATGTCGCTCAGAGTCTTTGATACCCAGCTTGGTGCGCAAGGTATGGAAGGTGTTGGTGAACTGCGAAACTGCTTGGCCTCTCTCTTGCCATAGTGTGGTCCATCTCATGTACTGGTCCTCATAGTTGCCAACAGGGTAATACTGTTCTTTTTCCGCATCCACAAAAAAATCCCAAGTGGGATCGGCCCCATATATTCCAGACTCCTCTGTGGAACTTTGCTCCTGTTAGCACTCTGTAATTTGCCTAAGGCTGCTGAGGAAAACACAGAGGTAACCTCGAATCGCTTTGAGTCTTGGATCTAGCCCTCCAAGACTCAGAGAGGGATCTCTCTTTTAGATTTAACTTTGTTTGCAATAGCACTGATGTTAGGCTAGCTATAAAAGCAAGGAAAATATAGAGTTTTTGATTTTGAGATGGTTAGTTTGGGACAGCAAGGAGAGCCATTGGGCAAATGGGGTATGCGATTAAAAGTGATTCATATCTCAGATCTGGACAAGGCTGTTACACAGGGCAAGGTAGCAGAAACATTGGATCGATTTAAGTTTTAATGGCGTGGATTAGAGGAAGAAATAGGTGAGGAAAAAACCAGGCACAGGAGCAGTTAAGAATTCCTGAACTAGCCTTTAGAAGATAAACATAAAGATCACCACAAGCTGAGACGCAGAGTATCTGATAATAAATTCTGCCCCTATTACTTTCCTTCTGGTGATAAGAAATGAAAACAAATTGTAAAGAAGACTGGAAATACATTAACAAAGAGGAAAAACATCACCAATATCTCTACACAAGAATCTTGTGAACACCTTGCACATCTCTAAATTGATCATCTAAAAGCTACAGAGAAGAAAAAGGTTCTCTGGTCGTACATGACCCACAGTCCAGCAATGAAAAATAAAACACCAGGTAGAGACCTCTCACACAGGTCTGACTCTCTCCTCACAGCCCATTCGAACCCTCATTAAGTTTTTTACATCACTATATATAACAAAAAATCCCCCAGCCTTCAAAGATTCGGGCTCATGACTCTGCACTCTAAGAATAGAAAACTGTTACAACCAAATAATGACACCTGTAGAGTTTGTCTACAGCAAACCCAACAGTAAACTGAATGAAAATTAACTTTGGTGACTGTTAGCTTTGACATCTGGCACATTGGAGAAGGTTTAAAATTTGTTGGCGAATAGACTGAATGCGGGAGGTTTTGTTGGAGACTGGCTGGAAACTGTCATTTGCCAATTGTAGCATTTTCATCTAGAGCCTGGGATTGCTCTGCCACCTGTATAACTGTTCCCTAAATATGTGGATGAGACTGTTGAAATCGGGTTCCTTGTTTGCCACTATCCTCAGCGATTTGTAGTTGGAAATCTTTTTAATCTATGTCTCTGTAAAATCGGCATCTATAACATCATCCCCCTGAGATCTTCAATCTTATCTGAAAAATATGACATTAACCCTTTAAGCATATTAACCTCATCTTCCGTGGCACTTATAGCCAGTGTGCCATTCTGGAGATCTCCCTCAGAAACATTATTTGTCTGTGCCTCTTTGCCAGAACTTTCACCCTTGGATGTCTCAGCTTCAGTGGTGAGTCTTTGCATACGGGATGCACATATTGAAAGAGCCCGTTGGCAGTAGTTTAGAGCATCTGGAGTCTTGTTATGCATCTGTAGAGCCAAACATATCTCAAAGCGTAGTTGTGAAATATGACGACTGTTAGGTTCCTCCAAGTGTTCTAATATAGAAAGAGCTCTCAAGTAATCACTTAATGAAGTCTGGAAATCTTCTCTTTCCAAAGACACATCTCCTTACAATTTGTAACTATTCATGAGTCTTTTGGGGACCCAAAGTTTACAGCATTGACTCATGCAACTCAAAATGCTACAAAGCTGTGCACATTCAATGTCTGTGAAATGATGCTAGTGAAATTTTATTGAGAATTTAGTTACGAATAATGTAAATTTCAATAGCACAACAATGCTCAAAGTCCAAGAGCATGCAACATAATGGCATTTTGGGCATGCATGCGATTTTCTGCCTGAGGGAAAACAACCGAATTGGGAGCCTCTATAACACCATCAGTGACTTCAATCCCTCTTTCAGCAGGAAGACAGTGCATGAATAATGCTTTGGGGCTTGCCAATGCCCTCAGAGATTTATTAACCTGGAAGCCTTTAAAGTGCTCAATACGATAAGAAGCTTGATCCTTCTGGGCCATACTCGCCCATACATCTGTATATACAATATTTCCCCCCCTTACAGCTTCTGCAGGATCATTTGTTATTTCAATTTTACTAATCCCTGCGTTCCTTGCCTTCTCCACAGTTACACGATCAGGTTCAAATCCCTTGGGGCAAGCACAAACAAAGTGAAATGGAACCACAACAGCCAGTAAAAGCCATGAGTGTACAATGTTATTTCCATCTCCGACATAAACAACCTTAACCCCTTCCACAATATCCTCAAGCATAAATGAGTGGCGCCTTTCGAGTTCATTTACATAGTTCAACCACTTGTTAACAGCTCTCTGCCACTTTGAACTCTTAGAAGTGATTCTGAAATCACAAACTATGAAAACGTCAGAGAAGAAACAAATCATAAGAAGATAAAAAGCCTCAAGGTAACAACAAATAAGATCGATTCAAGCCAGCAGGTCAAAGGACAGGGTCCTCAAGTGTTGCATTTCCAAAATCAGTGATATGGGGATAAGAAACTTTCTCATTGAGCTGGTTTTGAGCCCAGATCGACATCTTTAGAAGACATGGAAGCTTGGGATCTTTCTCATGACTTTGACTAGTTAAAATTGCAGCATTCAATTCACTGTCTGTCTTATGACACTGGGAGATGTCTAAAATGTCCCCAAAAGGGCTAGTTGATGGATTTTCAAAGGCTAACAAAGCAACTGTACGTTCCACCTCTTCTAGAAAGACATGATTTTCTTCCCCCCTTGGTGCCAATTCCTCCTGTGCAAATTCAAGAGCTTCTTCAAGCTCGAGGTTTTAATTCTGCGAATCCTTCTGA
Organism: Picea glauca; assembly: GCA_000966675.3. Taxonomy (NCBI): domain Eukaryota; kingdom Viridiplantae; phylum Streptophyta; class Pinopsida; order Pinales; family Pinaceae; genus Picea; species Picea glauca. The sequence continues at coordinate 430,943 of JZKD02S2041138.1, forward strand.
AAGAGAATCCGGGGCTGGAATATTTAGATCTAGACCTCACCCAGTATAAATCTTCAAGGGTATGCTTTAGATGTACACGAGACCCGAACTTTCCTTTACTCTCGCCCGAAGGTAACGGTCCGACCAGATTCAATAGACCACAACAAGATCGGGTGTAGCTCTTTGCGCTCAGCTGGGTAAGAACGCCCTTCACCAATAGGAGGTTTTTGCAAATCTATCTGCACTTTATTGTCATCAAGAATTGCAGGCAGGAGATTTAAAAGATCGATGTGTATACAATGCTGGGACTTGCAATTTGTTCCACAGATTTTGTGAAACCACGATTCGCTGCATAACCTTCTTTGCATGCGTTTGGACACCTTGACTCTGTTTCAACACCTGGCACGGGGTTTTAACACTGTGCTTTATATATTTTTTTTAAATCCTGCGGGCAATATCCCATTTTCACACCGTAAGCTGAACCTTAAGTGATTATATTAGCCAACAGTCATATGGTGTAGCAATGAAATGAGCCCGAGGCTTGGGCTTTGGGGTTTGGTGTTTGTGTTGTGCTGGCGCTGCTTGTCTGCTGTTGGTGCATGAAATGGCGCATATCCCTTGGTGTCGAGCATTAGGAAGTTGGCCCTAGGCCAATATTTTTTGGCTGAAAATTATGTTAATTTTTCACAAAACTAGGTACAAAGGCGAAGGCCGAGGGGCCATGTTTTTGATCAATTTGACAAACATAATTTTATAAAACCCTGACTTAGGTTAAGAAACCCAATCTTTACATTTGACCATGAGAATCACAATTTTTTTCCTTTCAACCAAATGCACCAAAACTTGTTTTGAAGTTCGCGCGCAAACATTCATCTTATGCTTGGTCGTGGTTGGGCGTTTTCCGCTGCCTTCGCCATGCGTCATGAGCGAACACATATGCCTGCGATAGATACATATTAGTCAGAAAAATGATTCCCTATTACATAGGGTTCTAACAGCTCCCAGTAAGTTTCCCACCAATGTTTGACATGAGGGAGAGCTTTAAGGAGTGCAAAGGTGATCTTTTCTTTGTCGGAAAAATTGTGAATAGAGAAATAACCTTCCAACAGAGTTAACCATTTTTCTAGGGCTTCTGCATCTATCTGTCCTTCAAATACAGGAATATCAAAATTAACTTGTACTTTGAAAGGCGAGGTGCCTCCAAAGTGGCCGCTTAAAGTACCAAATGGATGAACTCCAAAGTGGTCCCCTTATGGTGAAATCCCTCACGGGAAGATGCTTTGTGAAGTCCAAATGGTTAAGTGGTTGAGTCATCCTAGATGTGTGGTTAAGGAACCCAAGGATTGATTGTGGAATATTGTAATGAAGAACCATGAATTCGTAAGTAAGACTATTCTAGATGGACATTGCTCGTCATGCCATTTCCAGTGATATGTGAAACATGACATAACTCCTCATGGTTACAGAGTTATGGCCTTGTGAAGTTGGAGAACCCTCATGTGTTGTATAGAAGCCCCTAGAAGGTCAAAGAAGTCAAATTATTCTAGAATCTCCTAGAAGAAAGTTGACTAGTCAAAGTGGTTAGTCATGGGTTAAGTGTTTGCAACAAGAAAACAATTAAAAATAAATTAGTTGCAACTAGATGTAAAGAAGTTACTATTTGTGGAGAAAGTAGATATAAGTGGACATATGGTTAAAAGTGGGTTAGCCCCTAAAAGAAGGAAGTTGGTTAGAGTTGGTTAGATGAGGAAGCTACTTGGATAAGTATAAATAAGAGAGCAAGGATATCTTATGTGGGTGAGTCTCTTGAGCATATTGAAGATCTATTCTTGGTGAAAGATTCATTGCAGGTAGTAGGTACTCATGGATGCATAAAAAGTTCCGTAAGTCTGAGGTATTGACGGTAAAAGTTTCGGAGTTTCAGAAATATTGAAAAACCCTAGTTTCTGAGATGTATGCGGGCTAACAGTATAATAGGATGCGTACATACGTGGGCTAACAATATAATAGGGTGCATATGTACACGGGCTAGCAGTATAATAGAGCGCGTACATGAGGAAAAATCCATAAAATCTTGAGCAAGCACTGGTGCCAGGTTCCTGAAGTCTGAAGCAAGATCCCATAACAATGGTCTACTGGTTCAGATATGTTACAAAAGACATGGTATGGTTAAATGTTGTCTTCATGCTTAGATTTTCTCATGGTATGGTGAATGCTTGAGGCATTCTTTGTATGGTTGTATTGATGTATACATATGGTAGTTGGTTGGTTAAGTAGTTCAGATCTGTTTTGATTGAGGAATATCCATAATCTATGATGGTGTATGGTTGAAGAGAATGAATGGGTTGTTGGATGGCATATATATATTTTTGTGATTGGTTATGGTATAGATTGGGCAGTGAAATGAAGAGTGCAGTGACAGATCAGAAGTGGATATTACAGAGGTAGAAAGGGTTTGAAGTTCCATAAGGTTGAAGTTTCAGAAACCTTAGTTTCTGAAGGTGTATGGAGGATGACAGTGGGAAATGATGCATAAATATGATTGATGCAGTATAGGTAGGTCGCGTACATATGTGGATTGTAATATAAACAGGTCACGTACCTGTTGACAGATTGGTATCTATTTACAAGCTGAGTCTTATATTTGAGGATTGATTCCTCTTCTCAGTTGGTGCTAAGATTTGCATTGAGAGTTGGTGTTCTTGTGGAGTTTTTTCTCTTTTCAGTTGATGTTGATAAACCCCAAGGATTGTAGTCTGCAATACAAAATAAAATTATACATATGTCTTGTGTGCCTTGTGTTATTTATGGTGATGGTTTATTGATGATGTTTGCTACTGAGATATGATTACATTATAAATAATGAATATTGAGTAAGTGGTGATTGCTAACAAAGATGTTTTTTAAAGAAGTTGTGAAAAGAATCCTACATTGATTCACCCCCCCTCTCAATGTGTTTGGTGTGTCCAATAATTGGTATCAAAGCAGGCCTTCATTATAAGCATTAACAAGCTTGAAGGAGATCCATGGACACACAAATAAATGAGCATGAAAATGAAGTTCCCCTCTTTGATGAGACAAATAACTCGGCATGGATAATAGAAATGAAATGGTTTTTGAAGAAAAAAGGAAAAGATATTTGGAATGTAGCTATTTTTAGATCAATTCCCTTGAAGAATAAGTCAAATTTTGTAGCACAAAAGGAAGAAAATAAAAATGATGCATTAGCTCTCAAGACCAAATTCAATGGACTCTCAAGTTCTATCAAAGAAAGCATGGGGGAATGTACTTCTGCCAAGGTTCTATGGTTGAAGCTAGAGAAGGTATATCAAAACAAAGAAGACAATTCCATCAAGGACAATGAAGGTAAAGAATCTCCAAAATATTCTGATTACAATACTCCTAGTGAAGTTGAATGTTCTCTTACAAATGAAGAAGAAAATATAGTAGAAGTTTGTCTAGGTGAATAAGAAGAGTCGTTGAAGTTTAAAGAATTTTTTTTATTTGAGTTAGGTGATGTTAGAATAGAAATAGAACATTTGTTCAATTGCTTCTGAGTATCTTGAAAAATGCATTAATGAAGTCCTAGAAAAGTACCCAAAGCATATCATGGAACTAAAGAAAATGCTCAAAGAACAAAAAGAAACCAAAAAGACTCAATTAGAAGAAAAAGAAGAAGAGATCAAAAGACTAAAGAATGAAATAATTAATCAAGAAGAAGAAAAGAAGAAAGTAGATGATGAGCTTAGAAAAAGTATTGAAGTTAATGTCAATCTTAAGACCAAAATTGAAGAAGCCAAAAGAATAGAGGAACTATTGAAGAATCAAGTAAATGAAAATCAAGAGTCATGCCATAAGTTGGAACCTGAGGTTGTTGATCTTAGAAAGGAAGTAGAGAAGTCTAACACTCACATCAAGTTCATGAAAAACTCAACAATATTGGATGAGATCCTAGATAGCCAAAGATCTCCAAATCATAAATCAGGTCTTGGATACAACAATGAAGGTGCTCACCTTGAAGCTAACACTTCTAAGAAGTATGAGGTAAGTCCTTCATTCTCAAAAGGTGGAAGCAATGTTGCAATTCAACCATCTACACAAAGTAAGGAAACTTTCAAAAGAACAAAGCAAGGAAGACATCAAGAAACCATCTTTACACCTCAAAGCAAATTCAGAAGAGAGACACCTTCAAGGTGGACACCAAAGCAAAGGTATGAAAATGTTTTTCATGGTCAGTGCTACTCATGTAATGATTATGGTCACAAAGCTTTGGATTGCAAACATTATGCAAGGAAAGATAATGGAAGGTTTCATAACACCCTAAGGTGTTGGAGATGTAATAAAATGGGACACATTCCTGCTCATTGTCACACCATGAGATGCTACATCTGCAGTGGGTTTGGCTACAAATCCCAGGATTGTTGGAACACAAGAAGACAGTTCGTGAAGAGTGCTTCATATAGCATGAAAAAAAGAACACATGAAGCTAGGAAGGAAGACAATGATGAAAATATGGAAGCTTGGAGATCAAGTTCTGAGAAGATGATACACCTTCAGAAGTGGGTGAAGAAGACTGAACAACCAGAACAAAAAGATAGCGATGAGGCAATCTCAATCTTGACATTGTCAAAAGCATACGTGGGCTCCTGTGGAATAACTCACATACATACGCGAGCTGACCTATATAAAGGTCACGTACATATGCGAGCTGACCTATAGAAAGGTCACATACATACACGAGATGCCTGTGTAATAGACAGTGCATCTGTGGTAAAAGATTTGGAAAAGAAGGCTATGCAGATGAGTTGCAACGTGATTTTATAATATAACTCTGTTTTGCAGTATCTAACATGGTTTGTTACAAGTTTTCATGATTATATGCTTACATATATGTATGTATGGTGATGAAATATGGTTGAGTGTTGAAGCATATGCTTGATGCCTATCCTGGATGCATAATAATAACTATAGAGTATGGATTGAGACATTTTCTGTTGAGGAAAAATGTTGGTTATGACAATGAAGTTATGGTACTTTGGTTATGAGATATATCATGATGATGTGATGCGAGCTAGAGATATCATTGATCTATTGAGACACACTTTTGGCACATGTTTAAAGATACTATTGACTGTTTAGTACTTGTTGTAGTGAATGGTTTTTGAGGAAGATCTATCATGGTACATGGATGGTACATATGTGAGCTCCATTGATGTATTATCTTATGATGTATTATTAGAGGCATATTTGTTGGATGTCTTGGTGCATGCATTTGGCATGTGTTTGAGCTACATATTGGGACATATAGTTGATGAGTTGATAAGGTGATTATGTTTTACATCATTGATGAGTCATATCTTGATCTACAATTGATGCATGATTGATATAAACTTAGTTGTTTGGTAGAGGAACTTGCTAGCAGTATGATTGACACATGGTTTATGGTTGATATGGTACACATGTATAGGAACACATATTGACTGTGGTTCATCTTATTGAGGTTTAGTGCATGGGTGATGCACTTGCTTGGTACCAGTTGAAATACTTGTTGTGGTTCTTGGTTGATGCTTGATGGTTGAGATACATATCTTGACACATGGTTTGTGGCACTTGGTTTATGATAGATGCATATATATGTGATATGACATGGTTGACATGTTGACGATATTAATGGTACATTGATAGAGGTACTTGTTGATGATCCTGATATATGTTTGGTACACTCCTTGGCATATATATATACTTTAATGATGAGATCTTATTGTATGGTGTTGATACGCATGATTGGCACTTAATATGGCACAAGATGTACATGGTTGATGTTTTGTTCATGATTCACTTTTAACATACATTTTTCTTCATGATTGATGCATGAGATGATTGGCACACACTTGATGTATGGTATGGCACAAGTTTGGATGATTGATGCATGGATAGGTCCAAATATTGTCATAGAATAGTTGATCTATGATAAGTAGTGGAATTTGTAGTAGAAGTAGGTTGCAGTGGTAGCATATTGTTCATCTTGTAGAGAAGATTGGGGGAGACATAACCACAGGGGGATTTATTCCTCTTTCCGTGATTGGTTGCAACAACATGATTCCAGGAGGAGAGATTCATCAGATGTAGGATAGAGAGTTAGATTCTTGGAGAGAGAGCACATAGGCATGTTTCTAGGCAGAGCATGTGTGATATGTCTTCATCACTGCATCAGAGTGATATCCCTTGTTCAAAAGGGGAGAGATTATTTAGAGGAATATCAAAGGCATTTAGGCAGGGGGGGAAGCCCCAAGGAGAGAACTACCCTTTGCCATTGATGTCAAAGGGGGAGATATTGTCACATTGATGTGATTAAGATGACTATTGATGAAGAGCATTTCCATGTCTACATGTTTCCATCAATGATTGGTGTTGACGTCAATGTTGGTATTGCCATCAAATCCAAAGGGGGAGATTGTTACACTATGTTGTCATTGATGTCAAAGGATTGATTTCAAAGGGTTAATGTATTGTCATAGTAACATCATTGATGTATTGATTGTTGGAATATGTTTTTATGGATTTAATTTTTGTATGAGGGATAATGTCATGAAGTGTCATAGTGATGTATTTTCATGGATTAATGTATAGACAATATGATGTAAAGGTTGGTCATTTTTGTCTTGTCATGGCTGATAGGAAGTACCAAATGGATGAACTCCAAAGTGGTCCCCTTATGATGAAATCCCTCACGGGAAGACACTTTGTGAAGTCCAAATGATTAAGTGGTTGAGTCATCCTAGATGTGTGGTTAAGGAACCCAAGGATTGATTGTGAAATATTGTAATGAATATCCATGAATTCATAAGTAAGACTATTCTAGATGGATAATGCTCGTCATGCCATTTTCGGTGATATGTGGAATGCCACATAACTCCTCACAGTTAGAGCGTTATGGCCGTGTGAAGCTGGATAACCCTCATGTGTTGTCTAGAAGCCCTTAGAAGGTCAAAGAAGTCAAATTATTCTAGAATTTCCTAGAAGAAAGTTGACTAGTCAAAGTGGTTAGTTATTGGTTAATTGGTTGCAATAAGAAAACAATTAAAAATAAATTAGTTAAAACTATATGTGAAGAAGTTACTATTTGTGGAGAAAGTAGTTATAAGTGGATAAATGGTCAGAAGTGGATTAGCCCCTAAAAGAAGGAAGTTGGTTAGAGTTGGTTAGATGAGGAAGCTACTTGGAGAAGTATAAATAAGAGAGAAAGGGTCTCTTATGTGGGTGAATCTCTTGAGCATATTGAAGAGATATTCTTGGTGAAAGATTCTTTGTAGGTACTCATGGATGCATCAAAAGTTTCGTAAGTTTGAGGTATTGACGACAAAAGTTTCAGAGTTTCAGAAATACTGAAAAACCCTATTTTATGAGATGTACGTGGGTTAACAATATAATAGGGTGTGTGTTGAGAAAAATATATAAAAGGATCTTACTCAAGTATTTTCATATTCTACTTGGCTAAAGAAAAATAGACGGGAATATCACCCTAAGTTTATATCCATCAAAATTAATATCCTAACTCACAAGTATTGATTACAAGTGCTTAGGCTAGTCTTTTTATAAATAAAATCTTGCTGAAAAACTCATTGTTTATATGATTTTCTGAATATAACAGTTGCTGAAATAAATGTAGAGATAGAAGTAAAAACACCAAGTCAATAATCAAGACAGATGAGACATAAAACAATCCTTTATTTCATTCCAATCCATCAAAGAGTCATTCTCTTTACAAAATTTCGTGAAGAAGTTTTGGACCAAAGTCAAACTTAGACATCCCCGATGAAACATACAAAGGACCTCTGACAGAAAATCCAAAACTAAACTCTAAAAGCCGGATCAGCTTGCCACCGATTGCTACCTACTCGACTCTACACAATAGCCTTGGTCAGTCATGAAAACTAATTCACAAACAGATAAGTCTACACAGACTATCAAAGATATATCAACACCTCTGAAAAAAAAGTGTCTGAATGATGTAATTCAGCCCTAAATCTTGCTGTCTACAATAAGACCCTACTATCACAGAAAATAATTAGGCCTTGAATAAATTAAGGAATGAATGAAAAATGAACTATATCAACACAAACTCAAAGCGAAAACCTTAGTATGCTTCTCCTTCTATCCTCCTCGTTTTCCTCCCTTTCCTTTTTCCTTTAAGCAAATTAGAATTGGTTGAAGTAGTTGAACTACCTCATTAGTTAAGTTAACTAAAAACTCAACCAACTTTTTAGTTAGGGGGAAAAGTAATAAATCATAATAAGGGTTTTAAATAAATAATAACTAGTAGGTGGGACTCCTTGTGACTCTTATTTATCTCTTAACAATCATAACATAACTAGTTAATTAAACAAGAACATCCCTCCTTGTGACTCCCATCATCACATGCATGTTTGAAAATTTATCTAATTGATATTTGACATTATTTTCAAAAATAAATTACTCATATATCGAAAAAAACATGTTGTTCAAAACTTCTGAAGTCAACTGTCATCAACAATAAATAAAATAAAACTTAAAATCCATATTTTCCACTCTAAGATGCAATCTTTCCATTGTTGTTGCTGTCACCTTTTGATCTCTCTAAATTTTCCTTTGGTTGTGTTGAGCCTTTAGGCCTAATCTCGCTGATCACATGAGAACAATCGTCCCTCAAATGCATTCGGGAGGACATGGATTTATCAGAGCCATTGGAGGGTGAGGAAGGGGTAGCAGTGGCTTTTCCTTTGTCAGGGGCATGGTGGGCCTCGGTTTTCAATCTTTTTCTAGCATGGGAGGACTGTACTGGTGAGTGGGTAGGGGAAACTTGGACAATATGATTGCTAGGCGGGGGAGCAGGTAAAGACAAATTGGGCTAGCCACGATGTTGGGAGACTGTTGGGCGGACAATCTCTTGCCATCCATCGTTTTCAGGAACCTCGGGTTGTAATGAGACATGAGGGGGCACGGGAATACCAGGGGCTTGTGGAACTTGGAAGGGAGGCCTTTCAGGTCTCGGTTGTACCATTCCTTTCCCAATCCAATTGAAAAACCCAACATGAAATAGCTGGCCTAACTCTTGCGAGTCAACATCAAAGTGTATGGAGAATGTTGGCCTTCTTGGGATTCTGTTCCAATTACCTCTCCCTCAGTTGCCTCTGCCATGGCTACCTTGGCTGAAAAAGATCATTCCTGCATGCATGATTGATTAGAAAATAGTTTCTTTAACAACCATACATGATAGCTCCTTAAAAATATGAAATAGATTTTGGCTCAACAACATATCAGACTCATGCAATCCAATCCATACAAATTGTTTAACTGTTGTCAATGAGCAGGGGGTGAACAAAAAGGTCCTAGGATATGTGAGGGGTTCGTATTAGGCAAAAAATAATAAAATGAGGGGGAAAATAATCATGTTTACTGCTCACAAACAACACAGAATCAATTGTAATGCAAACCAAGGAACATGTCACTGTAATCCACCCAAGAAAATGTGATTTCAAATTGTTGCAATACAAAATTCTCTTAACTGTAATTAAAGTTTAGGAACAGGGAGTGAAAAATGGATATGGGAAGGTGATGGGATTGTAATTAGCGAAAAGTAAAATAATGGTAGGGAAAGAGAGCGGATATTGTTCATAAAATTAATTAATTAATTCATAAAACCATTCCATATCAAACGCAAAAGATCCAACACCAATCAAATAATCACTGTGATCAATTGAACAACTACTATGTATAATTCAATCAATTCTATGTAATAACTTGCTCACTATTCGCAATTAAATCTTTAACACAGTGTCACCAAACAAGACAATATGCCTTCCACAACAACCTGCATAAGAGTTCTGTTTCTTCTCATTTTTCCACTTAATGTTTTAAAACAATTTCCAAATGAACACACAATCACTTATTTTCAGTCTGTTCAACATCAGAACATCAACTACTGCCATGAATTATTTCATTCATCAAACACAAACACAAAAATCGTGCCCGATTCCATTCCTCAATTCCATTTAACAATTACATTGTAATGAGACCATACTGTCACAGAATCCGTGCCCATCTCTGAAACAATACATGATATCCATCAACCATACACGATGGACAACCAAAACATAATCATCAATATATCAAATTGCAATAACCTTGACTTGCCATTTAAATGCACAACAATCACCACTTCAACTTATACGATGTTGTAGGATACACAGACCATTCAACAAAACGCAAGAGACTTTATGTGACTGTACATGTTTAATTACTCCAAATCTAAACATTTAACAATGCTGAGCTATCAATCCAATACAAGGAGGCAACAACAATATGCCCAATCCCATTTCTTAAATCAATCGAATTGCAACAAAACTACACTATTTAAAAAACTGTGCTCATCTCTGATGGTGCAATCAAACAATATCCATAACATATACACTAGACAGTCGAACACAACTATCACGATTGCAATATTTCCATTTGGCAATTAAAACACACAGTAACAAAAACCCTTATTTCAATCAATATCATGCTGTAGGAAACACACAACCCAATGCATAAGAAAATAGGCATATTCCTAGTCAACCATAAAACGATGCTGAACTATCGAATCAATTGCCATAATAAAAGAACACAGTGACTATAACCAATCACAAAAACCACTGTCGACGCTATTAATCAGGGAAAACCAATAATTAACCACTGTCGATGATACTCCACCAAATCATAACATTCGACCATGCGTCTGACAAAAAACAACTGGTTCATTTAACAAAATTGGGATTAAAATAATCAAGGGTGGACTCTGAGTAACCAACACAGGGGGGGTTGGAAATAACCACCAACAACAGGTGAGAACATTCAGGACAAGACGTTGGACCCATATGCCATATCACCCATAGATTTGCAAGACAAGGAGAGAGTTCAACATGTGAGAGATATTATGAACAAAGGAGTAGAGGTCCCTCATGGGCCAATAAATAACACCAGAACACACAGGGCATAACCCTCGCGGTTTTCGCCAATCAACCTGGGTAATGCTGATATAAAAACAGATCCATGAAATGACAATTCACCTCAAGAAGGTCCCTTGGCATAATATCCATCATAACCAAATACACAGACACCGATAGTATAAACGAGCCCATACCCAAGTGAAACGATATACAATGACACCAGGAGGTTTGAGATCAAACCCATCAACCCATGACAACAACATGACAGGGTGAGGTAAAAAGAACTTGTGCAAAGACATCCAGTCAAGTCTGGACTGAACGAACCGTCCAAAAACTCACAAGAACAACAAAGAGCCTTCATGTCTTCTTCCACTCAAAATAATTAATGAAACTGTGACTTTAACCATCGTTTTCCATTTGCAACGAAAACCACAGAACAACAATTCCAGAGAAAAATCACAAGTTTACATAGTTGTGAGTCTCAAGAAAAGCACAGACCCATACATCACCGAGCCAATATCTATTTCATAACTAGAGTGGGTACATGGATGACGAAAAGACATACCTGTAACCAAGAAAACCTTAAAAACGCGAGCTTGGCCGAGCATTTCTTCCTGTACTTGAAAATAGGAGCTTAACCACAACGAAACACAATTGAACAATAGCCAAGCTAGGGTGACGGCCAATGGAAGGGGTATGGAGTGATGTGCAGTAAATGCACGTCGCCTCCATCCTCCACTCATTCAATTCCTTAGTACACGCCAACCAACCCTCCATTAATCCACTTAATTAATATATGCATCGAACTTAACATCCATCACTTGTCAAATGTGCCACCCTATGTTACATTAACCATTTCCAACCACACCATAACACATATAACTCAATAAATTGTATCGCTACTAACCCCATTAGCTAGGACTAACAACAATTCCTTAATTTGTAGCATAGTAGCATAGTTTGAATTTCTTGCTTAGATTTTTCTCCATATTTCTTTTATCCTTTTTCATGAATAACACATGTTTTGTGCAGGTGTAACATATAATATATCATGGCGCAATAAAAATAATAGTTCACATAAGCCTTCATGACATGGATATGAGAGTTTAAAGTAAAGACACTCACATAGAGCATGAATTTTCCATCACCCATTTGTTGCGAATAGAACCAACATTTGAACATCAATCATGCTCAAACCTGTAAGCAGTGTCGAACAACAACATAACATCAAATAAGAACCAGATCTGATCCTCCAATCTACAAGGGGTTCCCACCTACTAGTATTATAGATATATTGGTAGCTTATAATAATAGGCTTTAGCAATACTTTGCGGGCATAAAACCTCGTTGCGATTTTAATCGTCAACAAACTGGCGACTCCATAGGGAAATTTGTTTTCAACATATTAGAACTTAGAACTCATGGTTTTGCAGACCAAGAACAGTAGATAAAGAAGATATAACCAGAATGATTATGCAACAGGGGGAAGTGAGCGGATTTAATGGAAAAATGACCGGGAATTTGGGAATAACTCATGAAAAGTATTATGTATGAGGGGTTTTACCACTGTGTACATAATCTTTCAACTGGAATCGGTTCTTAACTTGAAGGAGAAAATTTATGGACTTGCTCTCTTAAATTCTCAAATGGATGAAGGAAAGGAAAGCATAAGTGGGATAACCCAAAAAAAAAAAAAATTTTTAGACAACAGTGAAAGCAGATAACAAATTCACGTGTGCTTTTCAAGGGAAACATCGTAACATCTGTGTAAGCTTGATTTCTGTTGACCAACAATATCTTGTAGGAATGACACTGTGGAAAAACTGATCCAACATCTTATTTTTGACCAAATCAACTAAAAGGTGGTAAGCAACAAAATCATGACATAAATAAAATTGAAAAAATTAAAACAACAATAATAAAATGACAGAAATGTAAAAGCAGTAGGAAATGTTTAGAAAATAGAAAGAAAAAGTCAAACTACTATAAAGCAGAAAAGAAAATAGTGAAAAACTAAATGCAGAGCTAGACTACTAGTATACAGAAAATCCAAACAACGTTAGAACTTTTCACATTGGTCCCACGTAATGTTTCAAATGAGAACCGTTAGTGTTGTAGGAAAACAAATGCTCCTGTAAATCCTTTATAATGTAAGAGTTAGTATCTAGGACAAAAGCAATTTTGAAAGGACCTAGAAATAACACTTGGAACTCTGAGGTAATTATCAGCCCTTTAACATATACAATTATGTTGTCAAGATACATATGGATACTGATCAATTCATCAAGAGTTGTTTGTATAGGTATTTTGAAAGTGGTACTTGCATCAAGTAATCCATAAAGCATACATTCATAAGTCACGGTACCCCAATCAGTGTAAAGATGGTTTTGTAAGCATCTGCCCCTTTTACCTTGATTTGATTGTAACCAAAAAAACTGTCAAGTAAGGGCCTCATCCGTGACCTTACAACCTGTTGTAGAATCATTTCCATATTAGGGGGAGGGAAGGGATTTTTCATAATAGCCTGATTGAATGCATGAAAATTAATGTAGGAGCTAATATGATCAATGGCCTTTAGAATAGGTACCAGTTTGGTAACCCATTTAGGGTACTTGACCAGAAAGATGATCCTAACCTTCAAGAAATTTTCCATCTCCCTTTGAATAGTTGCTTTAAATGAAGAGTTAATTGGTATTTGTTTTTTCCTGACTGGTTTTATGTCTTCCTTGATGGGGATGGCATGTTGTATAAGACCAGGATCAAAACCACAAAGATCCTCATAAGACCAAGAAAAAACGTCTTGAAATTCACAAAGTAGCTTGGAAAACTTCATTTTCTCTTCATCTGAAAATTTGGCACCTATTTTAACATTCTTTGGAGCCTCGAGTGTCCAAATGTTCAAGGAGATGGTTTCACCCACCTTCCTTTTCGACTCCTCTTCTTTCTATTTCTCTTTTTTGCCTACATCACTCGATGAAAATAAACTCTCTAGAGGAGTTAAACCTTTAGGAATCTTGTTATCTTCTATGGATATAATTTCCTTGGTCTTGAAAGGTTCATTTTGAATGAAAGCACAAATTCTCTCATCATTAGTGAAGACCTAACAAGATTCTATATTGTCAAGGATATGTGGACAATATAGAGATTGAAAAGTACAATCAGGTTTGTGAGGCAAAAGTTGTCGATTAGGAGAGGCTGCAAAAACAACTAACCGATCAACCATTGAGTTCAACTCCCTATTAACATGAGTGTTGTTGAAAGATAAAATGTTTGAGGTAAGTGCCCAAACAATTTGTGTGTATCGTTTCATCAACTTGTTGCTAGGGGAGTAAAACTTACGTACAAGGTTCACAACAAACTTGGAATCCCCAAAAATTGAAAGGTGACCACAACCAAGATTATAGGCATTTTCAATGCCTAATAATAAAGCTTCGAATTCAGTGACATTGTTTGTGCAAGAAAATTCCAACCTATAAGAAAAGTTATGGATTTTCCCTAAAGGAGAAATCAAAATAATTCCATCTCCATTACCTTCATTAGAACACGAACCATCAAAGTGCATGTGCCACATGCCATTATCTAAATCAATTTGTTCCAAGGTAATGTTATCCTCCTCAACAAAGATGGAATACACTCCTAGGTCTTCTTCGATATAGTTTACATTAGGTTGTGGGACTGTTACACATTATTTTCATCATCCCTATGACTGTTAATGATGTAGACCTACCTATTTCCTTCAGAGGGGTCAGTGGCCTAAATTCCTCAAGAAAGAAAGGAGAAGAACTTTTACTGACAGAAGAAGTTGTATTTTCCTTTGTAAAAACCCTATTAAAGAGGATTTCCACAGGCTGCTCTATACACAAGGTGCGAAAATGCCTGATTTCCATAGGCTGTAGTAAATCTAGGCTGCGGATTTTCCGTAGGCTACACTATAACTAGGGTGCGGAAATGTCTTATTTCCTTAGGCTGCACTATCTCTAGGGTGCGGAAATTCCTGTACGTGGGAAAAATGAGCGTCTTCTCGATGCTTCTAGAAGGAGAAGCTTCTATGGTGAGGTGGCCTCCAGACGGTTTGGATCTTACTCACTTTCATGATTTAGTGGGATCATCCTAACCTCCTCACCTTATCCTCTTCAGCTTATAAAAGGAGAGGAGCTCTCATGGAAAAAGTTAGCTTTTGGAGATTGGCTTGAGCTTGAGTTTTGTAGATTGGAAATTTGGCTTGAGATTATTAGCTTGGTTAGAGTGGCTTTGAGATTTTCTTTGTCAAGATAGATTGTATTAGATCTATGATCTCATAATCCATGGAGTAGAAGTGTGTGGGAAACATGGAACTATTGGAAGGAACCTGACAACATCAAGGCATCTGGTTGTATCTCTCTTCCACATTATTTAATACAAATATACTTTTATTTCCTATATGAATGTTATTTGTCCACATTGTATGATTCCTTGATCACATACATAGTTTCATATCAAATAGACTCTGTTATTCTTGTCTTTGTTGGCTTGTGCTTATTTGCAGATATTTCTCATAAACCTAGTGATGGAGCTTGTATTGCATTGGCGAAGTCGGATCTTCAATATTTAAAAGGTATGTTCTAGATCCATTTCTCATTTGATAATTGAAATATAAGGAAGGAGTAGTGTACTATCTTGTTTTGTTCTAGTTTTGTAGTGAAGCTATGGGGATTGTTTTGTGTCCGCACTTAACAATTAGTCCAATAACAAAATTAGCGACTCCACTAGGGAACATATTGTTTTCCTAGTTTGCCTTGATTTCTTGCTTTGATTGCTTGGATTATGTTTTCTGAGTCACTGGGAGATCCAGATTGATTCTCTGACTGATTAAACCACAATGGAAAATCCTTCTTACTTTTTATTTTTTCATTTTTACTTTGATTTTCGCACCCTGCTTTGAGGGACAGTGCGATAATTTTTTATTTCCGCACCCTACCTTTTTGACATAGTGTGGTGTTTCCACACTGTATTGGTCCTCTGGCCTGCAGCGATCAAGAATCGATGCACTGTGTTAGTCTACAACCTGCGACGATTGTGAAAATTTTGATTTTTGATGGTTTTTCCTTACCTAGATCTTGGATTTGGTTTTGGGGTGAATTTTTGGGTTTGATTATGATCTGTTTACAGTCTGCTTGACAACTTTGAAACTGGTTTTAGCCATCTATGCTTTGTTTTCTTTTGAAATATTTGGTCTCTTGCTTTGAGTGTCTTTCAGTTACAAAGAATTTTTTTTTTCTTTAGAATTGTTTAGTGAAAGAACTTATTTTTCTTTTATTGAATAATTCATGTTAAAAGAGAAAATTTGTTTGGGTTGATTTGTTTTAGAAGAGAGTTTCTATTGCTTTTAGATATCTTTGAAACAATTTTTTTTTTAATTGCTTGCTTTATATTAGATTGGGAGCATCCTTGCATTTGAAGTAGGAAAATTGCATGAGTTTTGGAATTTTTGGTCTTGAATTTCTTGGGGGGCCAAGAATCGTATATTGGTGTACAGTGTCTTTAGCTCATTTTCTAAAGTTCTTGATATTTATGAGTTTTAAAATTTTGGGACATTGTGCATATGAGAATGATAAATTTTTTCTCCTTCTCGTAACATAACTTTCATCGAAATAAAAAGATTGCATCTTCATCTCTCTGCATAACTTTTGAGTTGGTAAAAACACCATATTGTCCACGCCATTTTCCTTTTGAGTAACAACAACCTTAAAAATAAAGTGCTTATAAAAATTGATTAGACATTTTTATATTTTTTGGTAGCAAACTTACATTAGATTAGTTGTAAGGCTTTGGAATAGGTGTGAAAGATAACTTTCCAAAGCTGCAAACAAACATAGTATCTTGTGATAGGGAGATTTCAAATCCAATTGCTACATTTTGTCCTGGGAAGCCCTTCTCACACAAGGGTCAAACTTGAGGTCGCATTAAGACTAGCAAAGTTACTCACCCTTCTTTGTTGGTCTTGGTGTAGAGATTGCGCGTATTATGGGGGTTGCTTGAAGGTATACCCACAATGATGAGTGGAAGCCTTTCAAGTTGATTTCGGGCTAGATACCCTGCCCTTGCACGTGGATCAGACTGTCGACTATTTTCCCAGACATCACTGTTGTAGTTGGTAACCTTAGTAGCCTATCTCTTTAGGGTATTTACACGAGGTGACTATGGAGGGGCAAGTCTTCATGGTACCTGGAATTGACGTTGGCCAAACTCACTCGGGCTCCTTGGAGGGTATACCCACGATTATGTGTGGGAGCTTGCACCAGGGTGTAAGTCCGTTAAGAAAGTCGTCAATGTAACTTTTCCACCCACTTTATCTCAACCCCTTCTTACATTGTTCCCGCGACGTTGGATTTCATCACCAACTAGTGCGTCCATTGTGAGAAGGTTTTGTTTGTTTTCTTGCTTCCTAGATTCTCAACGTGTGTTGTTTGTTTTCCCTAGTGGACTCTAGGTTGGATTTTTGTTTTTATGGTGCCAGTTCCTAGAATGACCAATGAAGGAACCCCTTTTCTAGGGGAACCTTTTGTTTTTCCTTCTTACGAAAACATTGGTCCTCTCCACATTGCTACTTTGAGCCTTCCAAGTCTCACAATTGGATTACCAGTATGGTTGTTTTCCACCCTGGTAATCTCGAATGCAACTAGTGCTTCGGTTGTAAGCACTTCCCCCCAAGAACAACAACCTCATGTTGATCCTTCACCTTCTTCACCAGTAAGATCGTCTTCGCCTTCTTCACTTGCAAGTTCCTCTTCCATTTCATCTTCTTCGCTGAGTGAAATCTCTATAGCTGGTAACCCGGTGGATAAGAAGAAGACCAAAAGGAAGAATTAGAAGAAGAAAAATAAGAAAGGATCTACACCTCTAACCATTGCTAAACATGTTGGAAAGAAACTAGTTACTGTTAATCTTGCTGGGAGTGTTGATGATGCCAAGAGCAACCAAACCCGTAAGCCCAAGTACCCTTGCAATATTTGTAAGGGTAGCCATCTTCTTAAATATTTCCCTGGTCTATCCAAGGTCATAGAAGCATGGTCTATAGCTCCTTTCCAGCCTATGTCATCAGCCTCTGAACAACATGCTAATGACCTCCTGTCAACTAGTCACGATACAATTGGGAAGAAGAAAAGTAGATTCAAGTTCTTGTGTATGTTATGCAAAGGGAGTCATCTCACTCACCTTTTCCCTCGTATGGAAGAAGCCTCGAAATTACTGGAAGACATGACTGTTTCACAACCTCAACTTCCAGTTGCTTATCACAAGCTAACTCTCAACCCACCTGTAGTTGATGGAATGATTAATCTGGTCCCTTCGTCGGTCAATCCGGTTGATCATGTCGTTAATATGGTCACGTCCTTAGTTGAACCAATTGACAAAGTGGTTGATCTTCTCCCATCCTCGATCAATCCCACTCTCCCACCAGAGAGTGAAAACCAAGTGGTCGATCCGATTTCATCCTCGATCGATCCCACTCTCTCGTTAGAGAGTTAAACCAAATCAGTCGATCTGTTTCCACCTGTCGACCCCATTCTCCCCTTGGAGAATGAAACCCAAGTGGTTGATCAGATCTCATCATTGATCCAGCCTACTCTCCCGCTAGAGAGTAAACCCGATTATGCCCATGTTTTTCTCGTTGATACAGAATCTACTGCGTTGAGGGGAATTCCTCCTTCTCTCGTGGAACCTCCTCCAAGTATCGAGGCCATCCTTTTTTATTGGGGTGTGCTAACTGGACCTCGTCTCCCCTCTCACATTCCTTTCCATATTACAGTACAGGTTTTTGGTCGAGACGTTCCTCAGATGTTGATAGATGAAGGTGCGTCCGTTAGTATTTTGTCCTCTATTGCTTGCCAGGCTTTGGGTTGCCCTCAGCTTGCGCTGGCTACGTAGAATCTATTAGCTTTTAACAGAAGAACCAGTCAATATTTAGGGACCCTTCCTTGGTTTCCTGTAACTTTGGGAGGGAAAAATGTTTTTATTGACATCATGGTAGTCCAAGACCCCTTGGATTTCGCTTTACTCCTTGGGTGGGATTATGTCTATGCCATGAAAGCTATTGTGTCCACTCTTTTTCGTGTGATATCTTTCCCCCATGATGGAAGAATTGTGACTATTGATCAAATTTCATTCATCGGTCCTGACTAGATTACCTCCCTAAACGGTTCTTATATGCAGACAGTATTTCCCTTTCCACAGGTCAATTATGTGGCATTGTCTCCCATGCCTTCAGCTGCCGATGCAGATGATCCTCTCACTGTAAGCTCAATATCTTATGACTTAGATATGGTAGTTGACATGGTGATCTCTTCTGTAGGGGTATTGGAGCCTTATCTCTTTACCCCTATTGCGGCCATCGACATGTGTTCTTTCTAGAGTGTGTTTCTTCCATCAAGTGAAGATCTCTTGGAAGCCATGACCAAGTTTTGTCCCTTGACATGGTGTCCTTCCAGAGCACTGTCCTCTTGGAATTCATGATCAATAAGAGCTTTGAGCATGGTTTTTTGATTTCAATCTCATTAAAAAATGAAACTAGCCTTGAGCATGGTTTTTTAATTTAAAGCTCATTAAAAAATGAAACCAGCCTTGAACATGGTTTTCTGATTTCAATCTCGTTAAAAAATGAAACCAGTTATGAGGATAGTTTTTTGAGTCTCTGTGGCAACCTCATTAAAAAATGAAATAGAGGTTACGAGCATAGTTCTTGTTTCTGTGTCTAGCTCTTTAAAAAATGAAATAGAGGTCTAGGGATTGAACCTAGATTCACGAGCATAGTTCTTGTTTCTGTGTCAAGCTGGTTAAAAAATGAAACAGAGCTCTAAGGATTGAACCTAGATTCTCGAGCATAGTTCTTCTCCTGTGTCAAGCTCGTTAAAAAATGAAACAACTTCCCCCTCTCTATTCAAGTCAAGTCCCTCGTCTATTATTTGAAGCTTCATTTCATCCACCTTTGCAGTTGGAAGAAATGAAGCTTGGGGGGTAATACTTTTAGCCTCTGGACTTCATGCTGAAGTTATGTTGCTAGCTTCTTACACTATGGGCTAAGTACCAACCATCCCTGTGTTATGCGTTGGGAAGTCCAAGCATAGTTTTCTATGGTTCAAGCTTATGTAAAAATGAAACCACCTACCTCAGGCATAGTTTCCTCTGGTTCATGCTTATGTAAAAATGAAACCAGGTCCAAGCATAGTTTTGTTTAGTTTTAAGCTTGTGAAAAAATAAAATCTATCCCAAGCATGGTTTTGTTTTGTTTTAAATCTTGTGTAAAAATGAAAACAATCTTGAGCTTAGTCTTTGTTCTTTCTCATGCTTGTAATTACATGAGAATAAGTTACTGAGCTTAGTATTTGTTCTTTATCGTTCTCATAAATACGTGAGAATGTAACCGAGTATACTTTTATCACTTTTTCGGACTCATAAAGGTTACACAAAAAAGGAACCCACTGGAGTTCCCTTTAAGCTCTTTTCAGACTCTCTAAACATGAAAAGATTGCCAAGCGATCTTGTTCTTTTCACGCTCGTTAAAGTATTAGAAAGCACATTTGTTGAGCGATAGTTTATCTCTTTTTTGGTCTCATTAGACTAATTTGCAGAAAAGGAACTGAGAGAGTCCTCTTTAATTGTTTTTCAGACTCTCTAAACATGAAAAACCCCTGAGTTTTCTTTCTTTGGACTCGTTAAACAAATATCGAAAGACCCATATGGGAACAAACCACTCCTTTCTAGGGTTCGTTAAACATACTCCAAGGGACTCGTCTAAAAGACGAGCTTACATCAACAAGCATATGTTATCCTCCTCAAGCTTGTGTAAAAATAAATAGGTACTCGCCAGAAATGGTGGGGGAAAAATTGGGAAATAAATGTATCTAAACCTGTATTCGGTGGAAGAGTCATTTTTGAACATGACACCCTTTCACTCGCCTTGTGTCTAGGTTGGAAAATCCACTTGTCTCTTGATCATACTCCTTTATAAGATTACGAATTGGTTCGTGATCCCTGTTGTTGAGTCATTTTTTCCAAGACAGTTGTCGTGTCGTCAATATGTTCAAAGAGAAGTTCAACCCGGAAAGCCTTCTATTGCGTCGACCATTTATGCAGTCCTTAAGCCTTCTGTTGCATTGACCATCCCTGAGTCAGTCCTAAATTACTTGTTACTCTGATTTACTTCAAATATTTTTACCCGTTTCATGTCATTGATGGCGGATACATTAAGGCCCTCCTATGACGAGTCTTTTCCTATCGACTTCAGCTCATTATCCAGGAATTAGACTTAGAAACTAATTGTTACCTTGGAACTTGCATGCCTCAATGGTAGGTTTTCTCGCTTTCGACAGTGGTTTTTTCATTATCGACCCCTAATTGAGAGATTCCGCCGAGTGTTCGACTTCAACTCATTAATTCACATTTGTTGGATTGTACTAGAGTAACTTGGGGGTCATTGAAATTAATGGTGATTTCCCTCGTACTTGTTAACGGTATTCACTAATGACTAGTAATCAAGTGGTTTCTACCATGTTCAACTTCAACACATGTATTCACATGGTTAGATTCGTACTATAGAGTGGTGGAGATGAAGAGCCTGGATCTTTTCTGACAGATTTAGGTTGCGTTGGAGTATATTCAGTTTGTACTATTGCATAGATCCACATTGTATGTCTCGTGGCTATGTTTAAATTTGACTCTTTAACACATAGATCCATAATGTATTTTCGGTGGCTATGTTTATATTTGAGTCATAATGACATGAATCCACAATGTATGTTTGGTGGCCATGACCTATATTACTTGACATGGATCTTTGCATGTCGACATTTATGCTTTGAGTCACTTGTATTCTGAGTATGGGAATGCCTACCTCAATGATGATAAAATATTGTACTGTATTTCCTTGTTTGTTGGCAAGTTTCCAACCGACTGTTCCTTGTTCCCTACACATACTCGACAAAGTATTTCAGCTATCACTTTGTTCTAACTTCATACTTTGGGGGGCTCTCTGTTACACATTATTTTTGTCATCCCTATGACCGTTCATGATGTAGACCTATATGCTGTCTTCAGAGGGGTCAGTAGCCTGAATTCCTGAAGAAAGAAGGGAGAAGAACTTTTACTGAGAGAAGAAGTTGTATTTTCCTTTGTAAAAACCCTATTAAAGAGGATTTCCGCAGGCTTCTCTATACACAGGGTTCAGAAATGCCTTATTTTCGTAGGATGTACTAAAGCTAAGCTGCGGAGTTTCCATAGGCTTCACTATAGCTAGGGTGAGAAAATGCTTGATTTCCACATGCTGCACTATAGCTAGGGTGCAGAAATTCCTGTACGTGGGAAAAACGAGCGTCTTCTCGATGCTTCTAGAAGGAGAAGCTTCTATGGTGAGGTGGCCTCCAGACGGTTTGGTGTTGATTAAGGTTGGTTGTCATTGATGTCAACCCTTGAAGAAAGCCTCGTAGCAAAAAGGCTTGGGTAATGGACCCAATATTGTTTGATGTAAATATGACTCATTATTGTTTTTTCATGGTTGATAAGAAGTAAATATGGATGTACTCCAAAGTGGTCCCCTTATGGTGAAAGCCCTCACAGGAATATGCTTTGTGGAGTAAGAGAACCCATGCTTAATTGTGGAATAATGAAATGAAGGAAAGTGATTTTTTCAGGGAAAATATCCTAGATGGATTGTAATGACCATAGATTTCTAAACATCATTAAGTTTCATAAACATTTTATTGAGTAAACTGAAACAACAACCTCCTAGTATAATATTGATTTTCATGACAACAACTTTAGTAACTCAGATTTATCTTTAAATACTGATTTCATGGCAGAAAGAAATAAATACATAACTTAACAAAGTACCTGGTTCTGATGCTAATTTATGTTGTCTTTGTGCCTGGCTGCTGCCTTCCTGCTTCCTGCTACAAGATCAATCCTACCAAAAACAGGAAAATAACTGCCCAAAACTATTGTCCTCCCTGCCAACTATGAAAACTACCTAGCTCCAGGATATCTACGGATATCCTGGCCCTCCGTGCCCAAAACCTCTAGCAACTCAGTGCCTCCCCTGATCAAAAGCCACAGTGCCAAAACGCTGTGCTCATAGCAAGTCCAAAAATCCTCAGAAAAATCTCTGTTCTGTCCAATACAGTCAGTTTGCAGCATCCATTCCCCCTCCTGGTCGAATGGTGCACACATCCCCCTCTTCCCGTCCCTTATTCCTCCTTGCCGACTCATGCATTTACTTCACAACCACCCTCCGTCCTTCGTCCTTCGTCATGAGTTAATATTTTATCTTCTCGGGATCCATGGCTATCCCTCTCTGCATACGCCACCATTTTTATATCATTTTTCATTGATTTTTTTTTTTTATTTCACAGGTCATTAAATGTGATCAACAGTTAATTTATTAGTTTGTTAACTGCAATTATCCCTCAATTAAATCTTACTTAATAATCTTTATCCATCTATCAATTTAGGGTCATTACATGGATAGATCTTTTCATTTCATTTTCGGTGGTATGTGGAACGTCACATAATTCCTCACAGTTAGAGAGTTATGGCCATGTAAAGTTGGAGACCCCAGGTTTGGGTAATGGACCCAAGTTTGTTTGATGGGTAACAGTATGAGTTATGATATATTTTTAGATAATACTATTCTATATGGATATTACATGTCATTCC
>JZKD02S2041138.1:470962-484246 GCA_000966675.3 Picea glauca
TTCAGTAATCCAGAAAGGACTCTTTGCAGCATGTTCAAATGCTTCAATTATTAAACTAACACTTACTAGACCAGACTTGTTATCTTATGAAGCAAGATCCGATGTCTTTTGGGGCCAGGCTAGTGTGATGGACATTTCTCTGTTGCTAGTGATGTATGGCGATGCATCAATGAGTAGGAGGGGCCTTGAGGGGATATGCTAATCAATATGGATCTTGATACTCCATGTCTACTACCTGTGGGCCTCTAGACATGATCTCCTTAGTTACCCCTAGACTAGGGGGTAACAATCATGTTACAAATGCGCTAATATTTCTAGTTGCATAGTTTGACACTGCAACATAATCACACAATGTTATAGTTTAGTGATGTTCATATTTGTCATGCAACCTTGGCAAGCACTTTTGTCACAAACACACAAGCCAAAACAACATAGTCACAATGGCACATAGGGATAACTCAATAGATTGGTGTGGGAAAAAGACTAGCGACCATGATAAATTATATCTCTCTTTTTCTCTTCCCAAATTTTTGTACATTATAAAATTTAAAGAATATGGACAAAGGAAAAATGAAGTGTTTCATATTTTCTTAGGTATCTTATTTATATCCCATCTTGAGATTCTAAATGGATTGATAGTTGTTGTATTCTTGCTATTGTATCGAATTCATGTTGTTCATGTGTTGGGATACAATTTTATTGGATTAATGAAGATTTCAAGTGTCAAGTCGAGTATGTTTCCCAAATTGTGTTTAATTGCATTGACAGTACCGAGGTGCATCTACAACCGAGTATGCTAGAGATGTCATGTGAGTAATGTTTACATGTCAACTCCAAAAAAATATACTTATAACTAATCATAGTAATACTATATGCTAGTCAAATATAGATACAAGCATAAATAAAGTGTGTGTGTGTGTGTGAAAGGGAGAGATTTGATATGTACACCTAATATAAAATTGTTATTTAGAAAGATAAAATGAGAGATCTAAATTTACACATAAATAGAAATACTATAGATATGATATTTACATAAATAATCAAAACAAACACCTTGACAAATTTGGTCCCTCTCAATGCTTAATAGATCCGAAGTTAAAATAGATCTACCCCGTATATGAATTCATTTATGTTTGAATTAACCTCATTATTTATTACACCATAAATTAATGACCATATATATTAAAAATATTGTAGGTGTGTTAATTTCTCAAATACAATTGTATGACATCTTAGAATTGCTTTTAAAATTATAATATCTTATCTTATCCTCTCCTCTCCTCTCCTCTCCTCCTTTGTTTAAATCATATGCCCTCTATATATCCTCATTAAACATTTTCCTATCCTCCTTTATTTAAATCATATACCCTCTGTATATCCTCATTAAACATTTTCCTATCCTCCTTTGTTTAAATCATATACCCTCTATATATCGTCATTAGACATTTTCCTATCCTCCTTTGTTTAAATCATATACCCTCTATATATCCTCATTAAACATTTAGACAAGTACTGTCAAACACCCTTATACTTTAATCCAAAAGGAGCAACCCTTATACTTTAATCCAAAAGGAGCAATTTATAGGGAGGCCAATGCAAAAGGAACAATTTATGGGGAGGCCAAATAAGGTCGTTTGCCAAATTTCAGGCTAAAGTAAGGTGGTTAAAAAAGCAGATCCAAGTCAACAAATTATCTTTAAATTGGCCTAAAAATACCTTGTATAAGCATTTTTATGCATATAAAAACGACAAAGAACAGAGTGCACTTGGATCTCTTTGGGATTTGGATATTAGTTGTCAAGTCACAAATTGGCTAACTTCAACATCGGCTTATTAATGTAAATCTTGAGGATCAACAATTACATCTCATGTATTGGAACTTCTCTCTTCAATCCTATGTATTATCCTTCGTTCGTCTCAGAATAGGTGAAGAGACAAATGCTCGCTAACTTGGAAAATTTTCCTGAAAATGCCAAGACAGAGCCCCACTGCTAGGAGAAACACACTGTGATTTTCTATCCAAACTCTTTCTGTGTTGCTGGAGAGGAAAGTTTGAAACAGATAAGTGTTGACATTGTTGCGTGACTCGAAGGGAAGTTAGTATGGATGAGAGAATAAGAGATCACTGGGAACATGTTCAATATGGTATGGAGTCCATGATTCTTAAGGCCTTGTTGAAGGAAATAGAAAGGTATTTGGTTGGTGATCATTGTTCAGACTTGGTAAAGATATAAGAGAGGACTGCTTTCAAATGGGCTGCATCAAACGTATGCATTGCAGGTAGATCAACTGATTAGAAGATTCAATGATCATGTTATTTATCTTGACCATAACTCGATTGTAGAGTCGGGTTATCAGAAGGCCCAGCTACAAAGTCAACTGCTGACTTTGCAGCTAAGCCCTCGAATGATCCAAATCTACAATGAAGTTAAGATGGCCGTTTTTCACAACATATATAGAGATGATGAAAAAGGATAGTTCACAGCCAAGCTATACCATGCTACCAGTTTATAGAGTATCTTGGAAAAGTCATCTACATGATAAAGGAACTTTTCTTTTTATGTCGATGCTTTGAATGATTTAACTAGGCAGTTTTGGCAAAGATTTCACATAGGCTAAGATGGCTTTAAAGGAAGTCTGATGCAGCCCTGTATGTATTAAAAACAAAACACAGAAGCAAGGCTACAAATTGGAAATTAACATTCAGAGCACACAGTACCAATTCACAAACATTCATACAAAATTTTAACTAAGGTAGGCACCATGCACACACAGGGAACCATTAAAACTTCATTATCAGACTTATATCACTTCTTAAAAAATATGCAAATTACAACATTGAGGCCTCAAAGGCTTCAGCTATCAAATAAAATTTGCCAACAGCCCTGTAGTCTTAGTCTCAAACAAGCATTACAATTGCTTGGAAAATTCATAAAACCTGAAATTTACTCTCTTTGTGTTTCTTCATTCCCTGCTTCATTGAGTAGCCTCTCTTCTTTTCCAACGAGCTCTCCCCAGACTTCTTTGTTATCCGTTTTTCCACTGTTATGCGCCCTTCCTTGATCTCTTCCTTTTTCTTTGCGCGATCTCTTCTATTCTTCCTTTCCTTTTCTTTTTCAAATTTATGTAATAATATTAAAACTTTTTCCTCCATTACTCTCAACAACCCTTTTATAAATATGAAAATAAATGTCGCACTTAAGTGTTCTGCTTTCAATCTGTGGCTCAAGTAAAGTTCAAACGATTTTGGCTAGCTGTTATACTAAATAGTTTTTTTTCACTTAAATTTTGTTATATAAATTTATAGGAATCACTATTTTTTTGTTGTTCAAAATTTATTTCTGAATGCAGAAATAGATTCAGCATACTGAAAAACTTCGGATGCACTTATACAGAAATAATCACTCAAATTTACAAATCCAAAAATTTCTCATCCAATTTCAAATCAAATATCCCCAAAAAAATCATCATTTCCTAGAACCTTTAACCTTAGACCTAAATAAATTGATCCAATCATATTAAATTTGCCACCAAATATCACCAAAGTGACCTAAGGGATCCCATCCAAAAATGCACACACCGACCAAAGAAATGATAAGGGTAAAAAATGTGGGCCTTGGATCGACGAGAAAAATCTAACTGTGAGGAGGGATTTTTGGAGGACAAAGCACTCGACATCACTCAAGCTCATGTGCCTTCGAAATGCACATGGGTCGTCAGATCAAGGAGGGGCAAATCAACAATGAGAGGGATTTCAGAGTTTTAGAGGGGTGATCTCACTGGAGTGTTCGACCTCTCCGAAATGAGATTGGTCATTGGATTGGAAAGCCTAATCCACTGGCAGGGAAGGACTTCGGAGCCCAACCCATCGACATCATCCTGCAGCCCGAGCTCTCCGAAATACCACTAGATGCTTAGGCATCAGGTCTCCCTGGTAAGAAAAGAAGTGAGCTCTCGCTCACATGATCTTTAGAATAAACAGTCGTGGGCCGAATGATGCACTCCAATTCTACTTATAGAATCCACATGGTTTCTTGTCAGCCTTTATCGTTCCAGCGAACCAAAAATTCTTGTTTTCTGACTTATTGTCCTTTCATCTAAAATTTATGCAATTTCCTCTTTTTCACGCTCAGGAATCTACTCTTTCCAAGCATCAACATAATCATCATCTTCTTCAGCTATCCCTTCTTGAAATTCATACAAATCAGCAACATTAAATGTGGGTGAAATATCCAATTATGCGTGCAGCTCCAATATTTCTGCAATTTTCTCTTTTTGAGGCTCAGGAATCTGCTCTTTCAAATCATCAACATAATCATCGTCTTCTTCAGCTATCCCTTCTTGAAATTTATACAAATCAACAATATTAAATGTGTGTGAAATATCCAATTCTGCGTGCAGCTCCAACACATGCAATATCAAAAAAAATTCTTCAGATTTTGCAAGGACCGATCTTATTCATCTTCAGTGTATTATATGATGTGCCCTTCTGAACCTTTATTTTCTCAAATGAACCAATACTAAGTCTCCTTCATGAAAATGTTTCATTCTTCTCTTTGCATTAGCTCTCTGTTTGTATTGTTGGCTACTCTTTTATAATTGTTTATGTAATTGTTCATGGACTTCCTTCGTGTGTTCTGCAAAAGATTCTGCAGCTGTGTTCTTTTGACTTTTTTTCCAGCAATAATGCCAAGTCAACCACTCCTCTAGGCAACCTTCCATTGGAAATTTGAAATGGACTTTTACCTATAGATCTAATTATTGAATTGTTATATGTAAATTCAACTTGTGGCAACACTAACCTTTCACCAACAAAGCATCTAAGCCCATCAGTTTGTGGAAAATTGCAATCTAGTGTTCAATTTATTCCATAATGTTCTCCAGAAATACCAAAATACCAAATGAAGTTGTTGTCCCTGTTTGATGTTATACTCTTAAGTAATCCATGAAATCTAATAATTTCTTTAAAGAACAAAAAAAACTATGTTAGTGGCATCATTAGTCTTTTTACGAGGAATAAAATGTGTCAATTTAGAAAACCTATCAACAACAATAAAGATTGAATCATTACCTCGTTGGGTTTTTGGGAAACCCAACACAAAATCCATGCTAATGTCTTCTCATGGTGCTCCCAGTATCAACAATGGCGTGTATAGTCCAGTATTTGACTTATGTCCTTTGCATGTTGACAAATTTTGCAACTTTCAACCCATTTCATGACATCTCTAGCCATTCATAGCCAATAGTAACGCTCCTCAACTAATGCCCTAGTCTTATCAACACTAAATGACCTCTTAAACCTCCATTATGCACACATTATGCAGCTCTCTAATAAGATTTTCCCTCGTGGATCCTATTGGTATACACAGTTGATGGTTTTTAAAAGAAATCCCTCTTAAACAAAGTAGTCTAAATATGGATTTTTATCATAGCTCCATGGTTCCTTACTTTCCTTCCACACTTTAGCGAAATCCGGGTCTTCTTCATATAGTTTTTCCATCTCTTCCAATCCTACAACCTCCAGTGTCCTACTAGACAACAAGGTTGATCTTCTGCTCAAGGCATCGACTACTTTGTTTGATTTCCCTGATCTATGCCTCATACAAATGTGTATATTTTTAGAAATTCAACCCACTTCATATCCCTATGATTCAACTTAGATTGATTGTTCAGATACCTCAATGCTTAATAATCAGTGTAAAGAACAAACTCTCTAGGCCACAGGTAATGTCTCCACTTTTTCAATGCTTGGATAATTGCATAAAATTCTTGGTCATAAACAAAATATTTATGTTTTGTCTCACTCAACTTTTCATTGAAAAAGAAAATGGTCATCCCTCCTCACTCATCATTGCTCCACTAGTTGTCCCACTAGCATTACAATCAACTTGGAAAACTTCGTCAAAATTCAGCAAAGCCAACACTCACCTTTTAGTGACTTTCATTTTTAGCAACTCAAATCATTTCTATGTAGCAGCATTACATTTGAATTCTCCTTACCTCATGCAAGCAATCAAAGGTGCACAAATTCCACTAATTTTTTTTATAAACTTCCTATAAAAGATAACCAACCCATGAAAACTTTGCACTTCAAATGTGCTCTTAGGAACTGTCCATAATATTGTTGCTTTCACCTTTTCAAAATATATCTTCAAGCCTTGTTGAGAAATCACAAACCCTAGATAAACTAGCTCTTCCTTCATAAAGGTATGTTGTAGTATATCTAGGGATGTAATATGGGGTACCTAGGGAGGTAAAAATGCCTAATGTAAAAAACCAAATCATATGAAATAGAATCCAGGAAGTGAAGTTATCATCATTTTAAATTTGGCAATTTTACAGGGTTTTTTCGAAAAAACATCATGTGATTTGCACTACAAGTTTTTTATTTTAAAACACTAGTTTTCTTTTTGGGTTATGGACAACAAGCTATTTTTTACTGGCAAATATGATGGTCCTAGTATTGAAGAATTCCTAAAGGCCCACAAGTCAAAATGGAAAGAGAAGTGGAGATTTTATTTATTCTTCTATCTTAGAGAAGATGTTGGCACATGGTGGTAATCATTGGACCAGGTCACGATGAGGGGGGTTTTTGATGAAGAATTTGAAAAAATATTTTTTGATAGGTGGTCTCATGTTGAAAAACAGGATACAAAGAGCACCGAGGGTTTATTTTCATGTGGCAACTCTATATTACAGGTTCATGGATGTATTCATAAAGAAAATATCTTGGTTTCTATTAAACCTAGTTACATGCATAATTTTATCAATGTTCAGTTGGTTAATAGATTGCAAGTTCCTGCAAAGGATATTCAAAGCACACAAGTTGAGGGTAAAAATATTCCAGTCTTTAAATATTTGAAGAATACCATGGATAAATATGTGTTGCATTCATATTTTTATGCTATGGATATGGATGATGTAGATATTGTTTTGGGATATCCTTGAATAGAATTAGTGGGTACCATTAATATTAATGTGCAAAACAAGTTTTTGAAGTTGTACAAGAAAAAGAAAATTACATTATAGGATGTGTCTCTGAGTAAGAAATATGGGCCCACGAAGACCAGCAAAGAAGTTATTGTTGAATCCGAAGTTGAGTCAGAGAAAGAGTCTACAGAAGGAGATGAAGCAAAGCCACATGAATGACATAATAAAGAAGCTAAGGAGGTCATTGACTCAAAGGCACATTGTATTGCAGATTTGATGAAAAAAGAACAGATTCCTAGAGTTGTGTATCACCATCCACATCATATAGAGAAACAACACTCATCAAGGAAAGGGCGTGAGCATCAACACACTTATGTACCAGTAGGGAACCAGAAAGGAAACCAATCAAGAGATGCATGGAGGACTACTAGCATTGCAGGAAGACATCAAGCTAGAGAAACAATCCCATGGAAACGTCGGCATGATGCATAGCAAGATCAGGGTGGCAAGGCAGCAGTTGGACATCATGTTTGACTCCCATTAGGTTGAATGGATGGTCATACTTGGTACTAGTTGGCTACATTGCTTAGTCGATCATATTGTATGGTTTATTCACGTGTTTCAAGGACGAAACATGTGAAGAGGGATGGAATGTAGTATACCTAGGGATGTAACTAATAGGAATGTGGTTATGTATTATTAGTGGAGGTCATTCAATGTAAGGTGGACTAGATCCACTATATTATTAAATAAGACTCACTATGGTAGCTAGATATAATAAATAGGTTTTCTATAAGATTCATTCTCTAGAATGTTCCTAAAAGATAGAGAATCCTATATAAAGAAGTGTAAGAAATGTATTGGAGCATGGCGAAGAATATTGTTATTGTACAAGCAATGATTGTTTGAGGAGTTTTGTCCTTCCCTAAAGATTAATATATGGTGTTTTCCTACCTCAAGGGTTTTGTCTATTTCTTGTATTGAATGTTTGGTGAATGGTTTGGTTTATTCTTGTTGATATTGTGGGTTTATTTGGAGATTTATCTTCAGATCTATTCACGTACTTAACATACGCTTATGTAGGTTTATTTAGTAATTTGTTTTTCTTTAGCATTTCCAACACTCCTCGTAAATGATTTAAATGTTCCTATTTTATCTTGCTAAAAATTAAAATATCATCTTAATAAACAACCACAAACTTACTTAGATAAGGCTTCAACACTTTATTCATTATTCTCATAAAATTACTTGGAGTATTGATCAATCCAAATGGCATGACCAACCATTCATAAAGCTCTTCCTTGGTCTTAAATGCAGTTTTCCATTCATCTCCTTCATGAATTATAATCTAATGATACCCACTCTATAAATCAATCTTCGAAAATATCTTGTGGCACTTGGACAATCCATCAAATCATCCATCATAAGTAATGGAAATCTGTACTTAATTGTAATAATATTAATGGCCCTAGAATCAGTACACAATCTCCATTCTCCACCCTTCTTTGGTGCAAGTACAACAGGTGTTGCACATGGGCTTAAGCTCTCCTTGATTAAACCTCTTTCCAACAACTTGGGAACTTGTTTGTTAAGCTCCTCATTCTCATTAATTGTCATTCTGTGTGGGGCTTTGTTAGGCAAACTAGAACCTAGTATGAGAACTATTTTATGGGAAATGCTTCTAACAAGTGGTAATCCATGGGGAAACTCCTCTAAAATAACTTCTTTAAAATAATTCAACAGCTCTTCTACTTCAACTGGACTCTCAATTCCCTTCATTTCTAGACTTGGACTCTTTCCTCCTTTAAGAATTTTTTTGGCTAAACATAACATAACCCTTCTACTACTGTTGTAATTATTATTACTGTTGCTATCCATTTTTTCCTCCTTCATAGACAACATCCTAATATTTATTCCATCCTTCTCTAACATAATTGTATTCTTCACACCATCATGAACTATTTTTCTATCATATTGCCAATATCTACCCAACAACATATGGAAAGCATCCATTGGCACAACATACCACAACACTCTATCATAATAGGTTCCAATATGAGAGCATAGCAAACATTGTTTAGATACATTGACATGATGTCCTTTTTGTAACCATGAGACCCTATAGGAATTGGGATGTGATATACATTTCAGATTTAACTTCTCTATGACTTCTATAGATACTAAATTTTATGTTCTACCTCCATCAATAATGAAAGAACAACACTTATCTCCAATTTGGAAAATGATCTTGAATATAGATTTCCTTTGGTCTCGTTCCTTCTCTTCTGCCTGGTTTTATGGCTTCAATAGCATCTATTACCACATATATTGCATGAGGTTGCACAAGTGGTTCTTGATCACACGAGTCTAATTTTGGCAGGTTTGTATCTTGATCCTAACCTTCAAAAGGTTGGGATGTTGGTAGAGGCAGCTTATAGCATGGGATGTGAAATAGCTTATGTGGTGGATTTCCATGACTTCGTTCTCTTCAAGGTGGCATATCATGGTTAATGGATCTTCGTCGTTTTAATTCTCCTTGATCCTATGGTATATCATTGGTGGATGCATAGTGTGATCCTAATTCATGGGAGTATAGTGTACAACACATGGTCCCTTTGGTTATAACTTTGGTCTATGGTGGGAGGATACATTAAAGTTCCCCTGGTACAAAGATTTTGTGAAGTGCACCCTCATTGGCATAAATATGGAGGCAATGCATTATTCTATTTGCTAATAAACTATCTCCACTCTTTGTCTCTCTTTATATATTAATCATTTTCAAAGCCAATTATATTGTTATAAATCCATCCCTTATCTCATCTATTTACCCTTTGCTTTATACAATGGTCATTTCATGCCTGAATTTCCCCTTCATTAACTATGTTTCCTAAGTTTCACTCTACCCATATTCAAGGGGCTTACATATAATGGAAGCACTTATAATATTTTATTAAATATTATATTTTTCCTTACCTTAGCCCATTTAATTCCTAAGAAGAGATCCACCCATCTTGTGAACGTGGATATGCCATGGGGTGATTTGATTAAAAGACACAAATGCATATGTTTTTATCTACTTTGTGAATGTGGATATGTCATGGGGTGATTTGATTAAAAGGCACAAATACATATGTTTTTACCATGTGTTTTTAGGTGGCACATATGTTAAGGAAGTAAATACAGTCTGAGTGGGTCTAATGGTTAAGAACATGTCTTTCCTCCTAAAAAATTACAAGTTCAAATCCAAAAAGAAATAAGATATGTATACATTCGTAGACTTTAGTAGTCAAATATGCCCTTATTAAAACATTATGGAAAATGGAAAAAGGATGTCACACATTTCATATATACAATGGAGGGATCTTCAATTAAAAAGTTATGTGCATTATGTGAATGTTTAACCCATTGTTTTATTGCATAGCTTGCCTCACATCATATTCGAACCGTGGCATAGACATTGATTGAGTCAGCATAGTGTCGCCATGTATAAACTTGATATCATGGAGCCACCCTCAACCATAATCCACGATCTATAAAGGGAGACGCCCTCAACAATATTCCATGATTTATAAAGGGGATGTATTATTAGTCTCCGCCGAAGGCATAGAGGGACTATAGAAATCGATAATTCGTTGACTTCATATTAATATGTCCTTTGACTATAAATTTTCGCATCATCTCTATTGTTCGAACTATAGAACTAAAAACATTATTTTTTATATAATAAAAAAAACCTTATATGTCATCATTTCATTGGAAAATATATTCGAAGTCTTATTTCCAGCTTCTCTATTCCCAATGCGCTTTAATTCATGAAGATCATGAAGATCTTGGAATACCACGCATATATTTTCTTATGCATTGCTCGAAAATGGATTAATGCTAGCATTAGTTTGAATGTTTGTCTTAGCATTTTCTACTAGCTAAATGTATCCTAAATTTCGTTAATTATAAATATTATTATGTTTGTTGTTGCGGTGTCCACCCGCTATAGCTGCATTGTCCCATTGTAGTTTGGATGCAGAAACCCTTGGCACACACTATCGCTGCTCCATCCAGTTGTAATTTGCATGCATGATCCGTCGAGCTATTAAAGAAAAAGGAGCAACCAAGAAATGGAAGCATGGAAGCATGTCCTCTACAACTCTGGGGAAGAACAACTCAAATCAATTACAAAGAATATCACAAACACCAGTGGGGAACTAAATAATAAGAAATCAAAAATTTTCAAACAAATGGAAGCCCGTGAACATGACGCACACAATAAATCTGGTACCAAAATCAATAGAAGGCTTCTTCAGACGATGTTCCATCAGGTAAATCATTCTATATCCTTAACTAGAGCGTGAATCAGATTTAATACGGCTCAATGCAACCTCTATCATTTACAGGACACTAGGAAAGCGAAGTATCCAAGCACCAAAATGAATCAGAACCACCGAACCCTCCCCGGCGGCAACAACTCAGAATTGAAATTTTAGTTGCTCGATACTCTCTGAAATATCCATTCTGAATCTGAATGCTCCATTCTCAAATATCCAATACCAGGAACCACCGGTACTGGTCCTTGTCCATTTTTGTTGCAGGATAGTTCGTTCCTTGGTGTAACTTGAGATGATTTGGGCACCTACGGGTATGTTGTGAGCCTAAAAATATTTTGAAAGTCAAAAGAAATAACGATATGAAGCGAGAGACCCGAACCATGAACCTAAATGCATCTTTCAATGCCCTCCTTGCACCAATCACTTAATGCCAACGATCGATACAAGCATTTTCTGCTATTTCTTGGATAATATTTTTTGTAACTACAACGCATTTGCATTCTTCAAGATATCCTCCATAAATTACTAACATGCAGAAAACAAAGGTTAGGAGCATACCTTCACACTCCATAGCATTGCATTCTCGAATTTGGCTCAAACCCGAGGTACAAGACGCTGTGGTTAGTCAAAACACACAGGTTTTTATAGTTTCTCCCATCATGGGCATATCTTTACAACGTTTTTTAACTAGATCTAATAAAGAAATACAACAAGAGATTGTTATGACGATCTCCAGCACTTGTTTCCCTCCCTTTTACAACGATTACTTGATTGATTGATTGTAAAAAGCCCATGAACCTTCGAACGCTCCAATCTAACAAAATGACTCAATAATAACATCATTAATGGACTTGAAAAATATTATTTAATTTAAACCGGCACCACTTCTCAGAATTTGGCCCAAGAACAAGAACATTGACAAGTTATCCAAATTTAGCATCGGATGCAGCGGAAAATTTTGGCATTAAAATGAACGTCGATTTTCATATAGACAAAGCACTTATCTACTTGTCTTCAACATTGTTGTTAAATTTAAACGAATGCCATTTGTTAGCACCAAACGTGGAGAAATATCCCATAACTGTATACATCGGCTTTTGGAGAAGTCTTCATGCCCATAAAAGCTCTCTCCGATTGTCAAAATACCCAATGTTTAGTATATAAAATAAGCTCGAAAGAATTGTCGACATATAAAACAAGCAAGAAAATAACGTATATGTTCAGAAAATAGTTTTTTGGGTTCAGATTTATCAAAAGAATTTTGAAGAAAGATGGAGAATTCCAAAAAAACCAAAATTCTTCGAAGAACCTCTAAAACAATTTAGGGCGGTCTTACTGGCGGCGATGTTTGAGCGTTGTTTCTGTTTCTATCAAACTTTTTATGATCGCCATCTCCCATCTTGGATTTTTAGCACTCATAGCCCGGTTCATATTCTTTGTTTTAACAGATGTTTTTTTAACTATTAATTTAAATTTTGGCGTCTCAAGATTTATCAGTATCCTCTCCGGAGGGAAAACAACTCACACTGATGAAAACAATATAACATGGGTGACTGATGCTAATTACATAGACGTCGTCCAGACAATAAACACCGGAAACGCAAACTTACCATCTTACTTGCAAATTCTATGTTTATTTTCAATGCCTCTAAAAAAGGCTTGCTATCAGTTGCCCGTAGCCCCCAATGCATCTTATCTGATCAGAGCATCGTTTATCGTTGGAAATAATGGTGGATACCAAGACTTATTTGCTTTCTCTATTGAGACATCGGGTAAGCTATGGAGGGAAGAAATGGTTATTAATCATGATCCAATTTCTTATGAAAATATTTTGGTTAGTTCTGGCAGAGTTCTCCTGGACAAGCTAAGCCAGGATCCATGTTTTATTCAATGTCAAGGAGTGATATTGGAGGAAATTCTACGGTTAGGTGAATATTTTCAACTTTATATATGTTTTATCTATGGAAATTATCAGTTGTAAATTTTAATCATTACCATAGTGGTGAGAAAATATAGAATAAAATGTTTTTGA
>JZKD02S2041139.1:0-13322 GCA_000966675.3 Picea glauca
TGTTATCCTTTAAATTTCCTATGAAGACATCAATCAGGTGCTCATTTGGAATATATGTTACCTTTATATTCAATCTTTGGAAGTTCTCAATGTGCTCCACAATTGAATCCTTTTGTTTGAGATTTATCAGTTGGATAAAGAAGGTATTGCTCCTTGTATCCTCATAGTGTGTTATCATTTCTTCCATGAAAATTGTCCAAGTGACAAGTGATTTACAAGAACAAATCCATTGATACCACACAAACTGATTAGGTTCTAACTATAAGGACACAATTAGTACCTTTTGTATGTGTGGCACATAATGTAGATCAAAGAACTGGACCATCTAGAGTATCCATGTGATTGGATCCTTTCCATCAAACTTCCTAATATCTATCTTAGGAAAGTGGTTGGTCTTAAACCAAAAGTTGGAGTTTCTCCAATATTGATTAATCTTCCTTGTGTCCTCATCATGAATTTCATGGGATATATTTTCGCTTTCAGGTGGCCTCTCTATTAGAAACTTTTTCAAACCTTCCATGATCTCCCCTTTTAATCCATCCATATTAGTATCCATCATCACTTCTAGCTTAGCTTCAATTGAATCCATCATCTTTTGTAGTTCATATTTGGTTACTACCTTCTTTTGTAAATCATCTATGTGCTTGCACATTTATTCACCTTCATGAAGAGTCCAAGTAGGACTCTCTGAGCGCTTATTTTGTGTATAATTTCCCTTTTTTGGTGGCATGTGCGCCAAGTATCACTACAATGTAGGAATTCCTAGTTGGCTTAGGTAGAGGTCCTCACAGACAAGGGAATGTTAGGTGCTATAGCTCTCTAATATACATGTGAGGTCCAACAATAGTAATCGACCCAATATATTAGGGAACTAACTAAGGAGACTTGACCATGCTCTTATCCGTACTATCTGACTACCCAGGTACTAGAGAGTGATCTCCCCGATTGTTGTTCTCAGTGTACTATAACAATAAGACGACCAAAAGTTTTACTCGGTTGGTCTCAGGATTCTATGGGGTCTCCCAATATACGCCAGGTATATGGGATCTCAAATCCATAATAGTGTTTTATAATGCACAACCATTCAAAAGGGGCCCTCTGATATACTCAAGGTACGTGGAAGAACCACATTGTCCCCGGGTTGTAGCATTGACAAGTAACGACAAATCCTACGTTTAGAGACACCAGAATACGTATGTACCTAAAAATCCCTAATATTCTCCAAAATTTGTGTGATACTCCTTTTATCCCACTTTATTCCACTTTTTGAATCACCCCAATTGGATCTTCTAGTCAAAAGATATGCAAATTTCCAAAAAACAAAACACCTTTTAAAACCCTGATTTGGAGATTGTTCTACTAGTCGGCCTTTATTCTCTTGTAGCTCTGCAATTTCATCCCTTCTAAGTCTGAATTTTTTTCCTAAGGTATATTTATGTGTCTTATTTCCAACCCCATATGTTATACCAAGATTGGATTCTCCAAGATGATTTTATGATAAGTTTCCCAAGATGTGTTGATTTTTTCCCTTTCAAGAGAGTGAATTTGTATGGTCTGTCTCGTGTCATTATATTCATTTCAGAACTTGAAATTTACACCATTAAAACTTCGGTCCGTACCCTAACCAATGGAATAGGTCTCACTCAATTTTGATGTATGTAGCTTCATATATAACAGTTTTCCCAAGAACACATGTTTTATACTAAAATATGGACTAGCCAAAAACCCTAACTTCCTCAGATAATAACTTTCAGAGTCCAAGGAATCAAGGGCTGAAATTTTTACACAAGATACTTCACTATTCCTTCTTCTTATTGTAAAAATTTTAGAACCTGAAACCAAGACAAAAAAATTTGGAGCGAAAATTCCAAGAAGACCTATTTCAGACTAGTTTCAAAACTAGTCAAAAACCCTAACTTCCTTAGCCAAGAAGACCTGTTTTATACTGAAATCTGGACCAGCCAAAAACCCTAATTTCCTCAAAGAATAACTTTCAGATTCCAACGAATCAAGAGATGAAATTTTTACACAAGATACTTCACTATTCCTCCTTACTGTAAAAATTTCAGAACTTGAAACCAAGCCAAAAACAATTTGGAGCAAAAAATCCAAGAAGACCTATTTCAGACTAGTTTCAGGACTAGTCAAAAACCCTAAATTGAACATAATGTATCTCAAAAAATATAGTGCAACGAGATATTAAATTTGGATCCAAGTTAGCTCTATATGTCTCCTCTACACCATATAAATTCCAGATCCTGAAACCTTCCAGAAAAAAGTTGTAACGAAAATTCCAAGAAGACTTGTCTTGAAGAAGCCAATCCCGAGGATTGTCTAGCTCTGATACCAAATGCTAAGAACCAAATATCAAAATAGAATAAAAACCTCAGAATAAGTACTCCATGCCTTGAAAAAGAGAGAAATTCAGATAATAAGTCTCTTCAAGGGGGCAACCTCCTTATACATCAAGAGAATTCACAATTACAAGATAATTCCAAATGAAAAGGTCTCCTTGGTATATATAGGAGACTTGGAGGTACAATTACAACTAATGGAACCAAGAAGACATAAATAAAATAAAAATACTAATGTAATATTCCCCAATTAATGAGTAATGTGCCATGATTTAGGGCTTAACAATTAATTTGAAGAGGAAAAGGGATGGAAAGAGAGGTTTGGTGGTATACACGAAATTAATTTTAAAAGGGATGGAAATGATAAATGATAAGAGTAAAGGAATAGTAAATGAAGAAGACGTTTGATTCATAAAATTTAGGGGGATTCATTTTATGTATTGAGATAAAATAAATCGATTAAAAGTCACACGTAAATTATTTTTGTTTTGAAATTATAATAAATCTAAAAATCATTCAACCAAATACCTAAAATTATAATTAAAATGTTAATCTTTAATCCATACAAAACTAAGTAATGACAACTCTACTTCGCTCACCTTGTATGGGTTTCTGCTAAAAACAATACCTTGAAAGAAAAGCCCTAAACTTTCGAAGAATAATTATGTGTACGCAATGCTTAGATGTTAGAAGGTTTAAGATGACACTTCATATCTCACTTAGAAGCCTTATGTGAAGTCCTATACAATGAATATCTATGATGTTATTACTCCAAATTTGTTATTTACTTAATGTAGTAAATCCATGTTTTAAAGAAGGATTTGTTTACCTTGGCTTTGTTTTTATGGGAGATCATTATAAACCAAGTACAATCAAGACGGGCTTATGCCTCTACTTTGGCCATAAAAATTTTCAACTCTGAGGTGTCTGTCACGACATGTATGAGCATTTATATTTTCTTAGAGATAATTTTGATTTCTTCCTTATGTGAGTCTGCCTCTTTTCTTACTTTGAGTAATTCTCTATGCATGTCATCTATATTATTTCGTATTAATTGATCTTGGAAATTTGCATAGTTCAGAAGCTTTCATTACTCAGATACAAAATTAGATATTATTGAAGATCTTATTGGAAAATAATATCTTTTAGTTTTGAGATCATCAGAATATTTTCTGCACGAAACTATCGGGAGGTTCCTTCCTTGAAGATAGGTTTCTTCTCCACTTGGAATTTTTTTTTATGTTTCCTAGACCTTCTCTAGGAAGTGACAACATGAAAACATCAACTCTAGGGACTTCTTATTTCAAAGATCTTCAGACTTGTAGATTATTATTTTTTTCTTGGCAAGTCGAGCATTCAAGATGTTTCCCTATATGCTTATGTGAACTAGGCATACTAGATGAAGAGGATGTAGCAATCTGGTTATAGGTGTGTTTCATCTCAGATGCAAGACAATTTAGTTCTGGGAGTCCTAAGGACAAGGATCTGTGTATTGCAGACAAAGGAATTGGTTACTTTGTTAAGTCTTTTTCATGGGAAATTATTTGGGTTTTGAAGTTGTCATACTTATTTTCCCAAAAAGTAAAATATCCAATCCCAGTCCAGTCAAACGTAACAGGTTGAGCTTGCTTGGATTTGTCCTTTTCCATCGCGTTGTGCAAGCATGAATTTTTTTGGATATTTTTTTGTAAAGGAAGAAGGGTATCATGGCCAAAGAGAATCGCTAGGAGAGACTTGAGTTGGATGATCCGATAATTTATTGACATATCGAAGCCTAAAGGGAGAATATAAGCTTTCAATAATTAATATATATAAGGATCAGAAAGTGAAACAGAGTATTTCAAATAAACAGTAGAAAAAGTGGGGCCATTGGAGAGGGGTGCATAAAATCCACTGACCAAAGCATCAGATGATTATCATGTCTGATATCAACTAAACATACCATGGAAGATACTAGAAGATATGGTCAGACTAAAGGGTTTAAGCCAAACTTGATTGCACCTATATGAGCATAAGAATATCTCTGCTTTTTCGCCCAGTCAATTAGATCTCTATCTATTAAGGTAATATTTACTAGATCTTCATGAGCAAAGAAATGAATATCAATGGAATGGACTTTGATGAGTGAATGGGATAAGTAATTCCACCACTCAAGTTTTTAAACATCTTGTGGATGGATAGGGGAGTTCCCAGTGTTATGAAGAATTAGGCTCATGGATAGAGATTAAACTTTTGTTTGCACTTGTTCTTGAAAGTGTTGATGAAGTTCATCATTCTACTATAGATGTCATGGGAATACTACCTACTATAGTAGAGACTTTTGTGAAGTCGACTGTATCCAACGAGGGATCCATCTAGTAAAGGTATTCAACACAAAGAAAATAACCAGAATAATAGGGAATGACCTACGATCATAGACACAAATCCTTGGCCTTATAGACCTAAAATTGGCCTCACATCCCACTGGATTTAACTATTTTCTCATCATTTACTAGAAATAGCATTTATGCAGATAGATAGCCATTTTGCATAAATATTACAACATGAAAATATTTCATTGAGTGAACAAGCTCTTACAAATTTACAGAATCTTGAAGAATGAAGTCCTTGGCTCTGATACCAACAAGAAATATTGACCTCCAATCTTCATTTACAAACAAACTGCTTTAGAATGAACCTGGACAAAAGATACTTTAAAACAAAGAGATTTATAGACTATCTCATAAGTCACTTTTGGTACAAATTATCTCAACTGGTTACTTTTGATTTCCAAGGTCACGAGCTGATGCAAGGGAAGAGAATACGTAAATTGGATCGATTTACAGACACATAAGACATAGTGTCTTTACCAATTGTTTATGATTCCCAAGATCACCAGTTGGTGCGAGGGAAGAACATACTAAGCATGGACCAGACTATACAGACTCAATACTATGAATATGACTTTGACTTGCATAGCTCCAAATGCCAACTATCGAATGCTCAAATGAGAGGCTCGGGTATTTATTTATAGCA
Source organism: Picea glauca (assembly GCA_000966675.3). Taxonomy (NCBI): domain Eukaryota; kingdom Viridiplantae; phylum Streptophyta; class Pinopsida; order Pinales; family Pinaceae; genus Picea; species Picea glauca. The sequence goes on from JZKD02S2041139.1 coordinate 5,370, forward strand.
TAGCTAGTTGGTTAGCCAGGAAATACTAACTGGCATATTTAAGTCAAAAGTATATGTTTTCACGAGGGATACATATCATGATCCGACCATACTAACAAATGACAAAATATGACCAAGATTCGGGGCGAGTGGGGACAACCACTTGTTATCTCGTCCCTTAGTGTTATTTTGACATATGGGGACCCGAATCAAACCTATCAGATACACAGTGGATTTCTACATCACCCATGGAATGATATGGCATATGAAATGGCCGATAGACAAAGTACAAAGTGGAGTGTATTTCCACCCACGAAACATATTTTAAGATTTTATAAATAGATATTATGTACAAACTAGGGTCCACAACGCTTCCACACTAGTCCTCCATGCGGTTATTCAATTTATGAATCTCTTCTTTAGTCCAAAAGATGTCAAATTCGTAATCATATGGATCCCATGATTCAGGTACATCTAGAACTGGAAAGAGGAAGTCATCAAGGAAACAACCCACAAAAGATTCAGGCATTAGTGTATGTTTATGATCTTTAAGATACTCTCCTTGATAATTGGTTCGAACCTTAAGGGTTAGGACATCTCTTCTCAAGTTATGCATAGGATTTTTCCATCCTTATCCTTCAGTGCATCTTCATATTATACACGTTATGGAGGATCAAGTTTCAACAAAGATGCAACTACAAATTTTAGCTTCAATTTAAAACAGAGTTCACATTGTGCTACAATAATAAGTTCATGTTGCAAATAGAAAATAAATTGTGGTCCTTTTAAAGAACAATATTCTCTTGGCATAAATATTTCAAATAAAATTTTAGTCCATCTAGTCCATGGTTTTTTGACTAGATTTCTAGTGTATACACATACAATAATTTTCCTCTTTTCTCGTGCCAATTGTAACAACAAGGCATAATGCTCCCAACACACTGGTCTGAAGCCAATGTCATAGTAACACATCATATTTTTCATAATCCATGGAGAATTGTCTAACACAACCCCATATTTCCTTTGAAGCATTTCTTAAAATTGCAAATGCCTTCTACTCCCATTTTTCCAAGATTTGAATATTCATGGGAGATTCTTTAATTTCTTCAATTAATGTGGTTGACAATTCTTCTTCTTCTCTTTCTCTAATCACCATTTCTATGACTTCTTGACTTACTGTTTTCAAGACTTATTTTCTTCTTGTATCCCAAGCTCGATCTTCTTCTTCTTGAGTCATGGGATATTTTCCTTTATTCGATGGTTTTGCTGAAAACATGGCTAAATCTGCAGTTTTGGATTCCTTGGTTAACATATCATTAAGGTAGTTTAAGTGACCACATTAAGGCTGCACAGTAAAGTCAAAATTATCTAGCCATAAAATCCATTTTTGAATTCTAGAATGAGACTCTGAGCTTTTTAGATTTTAACATCCCAAGTAAAATTTTCAGATATGATCTAATTAGAAATTTTACTGGTTTGAGATAGAGTCTAAAATGGAGCACTGCCTTTTTTATAGCAAGAAGTTCTTTGTGGCTGGAAGGGTAATTAATCTCTGCTCCTCAAACGAACCTGAAGCATGTAAGCATACAGTCTCAACTCCATAAGTTTATTCAATTAGTACATCGGCCCATGTATTATTTGATGCATCTGTCTCTATGATATAATTTCATTCTCCAGTGGTTAAAGACAATGGTGGAAGAGTTTGGACCTTGTCTTTAATTCTCCTAACTATTAGAAAAACAGGACCATGGAGCAACAAAATAAAACAAATGCGGAAACAAAACACAAAAGATACACAATACAAGAGAGAAACAGATTTACGTGGTTCACCCAGTGTGGGCTACGTCCACCAGAGAAATTGCTAGGTTCTTCCTTTATTATTATCCAGCATATGAAGGGATACAACCTACATCAAACCTGTTGTATCTTCCTCTTCTTTCTCTCACAGTCTCCTATCTCAGAATACAATATTCGCCATCATTCATAGTCGCAATACATTTCCCTCATAAAATAGGGTTGCCTTCTAGGGCAAAAAACCATAACATAATCTCTACCGTTAGATCTGCGACCTTATAATGAGCGGTTCAGATTTACAATGAAATTACAATATACTTTTACAAGGCAATTTTTCCTTCGGGGGCTTCATCCCTGAACCCCCGTTGGGGGCCCTCTTGCCCCCAGACCCCCCAGCCAGGGGGATAGCCCCCCCGGACCTCGTAGAGGGGGTACCCTCCCTTTGCACTCCCCTGCATGGAAGAGTGTACATACTTCTGGGGTGTAAATACTTCATGGGGTATAAACACGGCTGAAAGTAAAAGACCTTTGAATCAGGAAGATAATCAGGCTCCTCAACCAACACTAACAACTTCAGTCATTGCATTATTCCAAGATGGAGGATTATTTTTCAATCTCTACTACAGAATTAAAATGTCATTTGCATGTCCCTTGTAGAACAACCTAACATAAGTGAGGCTTCCTAGAAAACTCTGCAACCGTATTTTATCATGAAGAATGTTAGAAAATTCTGTAAAATATTTCAAAATATGGTCTTGGAGAATTACATGACCTTTTGTTATCTTGAAACTGAGAAATTCAATCTCAATTTTCCCAATTTCCATTTTGGTTTTGGATAAAACCAAACCATGTTTGAATACTAGATCATAAAACTGTTGCAAGTCTTTGAGGTGTTATTGCAAATTCTTGGAACATATAAGAATATCATCAATATAAATAATTAGCCATGAATACTCTCTGACTATGTCCTCCATCCTTTTTTGGAATTCACTAGGAGCATTTTTAAAACCAAAAGGCATTACCTTCCACTGGTAGTGGCCATGGGGAACAACAAAATAAATTTTATGTCTGTTCTATGGGACTATACCTATTTGGTAGAATTCATATTTTAAATCAAATTTACTAAACATAGTCTTGCCTTTTATTCTCTGTAATAATGAGCTTTTATTTGGAAGAGGATACCTAATGTTCTGGATAACTTTGTTTAGCGGTTTGAAGTTGAGTACTGACCTTGGATTTCCTCTCTTCTGCTCAGAGTGCTAATTGACATAAAAACCTCTGCATGCCCATGTGCTCTTGGATGGCTCTATCAACCCTTTCTGTAAAAGATCATTAATCTCCTACTAGCAAATATGAATTTATGTTGGACTCATCAAGGATGTTGGTGTCTTTTGTGGAGTAATTTTTACTAAAGGATCATAGGGAAGAGATACAAAATATTTCTCCTAGTGTTATAAGGCATTAGGAGACTTTGAAGTGCAGTCTCTTATGAGTTTCTCTGAAATTTATTTCAACATTTTTTCTCCATTCATTTGTGCATAATAGATACTTCTTTCCATCTTGTTTAATTCTATTGATGACAGGGCTTGTTCAAAGACCTCTTGTTGTTATTTTTCCCTACTTATAGATCTTCCTTGAATAAACATAGGAGTTTGGATATTTGTCACATTTAAATAGAATTCAAACATCTTCTCTTTCTTGTGCATTTTCATGGCATATATAAGTTCAAGGAATTTTGCACCTAACACACAATCATCATTAACCTAGTTCACAGAGTGGAAAGAAAGATTGAAAGTCTACTGACCAAATTTTAATGGGAAGTTTTCTACCTGGCCTTGTATGGGTACTTCTAAACCATCTATGGATTTTCTTGTCATGGTTGGCCTTTCCCAATATAATTTGGAATCACATTCATTCTCAACAAATTTAACTAACAACCAAAATCAACTAAACAATCTACCTCATATGGTTTTTTCTCAGGCGGACAAAATGTGACCCTCATATAGAACTTAGTTCCTCCAAATGACGGTAATGTAGGGCTTGGCTTGGGATATTTTGGAGAACTAGGCTTTGAATCTTCTTTTTCATAAGAACTAGAAGATTCTTTAGAATCATCATACTTTTCTATCTTCTTTTTCCCATATTGCTTTTTCCTATATCTCTTTGGTGCAATGAATGCATCTTCATACACTTTGGACAATTCTTCTTCTGGTGAGTTGTTTCTTTCCCTTCTTATTTTTTCAATAGAGAACTTAATTTGTTTAATATCTTCCAGAGTGATTTTCAACATTTGTTGCTTCTCTTTCAACTGAAGTTTTAACAACTTTTCTCTATCCTTCCTGAAATTTTTTCTATCTTTATGTTGGTCTGGAAAATCAAAATACAGATTTGTAGGGGCTTATCTACTAGATGATGGATTACCAGATAGGACTTTAATTGGATCTGCATTAGGAGTAGCAACATACCTTAGTAGATCAACTTTTTCTTTCCTTGGATTTTCCGTAATTTTATATTTCTAGGTTGGGGTAATTTCAAGCAGCTAATCAATCTCTTGAATCCTTTTTTCAGGATCTGGTTTTTACAAACTTGAAAACATGTAGAAATCAAAAGTAGGTTTCTTACCCTCCCAATTTAGTGTCTCTGAATCACTAAATTAAGAAGAAGAGGAGAGAGAATCTGAATCATCTTCTGAAAATTCAGAACGATCTAAAAATATGACATTTCCATTAACTTCTTCATTAGGGGCACCATAAAATAAATCCCACCACTGAAGATCAAGCTCAAGCTCTTCTGCAAAGAGTGTACACAACTTTGGCTTGCTTTTTCTTTATAGGGCATTGATGTGTCCAATGGCCTTTCTGCTTACAATTGTACCAAGTTGAATCCTTGATAGGCTTTTGTCTTTTCTTAAGATACATAATTTTCTAATAAGACTTGTATTTGTGCTTTTTTTTTTTTCTAGGTCAAAGATGATTAGGATTAAACCTAGATCTAAAATAATTGAATTTCGTTCCTTTGGATTTGCAGGAGCAATGAATCTTTTGAGACTGATGTGCCCTATTATGAGCACCACATCCTCATTTTGGCATATGACCTACATCATTGCATAAAGAAGAGGTGAACATATTATCAAATCTTTTAAAGTTTTTTGTCACCCTCTTTGCCAGAAAATGTTCTTGAATTTCATATTATAGTTTCCCTTTTATCACACAATTTTCAATGTAAAGTTAAAAATATGAAAAAAAAGATTTGATATTATTTTGTTTGAATATATTTTTTGAAAATTATTCTATTTTTTAACTTTAATATATTTAAAGTATTATAAAAATCAAAAATAAGATTTTATTGATAGTAATTAAAGTATTATAAAAATCAAAGATAAGATTTTATTATAATAACATATAAAAAGAGTTAAATTTCTCACACCTTCTCAAAAGAATTGATTTTTATATAAATATTTACTATTACACATGTGGGATTCATATTTCATTTTTATATTTTTCAATTATATTAGAGATGTGGAATTCACATTTTATATTTTTTCAATGTGGAATTCACATTTTATATTTTCAATCATATTTCACATTTTAATTTTTTTAATCATATTAGATATACGATAAATTCACCTTTCACCTTTTATATTTTTCAATCATAATATTATAGTAATATGAGTAGACTTATTTCTACGGATTTCAAAGAAAAAAAAACAGAAAGATTGATTTACAAATTTTATCCAGGAAAATAAATCATATAAAGTCAAACACATTTGGTGTGCCCAATAAATTGTCTCTTTCGATCATATGATGATATTATTTAACTTATTTCCTATGAGTGTTTTTAAAAAAGTGTTTTTAAAAAAGGGATTGATTGACCAATTGTGTAAATAATACAAAGTCAAACGTATAGATCCATACGTTTCAACCTGTTTCCTCACTGAGAAACCTTTGGAGCTACTGCATATGTAGTACCCCTGTTCAACAACAAATTAGACCACGGTGCGACTTTCCACCAAAGTACTGTCAAACCTACACAACCTATGACTATGAGTACTAATAATAGGTTTTTGCCATGGATTTCAGCTTCCAAAAGTTGAAGAGGATATATTTTTGGTTATAAAAGTAGTTTTATGATGTAACAACATAGGCCTATAAAACAAGAGAAGAGGACGGTCGAGCAAAGAAGCATATACATCTAACGACCACTAGATTACTACCTAAAGGGTTTAGTATTCAATGGAACATCGTCATAACATGAGGATTACATTTTTAAGGATATTTTATAATGGTAAAAGCCATACCAAGATGTCATAATATGGGCTATTCAATTATATACTCATAACATCAGTTTATCCTACTTCAAAAAATATAAACAAACATCTTATAAGCAAATAACCATTATATTAGTAAAACACCACTACCTGGTTGTCACCAAAATTTCACCTAAACATTATTCTTTAAAATTTTGCAACAATATTTATCGATACACCCCATTTGCGACAAAATTTATCATTACACACCGTGATACAATATTTATGAATACACCGCATCATAGATTGATAGAAATCTGTAACAAATTTGACAATATTTGATCTGACAAAATTTTCTTACTATTACACAAAGTCTCCAACGATAATGGAGTCCCCACACCATCCATTCGCAAGCATGCTGCTAAAAAATTGAAAGTGCATCACATATTCATGGGGTTGAGAGTTTCATGAATGGAAAATAATCATGGATAACGGGCAGAAGAAGAGAACTAAAAAACACAAGAAAAAAGGAGTTCTATCACATTCCATTAACATAACCAAATAGAGAATCATACGGAGGAATTATGTCTACACCATTGCAAGCTTAGAGGCTTTTTCTTTAGTTCAGAATCTTTGAAATAAATTGAAAGATTTTAACAACTGTACCTGGGATACGAAGAGCCTTGATTGGCTTTTGACCATATTTACGCCATGCCCACAGATCTGAAGGAAGGCCTTCGCCGCTGGGTCTGTTGTTCCCTCCTGCTAGATTCCTTCTAGTGTCCTTCCTCGACTCTTACATTTTCAATCGACCCGACATTGATTCCCAGGGCCGGAGGAGGTTGCCAATTGTAGGGATTATTATTCAAATTCAAATTTCAAGCCCGCTTGGTAATTCAAATTCAAATTTGAAGGCCGCTTTTTACCAAATTCAAATTCGTATGCATGGATGGTTAACTATGGCATGCGTTACCTCAGACGACTGTCACATTGGTTGTTGGGATTGCTCACTTTTCGAGGAATGACAGAGGTGACACATGGTAACGACGGTTTGGGTCACGACATTTGGATGAGTGGAGGTGTCGGATTATTGATGCTGTCGACCAGACAATCTATCCATCAAAATCAAGAATTCACAGGAGTCAAAAAAAGTTCAAAACGTTTGGGTTTTAGCTTACGCCTTTATTATATAACATGTTAGCTGCAACTGATCAAACTTCACCTCACTTTCAATTAAATATATAACACACCAGTTGAGTAACTCTTTAAAACCTAAACATTGCTCTAAAACATTAAACATGGCATATCCATTATTTATAGTGGAAAATGCAGAAGAACATTTAAATTATAATAGAGGTCAAAAACCCTACTTTACCACCCATATGAACATATATAATTTTAATTGAAATTTTTTACCACATCTAACTCAGACAATATGAACACGAAATATATAATTTTAAAGCTATGTAAATTTTTAATTCTCTTTAAATAAGGTAAGCTATGAAATACTCCACCTTTTACCATCTACGTAGCCTTGAGAGGGATGACAAGATGACACTAACAGACAATTTTGATTATCTTTTGATACTTATAACTTCATCTTTTTTATCCTAGATATGCATTGTTGCAGCTGGCTGCACTAATTCTATACTTTTTCAAATGCACCACGCTGCAACAATCTCAGAATGATGTATTATGTTATCAAGGCAGAAATACACAAAAAACTCTTCTGCGTACTGTATACATCTTTACAACTGATAGGAATTTATTTCGAGTAAAAACTGAGGCTGTTTACTATATATAATGCAAGATACAAAAAAGAATGCAAGGTATACATGCAACCTGCAGGCGTTCATATAGTTACAAATGGGAAGGAACCCAAACTGTAGCAAAAACAACATTGTGACCTTTCCAGGTGAGCAGCAAGTCATCTT
>JZKD02S2041139.1:14699-26321 GCA_000966675.3 Picea glauca
GTAAAGTGCACGGCGAATGGCTTGTGTTCCCAGAGCGCGGTGACGGTGGTTATTACAGACGAATGTCCTGGTGGAATCTGCTCAGGTTCTGGAAAAATACATTTTGACCTCAGTGGTACTGCATTCAGCGACATGGCATCTCCTGGTACATCTTTGGATCTGCTTAACGCTGGAGTCGTCTCTATTTTTTTCCAACGATATTGATCTACTCCTACTCCGCAGTCGAATAGATTAGAGGAATTGGAAGAGTTGAAGAGTGTTTATGAGAGTCTTGAAATAAATGTTATTATTAACTAGCACAGCCGCTAACTCGCGGCTGGTGAACGCCGAAAGCGGTAAAAACGCAAGCATGCACAAACGACTGGCGACAGTTGGTGATGCTAGCACAGAAACGTGGCTATCAAATGTTAGCCCGCAGAAACATGAAACGTCTTAATACTTGTAAACTATTAGGTAAATGTAAAAAAGTAAACATATAAACGGATGTTTTATAACAGCTCGGAAGTTAATGAATGAAATCAGAGCCATTCATTTAGTGTGACGACTAAGAATATTTTAGGCATATTTAATCTCGTCCATAGAAAACGTATTAAGAACTAAAAACCTATTAAATGTGCCCATTGTCAATAGGTGTACGCCTTTTGGCGTAATAATATTATTTAAGTAAAAATAATTCATTTTATTTCATTTATTAATGTATATATTTATGTTTTTTTTGGTTATTTATTAATGTATATATTTATGTTTTTTTTGGTTATTTATTAATGTGATGTTTGTGCAAGGGCGATGAAGATAATCCTAAATTATATAACTCTGGATACTCATCATAATATTTATTTTCTATGCTTTTCTTTCTACTATGTTTTATTATTGCATTGTTCTGCATTTGCATAAACATATTCAGACTATATTGACCTTAACTTCTGGTCTCCTAGAACAATGTGGAGTCATCCCAGGAAGTTATATAATGTGGAGATAAGGATACTGATAGTTGGAGTTATATGAAATTATAAGCAAAATTTTCAGCAAACTCAAAACCTCAAACAAGTTCTTTCTATCTTATTCATTTTCATAGTTAAATTACTTGTATTTCTATAAAATTGCTTTTATTTCTACAAAAATCAATGATTCTACAAAATTACTTTTATTTCTACAAAAATCAATGAATATGTAAAACAATATAACAATTAATTTCACCTTAATCAATAGATTCAGAAAAGATCCCCATATGGGTGTTAGGGACGTGAACCGAGGGAGCTACGACCCTCGACGATGCTATGATAGTTGGAGCAAAAGGCATCAACACCGCAGTGAGTTGGCAAGAAGATGAGCGACAAGGCATCGCTAAATCAATGGGTACGACAAATGGAAGGGAGGGAATGAACTCTTGGCCCGAGGCAACACACACGAACCCTCAGGGGAGTTCACATGGCATAGTAACTCAGATGCATGAGGAGACGTGGTGCCAACACTCTATCCATAGAGATTGTGTTTAATGTTATTTACTATGGGATTAAGCCAACCTCCAAAGGGAACTATTAACCTTAGCTTTATGGAAAAGGTGATGCAAAGTAAACAATGTGTTAGGTCTGGCGATTTGTGTGCTCCTTAACAAAAACAACAGATAATTCCTTGTTGTGGTTCTAGTGCAATGGAGGATCTATGGGCTTTGCAGAGTGAGGGGTGGGTCGAGACCCTTCCTCTGAGAGTGAGTATTAGACAGAGGTTTAGAACGTGAGCTTGGGCAACAATGGCTCCTCGTCAAGGGTACCCGAGGAGGAAACTCGCTAGTCGGGCCTTCGAATCATCAACCTAGAAGAGATTTACCTACCTCAAGGGTCCAACGAGAACCTTTCGATGCAACAACCACTTTTTTTGAATCTATTCCTCCTCGCTTTCAAGAACATTTGGAGGAGGCAGAGTGAGTGGTCCATTTGGAAAGAACGATGACCATTGACCAGGAGGTGGCAGATATAACCATTCGTTGGATTCTAGATGTAAGGACAAATCGCGCTAGGGAAACAAAGTACTAGAAAATGATGGAGCTTTATTGTCATGTCAAAATTCTCTTTGGCCAGATGCTTCAAATATGGGAGAAGGCACAAAATATGATTCAGATGCAACTTGATGGCCTTCATTTGATGCTGCATGAAATTGCCTCACATCTGCCATCAAGAAACACAGTAGTGATAACTTCTTCCCTGAGAAGCACAGGAACTAGGCCTTGGTGTGTTTTCTCCTTCTTAGCTCAACAAATAAGAAAAATGGCTAGCATGGAAGAATATGGATGGAGTGTTTCTATGGCAAGGTTGTATCCTCTTCAACAATTCAAAAGGCTAGAAAGAAAGAAAAGAGTGTTGCTAAGGCAAGGCTCTATCTCACTTCAACAAATAAAATGGCTTAAAACCTTGGTAGGGACATGAGACAAGGACCTTCAATGTGTGCTTGTCACCTAGGGTTTGATTCAACAAATTATAATAACAAATGCAAGAAAATAACACTAGAACCATTCAATCAAGAAGTTTTGCAGAAATTCACTTACATTTAACCAAGAAATCACATAGAAAAACCCTAGTTGCAATACCTTCCACCAAGAGAAATGCCAAAATGCCAAGAAAAAGTCTTCCTTCAACAAGTGTGCCTCACAATTTCAGCCAATCACCCTAAAAATGGCATAAATTTCATACCTCACCAATGAATGAGTGAAAGATGATGAAAAAAGAGAGTCAAAACCCTCAATTTATACAGTACAATTACCTAAATTTACTTTTTAGGTCATGAAAAGGCTGAGAAGGCCAAAATACTAAAATCATATTGTTTTACATTAAATGTTTGAAAATTAAACCCTAATCAAGCAACAGAGAAATGCCATCCCCTTTCTAGGGTGACGTTAGCCCCTTCTAGGGAAAATGCAGCCTCCTGGAGCAAAACATTAGCCCTCCTTAGGCTTCTCCAAGCTGCCACACATGCCAATACTGCCATATCTTCCTCCCAAGATGTCCAAACTGCTGGGTGACGTCATGTGATTCCTGGGAGACGTCGTGGGCCTTCCAAGGCCAACGTTCCTATGGAGAGGGTTCAATCCCCCTAGGTACAAGTCTGCTCAGCTGCCTCTGGTGGATTCTTCTGCTCTTTCCCCGGTACAAACATTCTACCCTATCTCTACCCCCTGTTGGGGTCTCATCATCCATCGGGTGGGCTCTTCAGCCCCATGGAGGTCTGAATTGATCATCTCCCCATGTGTACATGTCCATCAGTACCTGTCCGTCGGGCATGGTCCTGCACATCAACAGTTACGCCCTCCATGGTCTCATAAGTCACAGGGAATATAGCAATGTCAATCACATCTAATCATCAATATTTATTAAACATGTGCATAAAACCCCTTTACCCCAGTCTAGTGCTCAAATAGATTATACAAGTCTGCAAATACAAGTTTGGGGAAAGTGACAAGACGTCCTATTGGGCTAGATTCTACTGGAAAATAGTTGTTCCCAGAAAGTATCAATTCCAAGTCATGTAAGTAGGTGAAGTGGATGGGGATGTCTGGGAAAAAGGTGTAGTGATAGCAAGGATGGCTTACCGGTGGGTGCCTCTGTGGAGGGTGAGTTGTACCTTTCATGGATGCAAATATTTCCAAGCCCATTCAGGACTTTCAATATTCATTTTTTCCAAGATGCTAATCAAAGGACACTGCCCTGGCTTGGTGACCAATGGTGACAATCTTAGCCACAAACATTTCATGGAAATGAGAAGGTTGGCTCGTGATGAGACCCCCTTTCTCTTAGCTATTCCACCAAGAGCCACTACCCTGGCATGGTAACCAGATGTTGGTAGTGTCATACCATTAGGCACCCATGGACATAATGAGTTGGCTCGTGATGAAACCCCTCATCCTTCAACTAGGTCTTAATTTATCTTTCTATGAGTCCCTTTGTTTCTTGTTGAGAATCCTTTTATTGCTTTCTCGGGGATCCATGGGCGAAGCATCTCGAGGTTTTATTCTTAGTCTTTTATTGTCAGCTTCTTTTACCCCCCAGGCCTTTAGCAAATTCTTCCCACAAGGTAAGGTAAAACCCCTAAATGATCAAACCTATGCTCAGACCAAGGTAACAGGATGGGTGAGTGGGAAATAAGATGGAAAGTGGTATGTGTGACGGGAATGGATGATGGCTCTTAAGAAATCCCCCCAATGGAAACTCAAAACCTATGGACACGGGATTTCTAGGGCATCATGTCATTCCCCCCAGACATGGTCAAGTGGACAAGCATAAGATCCAAGCACCTATTGGAAACAAAGGAATCAAATGCACATATTCAAAAATTTTTGAGGATCAAAGTGACACATACCATGATACCCAGACTCATTACCTCATGGAGCAAGAACCATCTCTGATGCAGGACCAAGCCGAAGGTGATGGATGTTGTTGTTGCTGCTGACAAAGTGGAGGCATTGAAAGGGAGAAAAGATGGGCCCTCCAGGGCCATGCTCAAGTTGATCTGGCTCTCGATACTCCATGTCTAGGACCTGTGGGCCTCGAGACATAATCTCCTAGTTATCCCTAAAAGTGGGGGATAACATCTGGCTCCAACTTGGGGACATGTGCTCACCGTAGAGTGCATGAGAACCTCAACATCTCTAGCATAACCTGCAACCTGCTTGATCTCAATAGCAAACACCAGTAACCATTTGGGGTGGTGATACCACCCTAGCATATATATATATATATATATATATATAAAGCAATCAAAAGTGTGAATGTGAAAGAAAACTATTCTAATAGGCAATACAGATGGTATAATACAATGAATGCAAAATGCCTACCTACTTACCTATACTTACATGTGAGGTCAAGTTTCACCACCTTGGTGGGGTTTGAGGAGGTGCACGCTGATCGGTAATGGATGCCTTCTTCCTTCCAAAGTGGACAAGTAGTAAGAGTCATCAACTGATTCTCTTTCAACTTTGAAAGGCTCGGGCCATGATTAGGTGCTTCCTTTGACATTAGTTGGCTCTCCCTTATGGTTATCCCACATCCACACTACGTCCCCTTGTACTTTCTGATCTTGTATTTGGTTTTTCCTTGAACGACCCTGGTGTATTGTGCTGAGGGAGGGGGGTGGGATTCTGAAGTAAAGACTTCTTGCTGGGATGGTTGAATCAATATGTCACTTTATCCCTTTTTTATTAGCTTCATGGTCCCAACTTCCTTGTCTTTATATTTTTCTAGGAGTTGTTGATATTCCTCTTTCTTGGGCCACTGAATGTGGTCAAAATCTTCCTCTGTTGCAAAAGGCATATCATTTGGAGAAAAATCATGAATACTTTGTATGATTTGGTCATGTGTTGTGTCACCTTTGATGGGATCACTAGGCTCTTGCACATGAGTTGTAGTCACAGGTACATTCAGGAGACAACCAATAGTTCCATCTTTCAAAGGTATATTCACATAAGTGAGGTCCATCTCAAAAGTACCTCCCATTTTCAAGGAAAACTTCCTAGACAATAACATCCCCCATACATCTGGGACGTCCACGACCACTATGTCCATGTGGATGATTTTCTCGGGATATTATTTAAGGAAAACTTCAACATTCTCAATCACCCCATGTGTGGGTATGGCTTTAGATTCAAATCCATGCACATTCCTGTAAGGTCGTGTTACTTTCAAACCTACTTGTTGCATGACCTTGAGGGACATCATGTTAGCACTGACCCCTGAATCTAGCATGCAGTTGTTGAGGCTCTTGTTATTCATTATCAAGGTCATGAAGAAGGGAGGATGTTCATTGTATTGGAACTTGAAGTGATTAGCTTGAAACATGATAGGAGGGTCCATGGGTCCATCTGATCCTTGGAAAAAGTTGTCAAATCATTCTTTTATAGATGACACCTTAATGACTTCTTTCAGGGGGATGGTTACATGCATTTTGGATAGTCCCCCTTCAAAGTCAAAGTTCAAGTCAACCCTTTCATTTTTGGATGTCTTAGTGAGAAGTATATCTAAAGGTGGGGGTTTTGTTTGGGCTGCCAAAGGAATGGTAGAGGTAGGTTGGTTCAACTTCTTTCTTCTATACACCTGGAACTCTTGTTTTTTCAACTTCTCTTTTGATTCCTGGTCTAGGTTGTTTATTATTTCCATCCTAGCCAACCTAGCTACTTCTTTCATGCCCTCCTGATGCTCTTCAGCAATGATATTTATTTGAGGGCCTTCTAGGATATGCCCTATATTGTTCACATGTTGATGGCCATCATTGTTATAAGGACATTCATGCTCCCAATGTGCCTCACTGTATTGTAAACACCAAGGATTTTCATCCACAACATTGGTAGGAGCTAAGGTGTTTGGAACCTCTTGGTCATTCTTTGGTTTATAGAATTGGTTCCCCTTTTGGAATTGACCTTTGTATGCGACCCTAGGTGCTCAGCTCTGGGCCCTTTCCAAGTTGACAATTCTACTCATTATTAGCTCTTGATTTTTTATCATGCCATCCATAGTAGCTTGTAGTTTTTCTATGCTGGCACAAAGGTTAGAAGTGGGCTCAGTGTTGTGAACTATATTCGTTTTAGTGTTCATCTTGCCCCTTGGATTTGTGAAAGGCTCAATTTTATATGAATGGAGATTGCCTTCAATTTTGGTAGCCAATTCTTGAGCTTCTTGGATCATTTGGGGATTTTTATCTCTGAGTATGTATTCTAGTTGACCAGTGAAAGACTTGGTATAGATGTAGACAAGGTAATTGTCGGTTGGATGATGGCTCACAGGGAGTTTTTGCAACAAGGTCTCAAACCTGGTGTGGAATTCTCGAATGGATTCATTTTCATGTTTCCAAAGGGAATTCAATCTGGTAAGAAGCATGTTGGGGTCTTCTTAGATACTCCATCTCTTGAGAAAGGATTCTTCTATCTTATCCATGGTTTTAATGCTTCCATCGGGAAGACTAAGATACCAACATGTTGAAGCATTGATAAGGGTAGCGGAGAACAATTTCATGACTAGGTCTTCAACATCATCACTAACGGGGTGAAGCTGAAAAAACGCCCAAAAATTGCTCGTGTGCTCTTCAACACTGATTACATCAGTACTGGTAAATTTAGGAAACCACTTCTCATACTTAGGTGGAATTTGCCTAGGGTAGCCTGGTATGGCTGACATGTCTAGCGGCTTAAAGAGACTGGATGACCATTGTCTTTGATTATTGCCTTGGTTCGTTGCATTGGTCTGAGTTGCTGAGCTAAACATGGTTTTCAAAGGAAGACTCCCTCCAAAAAGTTATTTTACAATAGGAGAGTTTTGAGGAGGCTTTCTTCTGAAGGATTGAGGAGGATTATTGTACCTCCTTGTAGTTTGTGGAGTCGCCGGATAATTTTCTTGAAACTATCAAAGAAGAAGAGAAAACACCCTAAGTGGATTCGTTAGGTAAGCTTGCAAGGTAAAGACTTCTAGAGGCAAGGCTTACCGAAAAGTATCATCTTGAGGAAGGTTTGACTCGATGTTCCCCGGAAATGACACCAAAATGTTATCACACAGTTTGTAGTTAGGATAATAGATGGATGAAAAGAGATCAACCCGGCGTAACTGAACCAATCCCACCCACTGTCACCTCGATGGGAAGGTTCTTTCTATTTAGGGAGGTAAGGTCCAAGGGAGACGTCCCCGGTGACCTGGGGTTTTGAGAAGGCAAAGGGCTTAGAAAGGTTAAATGATAATAATCCCCCTCACAAGTCACCTCCTGATCAGAAATTCTGGCCTATAGCCAATAAATATAACCGGAAGTAGTAACCAAGAAGTATCCATTCCCGAGAACAAAGAAACAATAAAACTACATGTGCAAGCTTGCTTACTGGTTAGTACTTCATATAATCAATGACTTTTCTGATAATAATAAATTGAGAAATAAATATTGACGAATTCAATGTTTGTACAATAGCAACGGTTACAATATCACTTCTCAATAAATATTAAACAAACTTGGCAATCAATGTAACAAATTAACACTTCATAGATAATGCCTTAACCAACCATTCAATTGCTTTAAAAGTAAAATGATAGTTGCACAAAGGTGTTTATAGCACAAGAAATATGACAACAACACTAAGGTTAGTAGAGTTAGTCTAAGCTAGGGTTAGTATGGTTAGGGTTTGTTCAAAGGTATTGGAAGTTTGTGAGATCAAGTCACTCAACACATGTGGCCTTAGATCAGTGCGTTCCTAGGGTATATGGAGTCAAAAGGAGGACGCAAAGGCTGAAGGATCAAGTGATAATGGTAAAACTAAGGACAAGAAAGTTAAACCATGAGGTGTTGCTATGGTAAGGCCTCAAGGATGAAACCCTAGGGAAAATCGGTTCACCAAGGTGTAGGGGAACTAGGCTTTGGTTCGTTTTCTCCTTCCTTAGCTTAATGGAAACATCTATCTTGAATAAAGGTTGATAAGAGGTAATACAATAAGGTTTTCAAGCAACGTGTTGCTAAAGCAAGTCTTTACTAGGCAAACCCTAGGGAAAATCGGCTCACCAACGTGTAGGGGAACTAGGCCTTGGTGCGTTTTCTCCTTCTTAGCTCAACAAATAAGAAAAACAGATAGCATGGAAAAATATGGATGGAGTGTTTCTATGGCAAGGCCCTATCCTCTTCAACAATTCAAAAGGATAGAAAGAAAGAATAGAGTGTTCCTAAGGCAAGGCTCTATCTCACTTCAGCAAATAAAATGGCTTAAAACCTTGGTAGGGACATGAGACAAGGACCTTCAATGTGTGCTTGTCACCTAGGGTTTGATTCAACAAATTATAATAACAAATGCAAGAAAATAACACTACAACCATTCAATTAATAATTTTTGCAGAAATTCACCTACATTTAACCAAGAAATCACATAGCAAAACCCTAGTTGTAATACCTCCCACCAAGAGAAATGCCAAAATGCCAAGAAAAATTCTTCCTTCAACAAGTGTGCCTCACAATTTCAGCCAATCACCCCAAAAACGGCGCAAATTTCAGACCTCACTAATGAGTGAGTGAAAGATGATGAAAAAATGAGAGTCAAAACCCTCAATTTATACAGTACAATGACCTAAATTTACTTTTTAGGTCATGAAAAGGTCGAGAAGGCCAAAATACTAAAATCATATTGTTTTACATTAAATGTTTGAAAATTAAACCCTAATCAAACAACAAAGATATGTGATCCCATTTCTAGGGTGACGTTAGCCCCTTCTAGGGCAAATGCAGCCTCCTGGAGAAAAACGTTAGCCCTCCTTGGGCTTCTCCAAGCTGCCACATGTGCCAATACTGCCATATCTGCCTCCCAAGATGTCCATACTGTTGAGTGACATCATGGGCTTCCTGAGAGATGTCATGGGCCTTCCAAGGCCAACGTTCTGCTCAATCCCCCTAGGTATAGGTCTGCTCAACTGCCTCTGGTGTATTCTTCTGCTCTTTCGCTAGTACAAACGCTCTACCCTGTCTCTACCCCCTGTTGGGTCTCAACATCCATCGGGTGGGCTCTTTAGCCCCATGGAGGTCTGAATTGATCATCTCCCCATGTGTACCTTTCCATCGGGCATGATCCTGCACATTAACAGCTACGCCCTCCATGGGCTCATAAGTCATAAGGATCATAGCAATGTCAATCACATCTAATCAACAATATTTATTAAACATGTGCATAAAACCCCTTTACCCCAGTCTAGTGCTCAAAGAGATTATACAATTCTACAAATACAAGTTTGGGGAAAGTAGCAAGACATCCTATTGGGCTAGATTCTATTAGAAAAGGGTTGTTCTTGGAAAGGATCAATTCCAAGTCATGTAAGTAGGTGAAGTGGATGGGGATCTCTTGGCAAAAGATGCAGTGATAGCAAGGGTGGCTTACTTGTGGGTGCCTCTGTGGAGGGTGAGTTGTACCTGTCATGGATGCAAATATTTCCAAGCCCATTCATGCCTTTTAATCTTCATTTTTTCCAAGATGCTAATCAAAGGACACTTCCCTGGCTTGGTGACCAGTGGTGGCAATGTTAGCCACAAACATTTCATGGAAATGAGAAGGCTGGCTCGTGATGAGACCCCCTTTCTCTTGACTATGCCACCAAGAGCCACTACCTTGGCGTGGTGACCAGATGATGGTAGTGTCATACCGCTAGATGCTCATAGACCTAATAAGGTGGCTCGTGATGAGACCTCCTATCCTCTAACCAGGTCTTGTCTTATTTTTTTTTATCTTTTTATTTTTTTTCCTCTCAAGAATTTAGTTAAGGGATGTTGCCCTGGCTTGGTGACCAGAAGTGACAATGTTGCCCACAAGTACTTCCACAAAAATGAGAAGGTTGGCTCATGATGAGACCCCCTTTCTCTTGGCTATGCAACCAAGAGCCACTACCCTAGTGTGGTAACCAGATGTTGGTAGTGTCATACCGTTAGGCACCCATGGACATAATGAGTTGGCTCATGATGAGACCCCTCATCCTTCAACTAGGTCTTGATTTATTTTTCTACGGGTCCCTTTGTTTCTTGCTAAGAAGCCTTTTATTACTTTCTCGGGGATCCCTAGGTGAAGCATCTCGAGGTTTTGTTCTTAGGTTTTTATCGTCAACTTCTTTTACCCCCCAGGCCTTTAGCAAATTCTTCCCACAAGGTAAGGTACAACCCCTTAATGATCAAACCTATGCCCAGACCAAGGTAATGGGATGGGTGAGCGGGAAATAAGATGGAAAGTGGTATGTGTGACGGGAATGGACGATGGCTCTTCAGAAATCTCCCCAGTGGCAACTCAAAACCTATGGACACGAGCTTGCTAGGGCATCCTGTCATCCCCCCTAGACATAGTCAAGTGGACAAGCATAAGATCCATGCACCTGTTAGAAACAAAGGAATCAAATGCACATATTCAAAAAAAATTGAGGATTAGAGTGACACATACCATGATACCTGGACTCATTACCTCATGGAGCAAGAACCATCTTTGATGCAAGACCAAGTCGAAGGTGATGGATGTTGTTGTTGCTGCTAACAAAGTGGAGGCGCTGAAAGGGGGAAAAGATGAGCCCTCCAAGGCCATGCTCAATTCGATCTGGCTCTCGATACTCCATATCTAAGACATGTGGACCTCATAACATAATCTCCTAGTTATCCCTAAAAGTGGGGAATAACACTTATTAAATTAAAATGTCTTAAATATTTTCCATAGTTATATATCTAAATAATAAATTTATTAAATAAAATTTATCAAATATTTAAAAACATTTTGAATTCATTAAATTAAAACTTATTACCCAATATTTAAAGACATTTATTTAAAAAAACATTGTTAATTGATTCAATATCAATAAATTCCTTGGTCATCAATAACTTTTTTTTTTACTAATATAATTTGTTTTATTTAAAAAATCTTTAGTTGATGACATAATACCATTTTCACATACCTTAATACTTTTTTTATAAAAAATTGTCATCTCATGTTATCTGATATGGTCAGCAATAATATATAAATTTGTATATACTAAAATATTTATAATATTTAGTAATATCTCTCACTTGTATAATAATTGATTGATTGCTTTATTAGGAAAATTTCAAATGTTTTAAATAATAAATATAGAATATTAATTGTCAATTAAAATTAGT
>JZKD02S2041150.1:20338-43306 GCA_000966675.3 Picea glauca
GACGCTTGGCTGTCCCAGAGGCTCGAGGCTCGTTTCGCCAGGTGCTCGCGGAAGCTGGGAAAGACATTGAGGCGTAGAATTGCAGTCGGGGATCACTAGGACTGCGCGGAGTTATGGGCGAGCCGCTCGGAATGGTGGCCAAGGTGCGAGGGAGTGAAGGTTGCCGAGGAGTGGAGGTGCCCGAAGATTTGCGCCTTTTTGATTTCACAGGAGCAGGGGAGTCGCTCGGGGAGAGAGTTGGCGGATGTGCAGAGGAACCGGTTATCAGAGAGGTCGAGGCCGAGAGGGAAGGTCGAGAAGGCTGCCAAGGGGAGCCCCGCTTGGGCTTCCCTTTGATTCGTTCTCTCATGTGTGCAGGTTGGCGAGGATTTGCGCTAGGAGCGAGCAGACGGAAGTGCAGGTAGCCGGAGGGCCGAGTCGTCGTGAAGGCCAGAGTATATTTTGTTCTCATGTTATACACTTCGCTACATTAACAATGCAGGATAGAAGAAGAAGCTCGGTCTAGGTTCTTAGGTTTTTATCATTGTTGGTCCACTCTCGTGTTCCCAATCCTAGCTATCAAATTCTTAGGTTTTTATCACTCTTGGTCCAAAATCTCATATTCGAAATCCTAGCTATCAGATTTTTAGGGTTTTTTCATTCTTGGTCTAGTCTCACGTTCCAAATCTACGACATACTCCACAGTTAATTAATGTGGCCAACAGTAAGCAACCATGCATTTCAAATGAAGTGCGCCCAAATATCAATGCAATAGTGGTTGAGCATTTCATAAGCCTCCTCTTCCTCTTATTCTTGTTCTCCTTTAATCTTTTGAATGTTGTGCCCGTTGTTTCTACTCGTGTCTTCCCTAAGATTTTGTGGTTTGTGGATTTTGTTGTTGTAATCTTGGTCCAATTTTAGGTATGTCTGGTCTCGGTGGTATATCTCACACTCTTTACTTCTCCACTGCAATAAAATTCTAGTCTTCTCTACACATAGTTGTGCTTTTGCGAGGTGCCCAACAATCCATACATAAATAATAGTCCAGAACAATCTAGCAAGTGCCATATTTGAATCTCGAGGATAATGATCTTGACTTGCTTATTAAAGAGTTATGCTGTAAGATGCATTCTCTCATATTCGTCATCGACATGGTTCTGAATGGTAAAGAAAATTACCAAGAATCGTACAGAAATTTCAAACACACTTTGATCTTTAACGACTTGTTTAATGACATTTGTGAAGCAACCACTGCTAGTGAAGAAGAAGAACAATCATAAGCACAATGGAAGAGTAGTAGACCGACCACTCCTACATAAAATAAGGAGCGTGTCATATGGAAGGACAAAGATCAGAAAGCATATGTCGTGATTGCTGCGACAGTAGGTGAAGAGGTGAGCCACCATATTGTTTCCATTAATGACTTCTATAGTGCTTTGAAGAAGTTGAAGGTCTTGGATGACTCTCACTTAGAACTGGAACTCATACAATTGTTGGTGAAGCTCTTCAACCTAAAGTTTAAGAATGATGATCCCATGGATTTAGCTTCCGAGATCAAAGCCATAATACATGACATTGATGCCACTGGAGTGAATATAGACCTTCCTCTCACAACCTTCATTAAGGATCTCTACCCTACATATTCTCACTACCATGAATCCCTACAAGCTAGTGGTTAAATTAAATCCATCACATTTGACACTCGGGTGGAGAAATTTGCAAAACATGATAAAGCATTCGAAAATAAGTCATCTCATCCCACTAGTGAGACTATGTGCCTTGCTCAGAAAGGGAAGAATAAATCACATGATTATTTTATAGGAGAGGACATTAAAAGAGGGCATGGAATAAAGAATTTCAGAGGCAGGGGGTAGACACCACCAAGGTGATAGATTGGTTCTTCATTGTGATCGTTGCATAAAGAATGGGTCACATGAAGCAAAGAACTACAAAATACCATGGGAGAATGATCCAAAAATGATCCAAAGAAGACTAAGGAAAACTCAGAATTCGCAGAAGCAACTTAGGAATCTCAAAATGGCCTCAATAGACAGAGAAAGGGAAAAAATTCAAAGTACTGAAAAGTTAATGAAATTGGCATCATCGTGAAGAGCATGTCACAATATTTCCAATGGCGTAAACAACTCATCAAATGGAGTTACAAATCGAAATATATTCACGGTCAAATTTTTGGTCAACCTAGCCCAATCAACAAGGGATGAGTCAACATCCGTACTGCTGGCGTCAACATCAGTACAGATGATGTCAGCATCCATACAATGTACGTGGAACACGCAGAAGGTGACACGTGTCATGCTGACGTCGACATGGTGATGTGGCAGCACCAGAGGATGCCACGGGTCACTCGTTTTTGGCATTTTTAAGTGAATTTGTGGACCAATGAAAAAGCACCACGTAGCAGATCGTATGGTGACATGGCAGGCTGATTTGGTAGATGACATGGAATGTGACTATGCAGGTGATTGGCATGGCACAATGGTTGGCAACCACGTGGCCTAGTCATGGGCTACCACGTGGCAGTGGGAAAATGCCCAATGAGGGCTCGAAAACCGAATTTCAAAAATAAAAAAAAGGCGGGCCCGCCAAATCTGGCAGAAGCCCACCAGATCTCGTGGCCAAACAATACACTCCAACAAATCTAAACCACACTCCAAAGTTGGCAAAGTTCCATTCCACATATATGTATATGTTATAACTATAACCCAAGAGGGGAGGCCCGTGGGCTCGACCCCTGGACCTCCCCCTATACAAACGCCTTAACTATAGCATCTGCCACCGTTGGGCCAATAGACTACATTATGTAGTCTGCCTCACTTTTTGTTTATAAACTGAGTCTGCCCATGGACGAAAGAAGGAGGGCATGCGACAGTACGATTAGGCATAGAAAACCGAGATGTAGTACAGAGAATTAAATGCAGGGAGCAGGCATGAAAACCAAGATGAGATTTCTCAAGGGCCTGGAAGTGCCAGAGTCATATTGAGGCATGGAGATAGACATTTTTGGGTAATTCAATGCCACAAATTCAATGGTGTTGTCTGTTTTCTGATCTGAGCAAAGTTGTTTCAGCTTAATTCCAGAATGAGGTATACTTATGTATTTTGCCAAATTCTTTTGTTGAGTTAATAAAAATGCCTACCCATTTGAGAGCAGGACCCAGAGACGTAGTCCATCAGGGATGAACTCTGTTATCAAGTTTTTGTGTTCAGTTATGATGCTTATGTCTCTTCATTATTGAACTTTTCCTTCTTTAATGGTGCATTTTAATTTATGCTCATTTAATACAATTCTTTATAAGTCACTTTGATGAAAAGATCCCGGATCATGTTGGTATCGCAACAATCATCTTTGACTTGAATTGTTGAGTGTGAATGCTTACTAGGGCCAAGCATAAGCAGGGTGAAGGAACTCTTAAGACTTTCAATCTTGAAGTTGGTCATGCATCCCGAAGGAAGAAAATGGCAGAAGAGGACAAGCGTGATGAACATGAGAAAAACTTCCATATGGTCTTTTATCGCATGTCAGAAATGGTAGAGCGAATGTATGGAGACTACGAGAAGAGGATAAAGAATAAAGGGAAGAAAAAGGAAGCACAAGCTGATGATAATGCTTCAGTAAATCAAGGGGCTGGAGGAGACCCTCTTGAGCCTCCATCTTCACCATCAAGTTTTATCTCTTCTTCTTCTGATCATTCTCATCATTCTCATCATTCTAGCCATAAAGCTTCTTTTAAGAAACCATTATTAAAGCTTGATGTAAAATTTTCTTTACCTATGTTTAATGGAGATGCTAATTCTGAAAAGCTAGATAATTGGATCCGACAGGTTGAAGTATATTGCCATGTTCAACAGGTTGATCAAGAGGAAGTTAAAGTGCAACTGGCTTCTCTTCGGTTGGAAGGCACCGCTCTCGGATGGTGGGAGAGAAAACTTCAGGACATAAGTAAGTGTCGTAAGCTTCTTTCCTCATGGTTGGAATTTAAATCAGTGATAAGGAAGCAATTTTATCCATTGGTTTATTTACATAAATCAATGATGGAATGACAAATTTTAAGACAAAGTAAAGTTCAAATTGTACAAAGTTTCATGGAAGAATTAGGAATAAAGCTCTTGCATTAAACATTCCTTTGGATTCTTATGAAACTTTAATGAAGTATATTGGCGCACTTCACAGTTATATTTGTCATACTTTGCTATTGTTTAACCCCACCAATCTTGACGAAGTTTGTGTGCAAGCCACTCACCTTGAGAAAAGGGGAAAGCATGTTCAAGAAGATCCCACAAAGAAACCTTCCAATATCCCACATAAGTCNAGACAAGATTTCTCAAGGGTCTGGGAGTGTCAGAGTCAGATTGAGGCGTGGAGACAGTCATTTTTGGGTAATTCGATGCCACAAATTCAATGGTGTTGTCTGTTTTCTGATCTGAGCAAATCTTTTGCTGCTTAATTCTAGAATGAGGTATACTTATGTATTTTGCTAAATTCTTTTGATGAGCTAATAAAAAGGCCTACCCATTTGAGAGCAGGACCCGAAGACGTAGTCCACCAGGGACATACTCCATTATCAAGTTTTTGTGTTCAGATATGATGCTTATGTCTCTTCATTATTGAGCTTTTCCTTCTTTAATGGTGCATTTTAATTTATGCTCATTTAATACAATTCTTTATAAGTCACTTTGATGAAAAGATCCTGGATCAGAGAATATCAAAGATAGAAAAAATTAGAAAGAAGACAAAGGTAAAACATCAGATTTGGTGAAAGGTAAAGCACTTGAATTTGCTCATTATATTGTTTCCCATTGCAATATGGGAGTAACCAAAGTTTTTTTTAACACTTCATTTGCTTCTTGGAGAGATGCATGACTGCTTGACATAGGTGCAACCTGCCACATGACCTTCTAGAGAGATTTTTTTTAAATATTTCAATAAAAACATAGATGGCATAGTTTATTTTGCAGATAAATCGAGTCTCAAACCTTCGAGAATTGACATCATCAGGCTTGAATTGTCTGGAATCTTGGATTTTCTTCTACATGATGTGCTCTATCTTCTTGAGTTGTGAAGGAACATGTTGTCTCTTGTGCACATTTAACAACAAGGGCACTCTATTCATATCTTTGGTGGCAAAGTTGAAGTAAGGAAGGCTTCTGACAACATGGTCGTCATGAACGGGGTGGAAGATGGAAGACCGTTAAAGTTGAAAGGGACATATGCTCATGCACAAAATTCAACACAACTCTCTCATCATGACGAAGGTATAATGCCATCTAATCTCTTGTGGCATGCTAAATTTGATCACATTAATTATGAAAGATTTTGCTTGCTGAAAAAGAATGGTGTTTATGGTTTGCTTACTATTCCTGGGAATTTGAAGCAATTTGATGCTTATATAATTGGAAATCATAAGAAACAATCATTTCATGATTCTACTTCCAGAGCATGTAGAAAACTTGGACTGATATGTTCAGATTTGTGTGGCTCCATGCATGTTCCATTTGCAAATTAAATGGCAATAAATATATCATGTATTTTATTGATGATTACACTAGGATGTGTTGGGCGTACTTGTTGAAAGATAAATCATAAGCTTTTGAAACTTTTAAAAATTTTCATGTATGGATCCAAAATGAAGCTCATACTCATATTGGCTTTCTTCACATTGAGAATTGAAGAGAATATACATCTAATGAATTTTAAAACTATCTACACCAACATGGGATCAAACATGAAACTATGATTCCATACAATCCTCAACATAATGGTGTAGCTGAAAGAATGAACAAGACACTCCTAAATATGGTTCATTCCATGATGTTTTTCAAAGATGTAAAATTGGTGTTTTGTGTTGATGTAGTTCGACGTGCAGTTTATGTGAAAAATAGGTGTCCATCTCATGCTCTTAAAAATAAGACTCTTTATGAAATGTGGTATGACCGTATTCCTTCAGTGAGGCATCTTAGGGTCTTTGGTTCCACCTGCTATGTCTTAATCCATAAGGAGCAAAGAAACAAGCTTTATGTAAGGAGTCAGAAGTGCATCTTCTTGGGGTACTCAAATACCACCAAGGCATATGGTCTCTACAATGAGGTGAACAGGAAATTCATTCTTACTAGAGATATAATTTTTATTGAATCCTCCAAGAATGAAAATATTGTTGAGAGGTGGCTTGATCATCTAGAAAAATTCACTCATGTAAAGACATATCATGAATTTGATGATGGGATTACACATATTGAAGGGGATATCCCTATATTGGATCAATATTTGGAATCTCCTTTTGAAGCGCCATCTCCCCTCATGAAGAAGTTCCAACCAGTCCATTAGAGCCTGAAGTTCATCTGGATGATGTGGTTGAGAGGATTGAAAGGCTGAGTCTTAATGAGAATTTGGAACCATCTCAATCAATTGAGCAACCTACACCATC
Source organism: Picea glauca (assembly GCA_000966675.3). Classification (NCBI taxonomy): domain Eukaryota; kingdom Viridiplantae; phylum Streptophyta; class Pinopsida; order Pinales; family Pinaceae; genus Picea; species Picea glauca. The sequence continues at coordinate 26,761 of JZKD02S2041150.1, forward strand.
TCAGAAAGGTCCACCAAAATGGCTCATAAAAACACTTGAAAGTGTTCATCCTAATGAATTCGAAAAGACAAGAACCATAAATTCCTCTAGACAAGATGGAGGTGATGTAGATAATTCGAATTCATGTGATATAAATGATATGGATGTTTCATATGATTATGAATTGAATTTATCTACTAACTTTGAACCAACTTCTTTTGAAGAAGCCACTTCTCATGATGAGTGGAAAGAAGTCATGTAGAAGGAATAAGATGCTCTCATCGAGAATAGGATGTGGAAGTTGGTGGACCCTCCATTGGGAACCAAACTAATTGGTTGTAAGTGGGTCTTCAAGAATAAGTACAATTTAGATGGCTCACTTGACAAGCACAAAGCAAGTCTCGTGGAAAAAGGATTTGCACAAAAAGAAGGTATTGATTATGATGAGACTTTTTCCCCCACAACAAAGTGGGCTACCATTCATACTCTGTTTTCCTTGGCAACACAAAATGGATGAAAAAATCATCAAATGGACGTGAAGAATACTTTCTTGAATGGAGACTTGAAAGAGAATGTCTTCAGGTCTTAGCCATAAGGTTTTGTTGTGAAGGAACAATAACATAAAACATGCAGCCTCATCAAATCCTTGTATGGCCTGAAACAATCACCGCGAGCATGGTATGAAAAGCTAATTGAGCATCTTTTGAAAATGAATTTCAAGTGCTTCAATCTTGACGATGCAAATATGTTTTTCAAGAAAGTTGGAAAAACTATGGTATATCTTGTAGTGTATGTAAATGATATGTTGATGACAAGGAACAATGAAAGTTATATTGCATCCATAAAGAAAGAGTTGAAGAAAGGCTTTGAAATGACAGATTTGGGACATGTTCACTACTATTTGAGCATTGAAGTGATTCAAAACCCAAAGTGCATATTCATCTCCCAAAAGAAGTATGTTGGAGAATTGTTGAACAAGTTCAACATGGCTAAGTGTAATCTTGTCTCTACTCCCATGGAACAAAAATTGAAGCTCACATCAAAAGAAGGGAATGAATTTGAGGATGCAACCAAGTACAAACAACTTGTGGGGAGTCTTATCTATCTTACCACCAACATACTAGATATTTCATTTGTTGTTGAGATTATTTCTAGGTTCGTGCAAAAACCTTGTGAAGGACATTGGTCTGTTGCAAAAAGAGTTCTAAAATACTTGAATGGAACTCAAGTACTCTAAGGTGGATGAATTTAACCTAATTGGATATTCTGATTCAGACTTCGTTGGGGATAAAGAAAATTGAGTGTCAACTTTAGGCTATCTCGTGAGTCTTGGATCAGTAGTTGTCTCTGTTGAAATATTGTAACTGCAAAGATTATTCTAATTATTATTGAGTTATTATCATATGATCATGTCGGGACTTATTTATGACCAAATCCCCTTTTGCAGATTGGTCAAACCCTAATTATATCATGTTATTTGAGAAGTCGACCCCTAGGGTTAATTAAAGTGGTTTTAGCAATTAGTTGAAGAAGTCGACCCTGCCCAGTGAAGAGACACCACCCTAGCGCCTACCAACTAGTATAAATAAGAGTGGAAGGCACCTCATTAGCACACTCACTCAAGACACTCATCAAGTGCACAAGTTTGGAGATAGCTGCAGTTGGGAGAAGAAGGAGAGAGAGGCACTTTGCTCAGTCTTGGATATTCTCTAGTGTTTGGTATTTTATCTTGGCATTGTATTGGCAATCTATATTAAGAAAAAATTTACTAGGTTTTCTCCCCCATGAGGGTTTCCTAGGATAATTGTTGTGTATCTTGTGATTGTGTTTCTCTAAGTGATCCTACATATGCTATTATTGTCTAGTAAATTGAAAAGAAATTAATAGCAGCTCTAAAACTTAACATGGTATCAGAGCTAAGCTGAAGAGAGCATCTTTCACCGGATAATAAAAAACGTCACTGTTGTTGTACAAGAAAATTAGGGCTTTTGTTGGAGAGGAATTTCAGCCTAAAAACCACCTAGGGAAGTATGCCCTAGCCTAGAGAACTTATTGGTAGCTCGTGTGCACCTTTTCTGTGGCTTGAACCTCCGAGAAGTGAAACCCTAGTTTTTTGTTGGTACCAGAAAACCAAGAAACTAGAACCAATACTAGAAGTACCAGTCTAGATTTTCGCAGACTCAGTTTCAAGGAGTAAAATTTGGATTTCCATAAAACCGACTACACCAACCTACTCGCCTCATCCAAGCGTACCTACTGGTAAGTTCATATTTAATTTATGAGCACTTTCAATTTTTGGTCATTTTCCCAGCTCCAGGTCAAGATGTTTGCAAGCACCGAGCTTGTTGGCAAGCTAGAAGGTGTGGAAAACTTTCATGCCTGGAAGTATAGGATTGCACTCATTCTTGAAGAGAATGACCTTGCAAAATTCATAAAGGAAAATGTATCGGAACCCGAAGAAGATGTCGCTAAAGAAAAGTACCAGAAGGATAGGGCTAAAAGAATCATTACAGACTCTATTAAAGATCACTTGATCCCTCAAGTGGCTTCTAAGAACACTCCAAAATATATGTTTGATGCCCTGCCCAGAATGTATGAAGGAAATAATATTAATCGAGAGATGAATCTAGCAACCCAACTCAAAAGTACAAGGATGCATAAAGGAGAAACAATCCATGAATATTTCTCTAGGATTTCTCAATTCAAGGAAAAACTAGAAGCAATTGCAGATAACCTAGATGAAGATGAACTCATAATGACAACTCTTAATGGTCTCACAAGACCTTGGGATGCCTTCATCCAAACCATCTGTGCAAGAAAGGAGAAACTCCATTTGGACAGTCTCTGGGAAGAATGTGTTCAAGAAGAAGCAAGAGTAGCTAACCGAGAAGCAATATTATTAAGGGATGAAGATCAAGCCCTAGATGTTCATGCTAAAGGAGGAAAGAAAAGATCCCACTTCCAGAAGGAAACCCATCAACGTAAGGAATCTTACTCGCCAAAGAGATTCACCCACTCTCATAAAGAATCTCACCATCCAAGAAGATTCCAGAAGTTTCAGAAAGGTCAAAGAAGAGAAAAATATTTCTCGTCTTATCAATGCTACCATTGTGATAAGATGGGACATATTGATAAGAATTGTCCAACCAAAAAAGAAGAATACAATAAGAGAAATAAAAAAAGACGTCATGCTCATGCAGTCGAAGATGATGAGCCACCCACGAAGATGTCTAAAGAAGAGATTGAAAACTATGTTTTGTTTTCTGCCCTCTTAGGATCTATGTCACTCGGAGAGGATACTTGGATCATAAAGAGTGGTGCTTCTAAGCACATGATAGGTTAGAGAGACATTCTCTCTAGCCTTACAGAGAAGAACCTTCCTTAGAAATTTACACTCGGAGATGATTACCAGTACCTTATCAAAGGGGTGGGAGAATCCACCTACAAACTTGATTCAGGGACCCTAATGAAAATGAAGGATGTACTACATGTACCAGGTTTCACAAATAACTTACTTTCTATCTTAGCTTTAGATAAGAAAGGATTCATAGTTGCTTTCATAGATGGTGAAGTTCTTATGTGGCCTAAAGGAAAAACCATAGAAGATGCAATTGTTATTGGAATAGAAGAAGGTGGCATGTATAAGTGAAAAGGTCACTCAGATGCAACCTTGACTCACTCCACTAAGAGTCCATGTGAACTTTGGCATAGATGATTATCCCACATAAACTAAAAAGCCTTACCATATGTAAGCAAGGCAGACATAGGTCTACCGGAATTCAAGGTTAATCATGAAGGTGTGTGCACAAGGAAAGAACATAAAGAATCCTTTCCCAAAGAGAGAAAGTAAAGCAGAAGGAGTCTTGGAACTCATCCACTCAGATGTATGTGGCTCGATTCCATCAAAATATCTTAGTGGGTATGTATACTATGTGTCATTCATTGATTATTATTCTCGCAATACTTGGGTTTACTTCTTGAAATCAAAAGATGAAGTGTTTGGAAAATTCAAGGAATTCAAAACCTTGATAGAGAATCTCTTTGAAAGAAAAATAAAGATACTCAGATCAGATAATGGAGGAGAATATACCCCAAAAGAGTTTGTAAGATTTTGCAGAGATGTTTGGATTAAGAGGGAGCTCACCACTCCCTACAATCCTCAGCAAAATGGTGTAGCATAAATAAATAATAGAACTATAATGGAAGCAGTGAAGACTATGATCCATGATCAAGATCTTCCAATGCACTTATGGGACAAAGCAGCAAGAACAACAATGTATGTACAAAACATACTATCCCATAGTGAAGTTGGTTTCAAAACCCCTGGAGAAATTTTCTCTGGAAAGAAGCCACAAGTAAGCCATCTCAAGATATTTCGTTGTCCTGTGTTTGTACACATTCCAAAAGAAAGAGGAACCAAGTTGGACCCTTCAGGAAATAAGGGAATATTTGTCTGATACTATGAAGTCTCTAAGGCCTTCAGAATTTACATACCAGGTTACCATCACATTGAGATCAATAGATATGTAACCTTTGATGAAGATGCAACACTCAAGAAGTCAGGGAGATGCTAGCTTGAAAAAGTATAAGAAGAAGAACCCGTAGTTCCCAGATTTGCAAAATCGGTGAGGGAAGTTACAACTTCCCTTGATGATGAGATTCCAAAAGATCGTGACATGATATAATCTCAACAACCTCTCCAATTGACGATCTCTCACAAGAGAAAGACAGCTTGGGAAAGGGAACTTATACAAGATGGAGAGAAATATGGTGCCCCAAAAGGAACCATGAGACAAATCGAGAAACCTAAGGGATTCTCTAGTTACATGGTTTTGATGTGTGATCTCATAGAGAAGGAGCCTATTTGCTTTGAAGAAGCCATTTAGAAGAAAGAATGGGTAGATGCCATGACAGAAGAATACAAATCCATTATAAAGAATTCTGTATGTGAAATAGTTCACAGACCGAAGGGTAAAGATGTGGTATCTTCCTAGTGGCTATACAAGATAAACCATGTTGTTGATGGAAGTATTGAAAAACATAAATCAAGGTTTGTAGCTCATGACTTTTCTCAAAAGGAAGGCATTGATTATGAAGATATGTTTTCTCTTGTAGCCAAATACACTTCTATCAGAACAATCATAGCTCTTGTAGCCAAAATGAAGTGGAAGTTACACCAGATGGATGTGAAAACAACCTTCTTAAATGGTGTCATTGAAGAAGAAGTGTATACAGAACAACCTCAAGGGTTTGAAGTTGAAGATAGAAAGACTCGTGTATGCAGGTTGAGGAAGGCTTTGTACAAGTTGAACCAAGCTCCTAGATCTTGGTATGAAAGAATTGACAGTTTCCTGACGATCTTGGGCTTTACCAAGAGTAAAGTTGATTCTAACCTTTACTTTAAGGTTATGAATGATGAGCCTGTTATATTGCTATTGTATGCGAATGACTTGTTCTTAACTGGAGAAGAAAAGATCATCACTGATTGTAAGAAGAAGCTCGCTGGAGAATTTGAGATGAAATACCTAGGCCTATTGCATTATTTCTTAGGTCTTGAGGTTTGGAAGAGCCTATAAAAGATATTCCTTAACCAAGGGAAGTATGCAGTAGAAATACTGAAGAGGTTTGATATCATGGAATGTAAAGCCATGAACACACCCATGGAAACTAAATTGAAGCTCCTGGTTGACACTTCGTCAGAATTGGTTGTTGCTACACTGTACAGATAGATCATTGGATCATTGATGTATCTGACGAAAACCAGGCCCGATATATGTTTTGATGTGAACACCTTGAGTCAGTATCTAGTAGAACCCAGGCGTGTTCACCTTGTTGTTGCAAAACATGCGATGAGATACCTTAAGGGTACGTTGGAATTTGGTCTTAGTTACATTGGAGATCATGACTTCAGAATGATTGGTTATACTCATTTAGATTGGGCTGGAAGTGTCTCTGATAGAAAGAGCACTTCATGATGTTGTTTTAGTTTGGGGTCAGCCATGACTTCATGGCAGAGTAGGAAGCAATCCAATATTTCTCTCAGCACGACAGAAGCAGAATACATTGCAACATGTTCCACTAGTTGTGAAGTTGTATGGCTTCAGAAGTTGTTGACATGTCTATTTGACCTGGAGATGGAAGTAACTGTGATTCTATGTGATAACCAAAGTTGCACAAAATTGACAAAGAACCTTGTGTTTCATGATAAGTTGAAGCACATGGAAATCCAGTATCACTACATTCGTGATATGGTGCAGAGGGGAGGTATACAACTCCAATATGTTGGCACAGATGAGTAGGTTGCAGATGTGTTGACCAAGCCTCTGTTTCGTGTGAAGTTTGAGCACTTCCGAGACAAGATTGGTGTTGTCTAAAAGGACTTCCCTTGAAAGGGGGAGTGATGTTGATGATACTATAGTATCCTGACCAACAACGAGTAGCTCCATTAGTATTTTATATCCTAGGGGATTGATCATCCCTGGGTAGATCCCGAACGTCCAGTAAGGACGGTCTGTCAGAGTACCTGTACATGTATATTCCAGATGTTGTCAGTGGTGGTAGCTCCATTAGGATTTTTATAATCCTAGGGAATCTTATGATTCATGGGAAGATCCCAAAGGTTCGGTAAGGATGGTCTGTTAGAGTACCATGTGGTAGCTCTGTTAGGATTTTATATTCTAGGGAATCCTATGATTCTGATGCAGGAGCATCGTCAACGAGCACACGTGGCAGGAAGACTCAGCACCTGGGGATCATTTTGGAATCTAAAACGCTAGGAGTTACTACGAATCTTTTGTAGCTGATTGGAAAAACGGAAGAAGATCAAACGCTTGTAAGTTGATGATCACGAGTGATATGGGAGTTTTCACTCCTAGCCTTGAATGTCACTGAACTTAGGTAGAAGTTAGGTTTTCGTTTCAAGTAGATGAGTAGTCGGGGGAAACCCTAAGGACCCTCTTAGATAAATAGAGGTTTTGTACGCCCAAATGAGGCTCTGTGAGTTAGTAGGAATTTCATGAGTTTTGAGTTATGGTTTTGATATTAGCTATAGCCATTTACTCTTGAATGAATATGATAGAGGAAAATTGACTCAAATGCATAGCACTGTTACTGTTTGTAATTCTCTGTTATTGTGTTTTCATAAATGAAGGAATTTCGTTGTGAATGGATGAAACTGTGAATGTTAATATAAGTTTCAAGTGTTTCTCTTCTGTTGAGTAAGTGCAAGGTGTGCACACAGAACACAAGGAGTGCGTGACGGGATCTGTTTCAATTCCAAAACTTAGAAGAGATACCACGAAACTTCCCCTTTGTAAGGAGTGCAAAGTGATTGCTGCAAGGCATGCACAGTCATTTGTAAGAACCAAGTCATGCGTAGGAATTTGTTGCAAGGAGTGCACATATTTAGAATTCGGCTAAGTGTCGAAGGGACTCCATAAGAGGTAAAGGAGTGAAAGGTGAAATCCTTACTTGATTTGAGTCGTTGGATCCAGAAAGATCTGGATCGTTGATCTAGCGCCGTCGCGACCTCAGATATCGGAAGAACAAAGGTAAAGAGACTCCCAAAGTCGCAAAATGTGAAATTCTGACTTGGTCACAACGGTTGGCCATCGCAAAATCGAGAATCAGGAGAAGGGAGGTGTGTAGTCTTCCAACTACCTGAAACGTGAAATCCCAAAACGTGAAGGAGAAAGTAGGACCATCAGATCACATGGGTTGTGGACCGTTGGTATGATGTGAGTGGGGCCCAAATTTAGGAATTCGGGAAATCGGGGATCGAGAGAATAGAGGTGAACCAACCTCCAAAGTTGCGAAATGCGAAATCATGACTTGATCATAGCCGTCGATTGAGGGAAGATCGCGGACCGTAGATCTAATCATATCAGGATTTCCCGATACACGAAATCTTGACGGGCTTGAGAGTTGAGCCCCAGGTCATGAACAAAGGTCACATTGAGGGAAGATAAGAGAGAATATAGTACACACTAGGTTCCTGTCGAGGTTGCAGAGATCGGAAGAATCAGGGTGATTCACATGCAAAGACTCGATGCACGAAATCGTGAAATGCCTTTTGGGTTAGGCTCATGGTCACAACTAGTGGTCGCGTAAGAGAAGATTACACTTGGTGCTTGTTCGCACGACGAATTTTGTGAAAAGTACCTATGGAATTTTCTTGAAGATTCCAGTAGGGAATCAAAGATTTTCTCTAGCTCGAAGATTGAGAAGATCCAAAGACAGGGAGGTTAGCAAACCTTGTTGAGGTAGGGGCACTACATCAAGTGGTATTAGAGTTGATTTTCATCTGTAGTTTTCAGGCAAATGAGATAAAGGAGATGAAATAACTCAATGCTATACTCGGTGTGTGAGAGACAGTTGACATAATGCCACCAAGGAGACAAGTGGAACAACCTTTAGCCAATCGGGCTGTAGGAAGGGAGATGCGATAACTTCATGCAAGATTGGAGGCAATAGAGGCAGTACAAAGAAGAGCACCTGATGCTGGAGACATCAATGATGCAGGGAGTGAAGAAGTAAAAGTTGAAGAAGCTGCAGGAGAGAATGTTGTCGAAGAATGATTAATAAGAGCAGTTGTCAGATTGGGAGCTAGAGCCAAGATAGAGGTTCCAATGTATGAAGGCAATTTTGATGCTAAAGAGATATTGGATTGGGTAAGAGCCATGGAAAAATATTTCGACTATGAAGACGTCAATGAGGAGAAAAGGGTGAGACATGTTGTCACCAGACTCAAAGGACATGTAACACTGTGGTGGGATTAACTACAGGCTGAGAGGAGAAGCAAGGGCAAACAAAAGATAAAGAATTGGGATAGAATGGTAGCCAAGCTTAAGGAAAAATTCATGCCCAAAGATTACCAGATCAATCTATTCAGGAAATTGCAGAACATGAGACAGAAGGGCATGACAATTAAAGAGTACACAGAGGAGTTCTACAAGCTGAACATCAGAACTGGACAAAGAGAGAAAGATGAAGAAAAAGTTGCCAGGTATATAAATGGCCTGAGGTATGAAATACAGGATGAGATCAACATGATGTCAATAAGGACTATGGAGGATGCTTATCAGTTCACACTGAAGGTAGAGGAGAAGTTGTACAGAAAACAAAGCCAACGAGGTAGAGGTAGAACCCGAGTCCTGAACAAAGGCAAGGGAGTTTCCCATGACAAGAAAAATAAATCCAAAGATGAGACTGAGAAACCACATAGTCACTCGGAAAGGGGAGGAAGTTCTCGAGGAGGACAAGATGGTGGAAGACGTTCTTCCAGAGGAAGAGGAAGAGGCAAAGGAGGAGAAGTGAGATGTCACACCTGTGGAAAGTCTAAGTGGAGCAAACTCCTTTTCTAAGATAGATTTGAAAAGCGGATATCACCAGATAAGAATGAGAGAAGGTGATGAATGGAAGACGTCCTTTAAGACAAATGAAGGTTTGTATGAATGGCTTGTTATGAAATTTGGCTTAACAAATGCCCCAAGTACTTTTCTGAGACGGATGAATGAAATACCGGAAGATTTCATTGGCAAGTTTGTAGCTGTATATCTGGACAATATACTGATCTTTAGCAAGACTAAAGAGGAGCATTTGAGACACCTGACACTAGTGATGAGGATACTACAATAAGAGAAGTTGCTGATAAATATGAAGAAGTCCTATTTTATGAAGACATAACTCATTTACTTGGGTTTTGTGATCTCTTCAAATGAAATGAAGATGGATCTAGAGAAGGTGAAAGCAATCAAAGAATGGTCGTCACCAAGAAACATGTTTGAGGTAAGAAGCTTCAATGGATTAACAAGTTTCTATAGGAAGTTCATCAGAGATTTCAGTGGAATTTGTGCACAAATGATGGATACAGTGAAGAAGAAGCACAAGTCTTTTAAATGGACAGAGGAGGCCGAGAGGAGCTTCAATATATTGAAGGAGAAAATAACAGAACGACCAATTCTGGTCTTGCCAAATTTTGAAAAGACATTTCAGGTGAGATGTGATGCAAGTGGAGTTGCAATTGGAGTAGTTTTGAGCCAGGATAATAGGCCTGTTGCCTATTTCAGTGAAAATTTGAATGAGACTAAGAGAAAATACTCCACATATGACAAGGAGTTTTATGCCATAATTCAAGCCCTGAGGAAGTGGAGACATTACCTTGTCCCACAGGAATTTGTCTTGTATAACGATAACCAAGCTTTACAATTCATAACCAGATAGGAAAAATTGAATCAGAAGCATGCAAAGTGGATTGAGTTTATGTAGAATTTTACTTTTGTCATAAAATATATTGCTGGGAATGCTAACAAAGTTGTTGATGTGTTGAGTAGGAGATGTTTGATTCTGCAGGAATTTCAGGTGAAGACCTTGGGGTTTGAACACCTTAAGGAAATGTACAGTGATGATCTAGATTTCAAGGAAACATACGAAGCATGTGCGAATCCTGTGCTGAGAGATAGGAGCTAGTGGGTAGAGTATATGATTCAAGATGGATTGTTGTTCAATGGAAATTAGTTATGCATACCAAAATGTTCAATGAAGGACAACCTTTTGAAGGAGAAGCATAATGGAGAATTGGCTGGACATTTCAGCCATGATAAAAGATTAGCACAGTTGAGCATTTCATACTATTGGCCATGTATGAGGAAAAAAGTGATGAAATTTGTGAACAGATGTAGAATCTGCCAACATGCAAAAGGTAAACGACAGAACACTGGATTGTATCAACCATTGCCAATACCAAAGAGGCCTTGGGATGTGATAAGCATGGATTTTGTGTTAGGACTACCAAGAACGCAAAGAGGATGTGATTCCTTATTTGTGGTGGTGGATAGATTTTCAAAGATGGCACACTTTATCCCATGTTAGAAGACCAGTGATGCAACCCATGTTGCAAATCTATTTTTCAAGGAAGTTGTGAGACTTCACGGCCTACCCAGAAGCATCATCTCAGATAGAGACACAAAATTTGTTGGTCATTTTTGGAGAACACTGTGGAAGAAGTTGGGGATGGATCTGTCGTTTAGCTCAACTTATCATCCTCAGATAGATGAACAGACTGAGGTGGTAAAATTTTTTTTGGAAAACTTGTTGAGGAGTCTGGTCACTGAGCATCATAACCAGTGGGATCAAATTCTGCCACAACCAGAATTTTCATACAATGACTCACCAAACAGAAGCACTAGAAAGAGCCCATTTCAAATACTGTATGGAATGCAACCCAGGGGAGTATCTCAGTTGAGAGACTTAGAACAAAATGAGATCAAAAGTGCTGGAGCAGAAAATTTTGCTGCAGAAATGAAAAAACTCCATAGCTAGATCAGAGGATAGATACAGATCTCTAGCCAATAATACAAGCACAGAGTTGATCAACATCGCAAAGAACTTCAATTTGAAGTAGGAGATCAAGTTCTTGCACATCTCAGAAAAGAAAGGTTCCCTAGGGGAACATATAACAAGTTGAAGATGAAGAAGATAGGGCCATGTAAGATATTAAGGAAGTTTGGTGAAAATGCCTATGAGATTGAGCTTCCAGATGATGTGGGCATATCACCCATATTCAACATTTCAGACCTGTACCCTTACATGGAATATGACTCAGAGGGATCAAAAGTTCAAGAGAAGATTCAGTGGGAGAAACAAATGCCTATAGCAGAAAAACCACAGATGGAGAAGATCATTAATCAAAGGATTAGCAAGAAGACGAGGAGGAAGACCCATCTTGAATATCTGATCAAGTGGAAGGGACATCAAATAGAAGATGCCAGTTGGGAAAATGAAGCTGATATCCAAAAGCATGGAAAGTCGGTGCAAGAGCTCATGGATAGGAGTCAATAAATTTTTTTCCAAGGGGGTATGATGCAGGAGCATCGTCAGCAAGCACACGTGGCAGGATAACTCAACGCCTGGGGATCATTTCAAAATCTGAAACACTAGGAGTTACTGCGAATCTTTTGGATTTGATTGGAAAAATAGAAGAAGATCAAATGCTTGGAAGCTGATGATCACGAGTGATCTGGGAGTTTTCACTCCTAGCCTTGAATGTAACCGAAGTTAGGTAGCAGTTAGGTTTTCATTTCGAGTAGACGAGTAGTCGGGGGGAACCCTAAGGACCCTATGAGATAAATAAAGGTTTTGTATGCCCAAATAAGGCTGTTGCGAGTTAGTAGGAATTTCCTGAGTTTTGAGTTATGGTTTTGATATTAGCTGTAACAATTTACTTTTGAATGAATATGACAGAGGAATATTGACTCAAATGCATAACATTGTTACTGTTTGTAATTCTCTGTTATTGTGTTTTCATAAATGAAGGAATTTCGTTATGAATGGATGAAACTGTGAATGTTAGTATAAGTTTCAGTTGTTTCTCTTCTGTTGAGCAAGTGCAAGGTGTGCACATAGAACACAAGGAATGCGTGACGAGATCTGTTTTGATTCCAAAGCTCATAAGAGATAGCACAAAACTTCCCCTTTGTAAGGAGTGCAAAGAGACTGTTGTAAGGCATGCACAGTCATCCGCAAGAACCAAGTCTTGCATAGGAATCTGTTGCAAGGACTGCACAGATTTAGAATTTGGATAAGTGTCGAAGGGACTCCATAAGAGGTAAAGGAGCGAAAGGTGAAATCCTGACTTGATTTGAGTCGTTAGATCCATAAATATATGGGCCTTCGATCTAGCACCATCACAACCTCGGATATCGAGAGAACGAAGGTAAAGAGATTCCCAAAGTTGCAAAACGCGAAATTTCGACTTGGTCACAGCCGTTGATCAAAGGAAATTTAGATCGTTGATTTGAGGCCATCGCAGAATCGAGAATCGGAAGAAGGGAGGTGCATAGTCTTCCAACTACCCAAAACGCAAAATTCTAAAACGTGAAGGAGAAAGCAGGACTGTTTGATCACATGGGTTGTAGACCGTTGATCTAATGTGAGTGGGGCCCAGATTTTAGAATTCGTTAAATCGGGGATCAAGAGAACAGAGGTGAACCAACCTCCAAAGTCGCGAAACGTGAAATCACGACTTGATCGTAGCCGTCGATTGAGGGAAGATCGTGGATTGTAGATCTAATCATATTGGGAGTTTCTGATACACGAAATCCTGATGCGCTTGAGAGTTGAGCCCCGGGTCATGACCATAGGTCACATTGAGGGAAGATAAGGGAGGAGCTAGTACACGCTAGGCTCCCGTCGGGGTTTCAAAGGTAGGGAAAAGCGGGGTGATCCACATGCAAAGACCCGATGCTTGAAATCGCGAAACACCTTTTGGGTTAGGCTCGTGGTCACAACCAGTGGTCGCCTAAGAGAAGCTTACGCCTGGTGCTTGTTCACATGACAGATTTTGTGAAAAGGACTTGTGGAAATTTCTTGAAGATTATAGCAGGAAATCGAAGAGCTACTTTAGCTCGGAGATTAAGATGATCCAGAGACCGGGAGGTTACCAGACCTTGCTGAGGTAGGGGCACTGCATCAGATTCCTGGGGAACTCCCTAGGGACTATCAAAGTACCACAAAATGTTGTTGCACCTGCCTCATTCTGTTGCTATATGATGATGATGTTGATGATGTGATCTCAACCTAGTGCTGATGATGTTGTTATCTCAGCCTCGGGCTGATGATGTTGATGATGTTAACTCAACCTCGTGCTAATGATGCTATTGTTGATGATGTTATCTCCACCTTGCGCTAATGATGCTCCTCTTGATGATGTTGCATCAACCTCGTGCTGTTGTTGTTGATGTTGTATCAGCCTCGTGTTGTTGATGATGATGTTGTATCAGTCTTGTACTGATTGATGATGTTATATTAGTATTTTAATAATTGATGTTGATGCAAATGATGATGTTATATTATTATTTTAATAATTGATGTTGATGCAAATGATGATGATCCTTCAGCTCCATGATGTGAATGATTATGTTTTCAATGATGAGAAAAACTTCCGATGATTTATAGATATGCCAGTCAGTGTTCAAGACGATGATGATGTTGTTTCCCTCTCTCTCCTGATGATGTTGTATTGTAGAAGTCATATAGATCAATCCCCTTTTGTGGATTGATCATGTCGGGACTTATGTATGACCAAATCCCCTTTTACGGATTGGTCAAACCCTAATTATATAATTCTATTTGAGAAGTCGGCCTCTAAGGCTAATTAAAGTGGCTTTAGCCACTAGTTGAAGAAGTCGACCTTGCCCAGTGAAGAGACACCACCCTAGCGCCTACCAGCTAGTATAAATAAGAGTGGAAGGCACCTCATTAGCACAATCACTTAAGTCACTCTATCAAGTGAGCAAGTTTGGAAAAAGCTGCAGTTGGGAGAAGAAGGAGAGTGAGGTGCTTTTCTCAGTCTTGGATATTCTCTAGTGTTTGGTGTTTTATTTTGGCATTGTATTAGCAATCTATATTAAGGAAGTTTTTGCTGGGTTTTCTCCCCCACGAGGGTTTCCCAGGATAAATGTTGTGTATCTTGTGACTGTGTTTCTCTCAGTGATCTTGCATATGCTATTATTGTGTAGTAAATTGAAAAGAACTTAATAGCAGCTCTAAAAATTAGCAGTCTCTTGGAGATCACACAAACACTCAGTTCCAACAAATTCCACAACAGAGGCAAAATATGTGGCAACTATAGAAGCAACAAAAGAAATTGTGCGACTCGGGAAAATACTTGAAGATTTTCAAGATAAACAAGTGAATCCTACTTCTCTTCTAGTTGACAATTTTTATGCAATCAAGTTGGACAAGAATCCTAGATTCCATGATCAAACTAAGCACATCAACACAAAGTATCACCTGATTCAATATCATGTAGAGGCCAAGACTATTCACTTGAGACATTGTTCCACAAATGAGTAAAATGCAAACATCTTCACCAAATCACCTGGAAGAGGAAAAATTGAAAATTTCAGAGTGATTCTTGGACTCAAAAACACCCCTTCAGATTAAGGGGGGAATGTTGAACACCCTTTCCTCAGATTATGGTAATTTATAAATAAAAACTGTAAATAATGTGAAAAGTCATAGGTGATAGTGTTGGTTTTGGAGCCTGATTATCTTCTTGATTCAGAGGTCCTTGCTTTTAGCCGTGTTTATACCCCATGAAGAATTTACACCCCATAAGTATGTACACTCTTCCACACGGGGGAGTGCAGAGAGGGGGTACCCCCTCTACGGGGTTCAGGGGCGAAGCCCCCGAAGGAAAAAATTCCTTGTAAATGTATATTGTAATTTCATTGTAAATCTGGACCGTTCATTATAAGGTCACAGATCTAACGGTAGAAATTATGTTAGGGTTTTTTTCCCTAGAAGGCAACCCTCTGTTATGAGGGAAATTTATTGCTGCTATGCATTATGGTGAGTATTGTATTTTGAGAGGGGAGACTGTGAGAGAAAGAAGAGGAAGTTACAACGGGTTTTGCTATAGGTCGTATCCCTTCATTTGCTGGATAATAATAAAGGAAGGACCTGACAATTTCTTTGGTGGACGTAGCCCACACTGGGTGAACCACGTAAATCTGTGTCTCTATTGTATTGTGTATCTTATGTGTTTTGTTTCCGCATTTGTTTTATTTATTGCTCTGCGGTCCTGTTTTTCTAACAACTGGTATCGGAGCGAAAGGTAACTCTCAGGAAAAGAGGGTTCCTGGTTCAAGTGGGAGCAATGTCGGAAGATGGAAAGTTTAGGGTCGATAAATTTAACGGTTAAAACTACCAGTTATGGAAGATGCAAATGGAAGATTATTTATATCATAAGGATCTATTCCTACCATTGGGTGGAGTAGCAAAGGAGCCAATGACTATGAAGGACGAAGAATGGGAGATTCTTGACAGAAAGGCTCTAGGAATGATACGACTGAGCTTGGCAGCATCGGTGGCTTTCAATATTTCGAAAGAAAAGACAGCGAATGATCTGAGGGACGCATTGGATAAACTATATGAAAAACCCTCGGCATCTAATAAGGTATTTCTAATGAAGAGATTATTTAATATGAAGATGTTAGAATGTGGGTCTGTTGCGGATCATTTCAATGAATTTAATACGGTTACTAATCAGCTAAGTTTTGTAAAAGTGGACTTTGATGATGAGGTTAGGGCCCTTCTAATCTTATGATCATTGCCAGAAAGTTGGAACGGCTTGGTCATGGCTGTAAGTAACTTTGTCTTTGGTTCAAATACTTTAAAATTTGATGATGTTGTTGGTGTTATCCTTAGTGAGGAAATGTGAGGGAAAAGCACAGGTGAGACATCAGGTAATGCGTTGAACATGGAGAACATGCGAAGACCAAAGGATAGAGGAAAGGGATCAAGGAATCGTGGGAATTCTAGGAAGGGCAGATCCAAATCCAGACTTGGAAAGGTAGAGTGATGGAATTGTGGGAAGAAAGGACATCTGAAGAAAGACTGCAGAGCTCCAAAGAAACAAAGAGATGGAAAACAAGAGATAAATCAAGATAGAAATGTAACAGGTGATGTGTTACAAGATGCTTTGATTCTTTCTATAGATAATATTTCTGAGTCTTGGGTAGTAGATTCAGGGGCTTCATTTCATGCCACACCCCATAGGAAACAT